>OZ025295.1:52091087-52588587 GCA_964019185.1 Maratus speculifer | reverse complement strand
AAACGAATCGGGGGAAAGGGTGGGCATAACAAGTTAACAAGCCCTCATTCGGCCTGGGGATCTGTGTTCGGAACCGCCTCCTTTACCCGATGGTTGCGCCGGTCTTCTTTGGAATCATAAGCCTTTTACCCATGTTATTGGCAAAACAAAATAGATTTTTTTTTTCATTTACCAATAAAAGCATTACATCTTGAGTTATAAGCGATTATTAGTACAGAGCGAAAATTTTTTCAGGTGTGTTTTTAATTACATTGAAACCTCTAAATAAGGGACACCCCTATTTAAAGAACAAAAGTTCTGGTCCTATAGCTGTCCCGTATTTGGAAGTTTCACTGTAATAAAAACTCCGAATAAGGGGCACCTCTATTTAAGGGACAAAATTTCAGGTCCCATAGGTGTCCCTTATTCCGAGGTTTCACTTATAAAAATAATAGCACTTATACTCGCCAACAGGTACTCCCGTCTGTCCGCATACAGCATTGCAAAAGCTACCCAGCCGAATGTTTTGAAAATTAATATGTATAATGTTTGCAGTATTTTGTTGGGTCATTTCAAATCTTGTGGAAATCGTATCAAAATTAAAAAAGATAATACAATAATTTCAGGCGTATAATCTGCGTATCGAACAATTCTTTTTGGACCCAGAAATCTTATTTAGTGATTGAAGTAGTTACGCCGATCTAATATATTACATTTATTTTAAAACATTTTCTCTGTCAAAAAATGATTATTTGAACTGTTTATTACACGCCGGAAATTACGATAATAAAAGTTTTCTTCAATCTGTTAAATCCTATCATACGGAATTAATTCAATTTTCCTATGATAGGTAATGGTTCAGGATTGGCACACTGATAATTCTAATAATTTCTATCATAGATAATTCAATGATATCCAATAATAGATGATCGTAATAGATGATGATTCTAGGTTGCCATAGTGCACATCCTATTTAAGATGGAGTCGCATTATTTCGATATTACTAAATTTAGTATATATAATCGTAATAAATTTTGTGTTCATACTTTTTGCATAAAAGTGCAATAGCTATTACACCAAGATCTGAATATTTTTAAAACTAGTTATAGTACGGACGCACCTCATTTGCGATGTTTTCCATTTATTTATTATTATTTTTCAAGCACTTTTAGTCCTAAAAATTTTGGATGAAACGTCAGCTTTGACAGCTTTTTTTAAAAATCTTCTTTACCAAAAAACGGCTGAAACATTTCGTTTATATGTTTTCTTATGAGTTCTTGCCATTTTGATACGTTTGGAAACTTAAATGAATTACGTTATGCAATAACATTTGAAAACAGTTCGGATAGTTCCCCTATTCCTTCCATTATCAGGTTATTTTCAAATTTTTCATTTAAATATGAATATGTTTAAACATTTTTTGTTGCATATGATAGCTGAGCTCGATCTTTAATACAACTATTTTTACTTTTTTGATTTAAGGTTGTTCTCAACTGCTCCGCTCAACAAGCGCAAAACGTTTTGGCACATTTACAAATTCAATTTTTTAACATAAACATATAAAATTGGAATGCCTGACTATGGAAGCGATTTCGAATCGAACTTATTTTTCCATTTTGCGATCAATAAATTACCTATCGAGTTCTAAGCTATTTCGATCACGTGATCAACCGTTTTTCCCCTGCTTTTTGACCGGTTTTTCTGCTTTCGTCGGGAAATGTGTTCAAAAATGTCAACTTTGAAGGCTTTGAAACAGCTTTGAAGTGCAATTAAACAGTTTCTGAACAACAACCCCTGCTATTTTCATGCATTTCCGAACAAAAATTAATTAAAGCATGTGTCACAAAGTTGCCCTTTTTGATTTAAGAACACCCTTAAGTTGTAATTTTTTTTAATAAAGGTACTTTCAGTTTCAAATTCGGTTCTGAAAGTGAAAGTACCTTTATTAAAAAAAATCTGAACCAAAATCGAAAAAGTAAAAAATAGTTCATGTTAAAGACAGAGTTCAGCTATCATATGCAAAAGTTTGAGTTTCTAGAAAAGCAAATGCAGGATTTTCTCATTTTGTGATTTGCAATATTGAAATGCGCTGAATTATTTCATATTTATCATTGTAGATGGCAGCACCAAAACAATTTAATAAACATAATTTGCGTTTTACTCAATAGATAGCAGCACCATGCATTTAAAATTTATCATACTACAATTATGCCATGAGTATAAAAACCAAGAAAGATGGCATAACGGAAATCTAGACACACGGCAGTGTGTCAGCCAAGTTCTCAAAGTAAAAGGCGACACACCGGCCGTGGGTTATATTACCCGAACCATTTCGAACCACTTTTGACCCCTCAATAACTTAAATTCTATGTGACCTACACACTTGCAATTTTTTGTGTCGTGTAAGACCATCTTCTAATTTCCGAATCTAAAATTTTTAAAAAAAAAATCTTTTACCGATGACGAGAAATTGACACCTGAAAACCACTGTTTTTACCACTGACTCACTCACTCACTCATAGAAATGTTTGACTACTTCCACGTGACTTAGGAAGTTGAAATTTGGTGTGAAGGTAGGTTATTGGATCTATAAATAGGAAAAAATCAGAAATCACCATTAATTAAACATTAATGGTTGGTTAGAGGATAAATTATTGGATTACAATGGAAGCTTATGAGAATTTCACAAAATACCAGTAATAGTGCCAAGTTGGCGTCACTTTTGGCGAGTATCAGGGTTAATCTCTGAAACTACCGAACCGATTTCAAAAGTAATGGTATCAAAATGATGGTATTCGCCCCGGTTCAAACATAGACTATATCTTATGTCTGTGCCACTAACCAAAAGAGGGTTCAGAAGCGAAAAACATTCTAAAAATGTGATTTTTGTTTTACTGAAGGGCCTAGAAGCACAAAATTTGGCATGTTAATTATTTATAAGATGTAAATGATCACTAATGACATTTGCTAAAAAAATATCAAATTTAAATGGGTGAAAATCCGCGAAGAGCGTTCTAAAAAAGTTCAAAATACCAATTTTAAAACAATCTCAGCAAACAACAAACCGATCTTAAAAGTAATGATATCAAAATGATGATGACAGTCTTTGCACCAACATAAGATATATCTTATGTCGATTACACTAACCCAAAGGAGGTAAAAGAGCATAAAAACATTCTAAAAATGCGATGTCTGTATATTAAGGGACTAGACTGGAAACATAAAGTTTGGCATTTTAGAGTTATTTCGCGAAATATCAGAAATAGTGCCAAGTTGGCGACACTTTTGGCAAGTATCGGGGCTAATCTCTGAAACCACCGAACCGATTTCATAATTAATGATACCAAAATGATGGTATTCGCCCCGGTTCAAACATAGGCTATATTTTATGCGTATACAATTAACCAAAAGAGGGTGAAGAAGCAAAAAAATTCTAAAAATGCAACTTTTGTGTTACTGAAGGACCTAGAACTATAAGATTTGGCATGTTAATTATTTATAAGATATAAATGATCTCTAAGGGCATTTGGTAAAAAATACGAAATTAAAAAGGGGTGAAAATGTGCGAAAAGCGTTCTAAAAATGTTCTAAATTGGGATTTTTAAGCAATTTCAGCAAACAACAAACGATCTTAAAAGTAATGATATCAAAATGATGGTGATAGTCCTTGCTCCAATATAGGCTATATCTTATGTCGATTCCACTAACCCAAAGGGGGTAAAATAGAAAACTAGTCGTTGGGGGCCACCGTAATACTTACCTATCATGGATATATATATGAAAATAAAACATGTGAAAACTATTTATACAATGCATTGCAATTCATAAACAAAATTTAAATATTGTTAATATACATGGTAATGCTCTATTAAAGAACTGATGATTACCGATTTCGACAAATTATATAAAACGCCAAACTACTCAAGTAGTACCGAACTGCGTAAAAGAAACATCCTTATAACTCCAAAAATAATAACTCTATTAACTAAAAATTAACTGAGTCTTATGTCCAATTAAAATATACCTCTGAATTGAAATTTGAATCAAATACAGGGCCATGAAAAATCGAAGAATGTGGAAAACAGGATTAAAAATATCTCAACAACTAATAATCCGATCGACTTCGTTCTATATGCAAGATGTGTGATATTTTATTGCCTTTTACGTCCATTCCTTAGAACAAAAAAATTCGAAAATTTTTATGTACCTTTCATTAGAACGAAATTTTCGAGAATCCGAAAAAAATAGTTCCGGATAATCGAGGTTGCTGATATTAAATAGGTTTCGTCCCATTCTTACATACTAACTACATACAAAATTTCAAGTCTCTATCTCAATTCGTTCGGGAGATAGAGCGTTTACAGACAGATAGACAGACGGACGGCAAAATTTTGTTTCTAAAAATATGTTTTTCAGAATCTCCACTATCTAAAACGTGTAAATCCGTCAAAAAATTTTTTTTCGATTTTCAAAACGATTGCAAGACCTACCCTATACTAGGTATGATGGGTAAGTAAAAGCGTTCTAAAAATGCGATGTCTGTATGTTAAGGGCCTAAAAACATAAAATTTGGCATGTTCATTAATTATAAGATATAAATGATCACTAAGAACATTTGTTAACAAATACAAAATTTAAAAGGGGTAAAAATGCGCGAAAAGTGTTCTAAAAACTTTCTAAATAGCAATATTTAAGCAATCTTGGGTAGTTAGCGAACCGATTTAAAGAAAAAAAAAAGATGCCAAAATGATGGCGACAGTCCTTGCTCTAACAAAATTATTGGATAAATTACCAGATTACAATGGGAATCTATGGGAATTTGGCAAAATACCAGAAATAGAGCCATGTTAGTATGACTTTTGGTGCGTAATTTTTGTCGTCAATATAGCGATATTTCGCCAAGTTGGCTACAAACATTTTTGGTCGACGAAATAATCAAGTAGTACCCAATCAAGTAAAAGAAACATCCTTATTAGTGGAATTTAAAGGAACATAAGCAGTCCTAATGTTAAATTTTTTAATTTGACTGAAAAAAACAGTGAATAAATGCAGGAAAAAGCTGAAATTAATATTAAATAAAACTAATTTAACCTACTTATTTCAAAAAAGAAACAAATACCTACTTATTTGACAAAAAATAATGATATCCTATCAAAAACATGAATGTGAAAAAATGCCAAGTTCGTTAAAGGTTTCGCTCATAAAAGAAGTGAGATGTAACTGCAAGCCAAGTTCTTTCGGAGCTCCTTAAATCATAACTCCTGTCATGCATAATATTATTCAATTGCTTAAAATGATTTGTTAAGTTACTTGTTATTCAATAGAGCGACTTGGCAAGTTTTCAGTTACCAACTTTAATCTTTAAGTCGGAGTACAATTTAATCTAGAATCTGATTAACAAAGATCTAGTCAATCGAGTGTTCGAATAAGTATATTGAAGTTAAGGTACTGATAAATTAAGGAAGGGATCAACTTTAATTTCTGATCAACTAAATAGAAAAAAATGAATAAGAGAAAACTTGCTAAGTCGCTCTATTGAATAACAAGTAACTTAACAAATCATTTTAAGCAATTGAATAATATTATGCATGACAGGAGTTATGATTTAAGGAGCTCCGAAAGAACTTGGCTTGCAGTTACATCTCACTTCTTTTATGAGCGAAACCTTTAACGAACTTGGCATTTTTTCACATTCATGTTTTTGATAGGATCCTTTTTACCTTTTGATGTATAAAGAATTTTAATTTAAAGAAATAAAATTTTCAAACGAATGTATGATTCTAATAAATTAGACGACTAAAATACTACATTTCCAAGTCGAATTAAAAGTGTCTTTTGAGTTTTGTATACAATAAATGAATAAATTTAAATAAAATTAGTGGATATAGTTCAGCAGTGGCGTAGCTAAGGGGGGGGCGTCCGCCCCGGGCGCCGAGGCCTAGGGGCGCCAAATTGAGACAAATTGTTATATATCTATATTGGGGTGGGGGCGCAAAATTTCTTGCTGGCCCCGGGCGCCATAGGATAGTCCAAAATATAGCTACGCCACTGTGGTTCAGTCAGAATGCTGATTTTTGTATACGTTAATTTTTCTAAATCAAAATTTCGATTAAATTACTTTAGATTTAGAAAACTTATAAAAATAGAGAGGATTTTAAAGAAATTTTAAAAAAATTTAAAATATACAAATGTAATCCGATGTAATTTTGTCAAACGTAACAAAATAATTTCCTCACACATTTATCTATTTATCTAAGGAATTTACTAAAAATTTTAGGCTATTTTTATAAATAAACTAATAAACATGTTAGCATTTGTCGAAAACTCAACGCTAGATATTTGGCATATTTTACGTTAATCATATATCATAACATAATTTTAAAAATATTTTTAATGTGAGGAGGACAAATTCCTGTAGCAGAAAAAATTATAGAGAAGAAATATTCAGTTTTTAAAAGAATGCATGATTGTTTTGTAACTGATATTTCTTTATGTAATTTCTGCATAAATACATTTTGAAATAGTTTATTTTTTGCTACAAGTAATATCCAATTTTTTATTACTTTATTTCGTAGAGAAAATTTAGCGTGTTTCGCAGAAACCTTTTTCAGAGCTCGTGATTAAAATTTATTTAATTTATGTCGGGAAATATTTATTTACATACTTTTTTTTTCTTCTTAGCTAGTTTCTTACAATTTTGAATAAATTATTTTATTTATTTACTTTTTTAATTTATTTTATTTTTGATTGTTTGTTTGTTTACGAGTAATATATATATATATATATATATATATACCGGGTGTCCAGTAAATAACTGACCCATTTTGAACTTAAATAACAAATAAACGGTTTGAGATAATAGTGCGCGGTTTGCGGTATTGTTATTAGAAAATCAATAATTTTTTAAACATATACTTTGTTAATATAGTTCAATCATATCGCGCTGGCGGTAACAGGCTGTTTCAATACAGACATGACTCTAATTTTCATAAATATGAGATTTTCGGCTGAATCTGAATCTATATGTTGTCGAATCTGAATCTATATGTTGAATCGACTCTCAAATCAGCTTCAGAAATAGGGTACGTTGGTTGGAAAGTGATTTAAAATAATATTTATTGATTGAACCATCTGTATTATATTTCCCCTCCTCAGTCTTGAGACTGAGATATTATTTTAAATATTATTATATTACATAAACAAAGTGAATATTTTAAAATTTATTTATATTCTAATAAAAATACAGCAAGCCGCGCATTTTTATCTCAAACAGTTTTTTTGTTATTTACATTCAAAATGGGTCAGTCATTTACTGGACACCCGGTATGTGTGTGTGTGTGTATAGAACCATTAGATAATACTGCAAATCAACATCAAAATAGGGAATAACTCGTTAAATAACAAACTTTATCAAACATAGGAGTAGGCAAAAACTGGAACAATATTGGAAATGTGGTATTTAGCTCGTTCTCAAAGGCAATGCTAAATCGACACATTAATTGCAATTAATTTCTGATTAGAAATCAGGATAAACCTAAAAATGATTTCTAAATTGCCCGATTAATCGCAATGGAAAACATAGTTCAAAGAAAAATATTAGAATATATATATATATACATATATATATATATATATATATTCTAATATTTTTCTGAGTTACTTTGGTTTTATTTGTAAAAGTATTTATATATATATATATTTAGGAGAGAGTTGTAAAAAACTGGATAAACGGAAAAAAAACGGGTAGTGCAGATTACTTCTTGATTTGAATTTTTATCTAGCCAACACGAGGAATTGCTTGTCGAAAGTTATTTTGGCATTTGTAGCTGAACGAAACGCTTCGGGGTATTTTTTGTGTGAAAGATTGTATTTGAATTTCTTTTAAAAATTGTTTTGTTTGATTCCATATTTTACTAAATACTTACTTTTACTAGTACTTACATAGTACTAGTACTATGTAAACTAGTACTAGTACTAGTTCTATATAACTATAGTAACTAGTATATAACTATAGTACTATAGTAACTAGTACTAGTACTGATTAATATTGAAATTTAAAAGTATACAAGAGAAAAAAAAGTTCCAAACGATTTTTGCAGAATTGTTGGAACTAAAAACTTTAACTTTGGCATGGCGGTTATACTTTAAAGATGCAAATGTTTACTAATACAGTGAAACCTTCGAATAAAGGACACCTATGGGACCGGAAATCTTGTCCCTTAAATATAGGTGTCCTTTATTCGGAGTTTTTATAACTGTGAAACTTCCAAATAAGGGACAGCTATGGGACCGGAACTTTTGTCCCTTAAATAGAGGTGTCCCTTATTCTGAGTGTCCTTTATTTGGAGGTTTCACTGTATGTATATATATATATATATATATATATAAATGAAAATTATGGTTTAAAATAAAATTTAAATTTAAAAGAAAAATGAGAGAAAGTTCTAAATTACGATTTCTATAGAATTTCACATGTTATTTGTTTATTAATAAGATCCACATATATATTTCAAGCTCACGCAGTTACCACTTGGACTATTCCAACAATTATTCGTGCAAAACCGTGGATTTTGCTAGTATTACATAAGCTATGACTTCACATTAGATAGTAAAATTTGTTTTTCTTGGCGCGCACTATCCGCCATCTCAGTTTCTCGTCACATTAACATAACATCATGTACATAAGTTTAAAACTGCTTTAGGATGAAATTCATCAGGTAGTTCCGTTAAATCAGCTGGCTTAATTTGGAGCAGCTTTACGCCATTCTATAATTTCTTGTCACTTTCGTGGTCGAGATGTGGATCCTACTTAAATAATCCAGCGAAAAGGAAGAGGAAATAACGCAACTTTCCTCATCTGAAACAGCTTGTTTGAATAATATTTTCCCCAAAAGATCTGAAAATACTTAAAATAGCTATTTCGGTAGTACTCGCTTTAATTTACAGGCCTGACCTTCATCCCATTCACAAAAATTTTCATTGATTTCCCATTAATTTTTCCTTGTAGATATTTATGATCTGTCACAACTTCGAGAACAGACTCTTTTGCTTTCCCTCAATCAGTTTATATTCAGCAGGTACAGTCGACTCTCGTTAATTCGAAATCGGATAATTAGAATCTTCGCTTAATTCGAGCTAAACATGAAGTCCTGACATTTTCAATGGTAGAATAACGTTAAAATTTTTCATTAATTCGATCTCATTTTCTCTTGACTTCGTTTAATTCGAACTAACGAGAATTCAGATTTTTCTTTTTTCTTTTCTTTCTCACAGATTTCGGATCATTTGAATAACTTTATTTCTTTTATTTTTGTGAAAATTGTGTCGAACGAATATACATGTAATTCAATACATTTCATATCTACTTTCTTAGTGGCCTGTCTGTCCATTAGTTACGCTTTAAATTTTTCTTCCATTGTGCTTGTTTCTAATATTTTAATTAGTTTTTGTATATATACATTCCAATTTAATATTAAGTCATATTCTAGTGATAACAGACGAAATAAATTAAAAAAACTGTATAACATTAATTCCTTTGTAATAGTATCATATTAAACATGTTTTCATTTCATATTTTCCATAATTCGGAAATTTCTTGTGGTTCCGACGAGTTCGAATTAACGAGAGCCCATTTTGAACTTAAATAACAAATAAACGGTTTGAGATAATAGTGCGCGGTTTGCGGTATTGTTATTAGAAAATCAATAATTTTTTAAACATATACTTTGTTAATATAGTTCAATCATATCGCGCTGGCGGTAACAGGCTGTTTCAATACAGACATGACTCTAATTTTCATAAATATGAGATTTTCGGCTGAATCTGAATCTATATGTTGTCGAATCTGAATCTATATGTTGAATCGACTCTCAAATCAGCTTCAGAAATAGGGTACGTTGGTTGGAAAGTGATTTAAAATAATATTTATTGATTGAACCATCTGTATTATATTTCCCCTCCTCAGTCTTGAGACTGAGATATTATTTTAAATATTATTATATTACATAAACAAAGTGAATATTTTAAAATTTATTTATATTCTAATAAAAATACAGCAAGCCGCGCATTTTTATCTCAAACAGTTTTTTTGTTATTTACATTCAAAATGGGTCAGTCATTTACTGGACACCCGGTATGTGTGTGTGTGTGTATAGAACCATTAGATAATACTGCAAATCAACATCAAAATAGGGAATAACTCGTTAAATAACAAACTTTATCAAACATAGGAGTAGGCAAAAACTGGAACAATATTGGAAATGTGGTATTTAGCTCGTTCTCAAAGGCAATGCTAAATCGACACATTAATTGCAATTAATTTCTGATTAGAAATCAGGATAAACCTAAAAATGATTTCTAAATTGCCCGATTAATCGCAATGGAAAACATAGTTCAAAGAAAAATATTAGAATATATATATATATACATATATATATATATATATATTCTAATATTTTTCTGAGTTACTTTGGTTTTATTTGTAAAAGTATTTATATATATATATATTTAGGAGAGAATTGTAAAAAACTGGATAAACGGAAAAAAAACGGGTAGTGCAGATTACTTCTTGATTTGAATTTTTATCTAGCCAACACGAGGAATTGCTTGTCGAAAGTTATTTTGGCATTTGTAGCTGAACGAAACGCTTCGGGGTATTTTTTGTGTGAAAGATTGTATTTGAATTTCTTTTAAAAATTGTTTTGTTTGATTCCATATTTTACTAAATACTTACTTTTACTAGTACTTACATAGTACTAGTACTATGTAAACTAGTACTAGTACTAGTTCTATATAACTATAGTAACTAGTATATAACTATAGTACTATAGTAACTAGTACTAGTACTGATTAATATTGAAATTTAAAAGTATACAAGAGAAAAAAAAAGTTCCAAACGATTTTTGCAGAATTGTTGGAACTAAAAACTTTAACTTTGGCATGGCGGTTATACTTTAAAGATGCAAATGTTTACTAATACAGTGAAACCTTCGAATAAAGGACACCTATGGGACCGGAAATCTTGTCCCTTAAATATAGGTGTCCTTTATTCGGAGTTTTTATAACTGTGAAACTTCCAAATAAGGGACAGCTATGGAACCGGAACTTTTGTCCCTTAAATAGAGGTGTCCCTTATTCTGAGTGTCCTTTATTTGGAGGTTTCACTGTATGTATATATATATATATATATATATATATAAATCAAAATTATGGTTTAAAATAAAATTTAAATTTAAAAGAAAAATGAGAGAAAGTTCTAAATTACGATTTCTATAGAATTTCACATATTATTTGTTTATTAATAAGATCCACATATATATTTCAAGCTCACGCAGTTACCACTTGGACTATTCCAACAATTATTCGTGCAAAACCGTGGATTTTGCTAGTATTACATAAGCTACGACTTCACATTAGATAGTAAAATTTGTTTTTCTTGGCGCGCACTATCCGCCATCTCAGTTTCTCGTCACATTAACATAACATCATGTACATAAGTTTAAAACTGCTTTAGGATGAAATTCATCAGGTAATTCCGTTAAATCAGCTGGCTTAATTTGGAGCAGCTTTACGCCATTCTATAATTTCTTGTCACTTTCGTGGTCGAGATGTGGATCCTACTTAAATAATCCAGCGAAAAGGAAGAGGAAATAACGCAACTTTCCTCATCTGAAACAGCTTGTTTGAATAATATTTTCCCCAAAAGATCTGAAAATACTTAAAATAGCTATTTCGGTAGTACTCGCTTTAATTTACAGGCCTGACCTTCATCCCATTCACAAAAATTTTCATTGATTTCCCATTAATTTTTCCTTGTAGATATTTATGATCTGTCACAACTTCGAGAACAGACTCTTTTGCTTTCCCTCAATCAGTTTATATTCAGCAGGTACAGTCGACTCTCGTTAATTCGAAATCGGATAATTAGAATCTTCGCTTAATTCGAGCTAAACATGAAGTCCTGACATTTTCAATGGTAGAATAACGTTAAAATTTTTCATTAATTCGATCTCATTTTCTCTTGACTTCGTTTAATTCGAACTAACGAGAATTCAGATTTTTCTTTTTTCTTTTCTTTCTCACAGATTTCGGATCATTTGAATAACTTTATTTCTTTTATTTTTGTGAAAATTGTGTCGAACGAATATACATGTAATTCAATACATTTCATATCTACTTTCTTAGTGGCCTGTCTGTCCATTAGTTACGCTTTAAATTTTTCTTCCATTGTGCTTGTTTCTAATATTTTAATTAGTTTTTGTATATATACATTCCAATTTAATATTAAGTCATATTCTATTGATAACAGACGAAATAAATTAAAAAAACTGTATAACATTAATTCCTTTGTAATAGTATCATATTAAACATGTTTTCATTTCATATTTTCCATAATTCGGAAATTTCTTGTGGTTCCGACGAGTTCGAATTAACGAGAGCCGACTGTATGTCAAACACATTCACCTCTGCCGTCCAAATTAAGAATTATATATAAAGCCGCGGGTCATTTAAAACAAAGATAATGCTATTAATATTGCTTACAATAAAATTCGGTAGTACAAAACACAACATTCTTAAAGAAATTTAAAAGCAAGGTCTAATATTAAATACACAGTTTATTCTAAATTATTTATTCGAAAAAATACTTAAAATTTCTTTCATAAACTAAAAAGTAAAATTTACCAAAAATTAATTAATTTTATAAAATGCGTTTATTTTAAAAATTGTTTGTACTCTGTAACATGATTTAGCAAACGCATAGCATATTGATAACACAGCTGTCAATATTCCTTAATAAAAATATAACTATTTTGTATCAGAAAATCTATTTAATAAAGTATGTCAAGTACATTCGCTACTTATTTGATTTCATTTATTAAATTCATTTCCTTGTTCAAATTATTATTATTTAACTTGGGGAATAACGAAAAATTACATACTGTTCTTTAAAAAAGTCGATTGATCAATAATTACATAAATTTAGAAATATTATATTCATATATATGTACATAGGAGCTACAATGAAATTCTGCTTAGTTTTGGTTAGCTGAAGAAATAAATTCTGAATCAAATCTGACTAGGGAACTGCAAGAAGTGTAAGTCATCGATTTTGTCGAAAGTGGTATCGTTGGAAAGATCTCATCGAGAGTAGTAAAAAACTCAATGGAACTACCCGTCGGAAATGAGTTTGTTTTCGAGATATCCGACAATTTATGTCACGTAACTAGTGCATACTGTTCTAGTGCACACTTAAGGGTGTTCTCAACTGCTCCGCTCAGCAAGTGCAAAACGTTTTGACACATTTACAAATTCATTTTTTAACGGAAAGTTATAAAATTGGATTATTTGCCTATGGAAGCGATTTCGAATCGAACTTAGTTTTCCATTTTATGATAGTTAAATTACCTATCCAGTTCTAAGCTATTTCGATCACTCGATCACTCGTTTTTCTCCTGCTTTTCGACCGGTTATTCTGCTTTCGTCGGGAAATGTGCTCAAAAGTGTCAACTTTGAAGGCTTGTTTTGAAAAATCTATTGTGTTTTTAAAAAAACAGAAGATTGAATGCAATTAGACAGTTTCTGAATAACAACACTTGCTAGTTTCATACATTTCCGAACAAAAATAAATCAATGCATGTGTCACAAAGTGGCCCTTTTTGGTTTAAGAACACCGCAAAAATCTGATTTCTCGATATTGATGAAAATGGTGTTGTAGTAAAGATATCATTGTGAAAAGTAAAAACTCAATGGAACTAACCATCTGAAATGAACCGTTTTCGAGATATCCGACAGCTTATGTCACTTAATTTGTTTCCCAGCATAGTATGCATCAGTAATGTGACAGAAATTTTCGGATACCTCGATAAAGTCTCATTTCCGACGGGTGATTCCATTGAGTGTTTTAATCCTCACGGTGATATCTTTTCAACGATACCACTTTTGTTAAAATCGAGACTAAAATCTTTTGCGGTCCCCCATTAAGTGTGCACTACAACAGCTACGTGACATAAATTGTCGGATATCTCGAAAATGAATCATTTCCTACGGGTAGTTCCATTGATTTTTTTTATTGCTCTCGATGAGATCTTTCCAATGATACCACATTTGTCAAAATCGGTGACTTACACTTCTTGCATTTCCCTAGTGAGATGTCCCCCAGAAAACTCAACTGATTGCAGGCACTAGGAAAGGCCATAAAAAATAATTTAATATCATTATTAAAAATCATTAAAATTAATTAAAGCATAAATACCAATATTTCGTTTGTTTGCCATCTCTAAAAGATTGTTGTTTCTAAAACTGTGATCAAGCAAAGTGTATTTTCAGTATGCACGTTCTAAAAAATTAAATTAACCTAATGTAAAATGCAGAAGAATTCAACATGCGATTTTCGCGTGCCTGGCATCCTCTCTTACTGTCCAATGTCTAATTTATAAAACGTTAGTTTCATAGGTATAGTTTCAATTGCATAAGTATAAAAATAAAAATACAAGGTTGAGCAAAAGTTCTGGGAAATTTGTGAAAGTTGAATTGTTATGCGCAAATTAACAACAAAAGCAACAAAGACTATTCATCATAGTCCTCGACTTTCTGCCAGACAGGCCCTTATTACCGCATAGGCAAATCGGGATTTTGCCCATGGACCCCACACCTTAAGGGGCCCTCAAATCCATACATTAAATTATAAAACATCTACTTTCTTTTTCCAAATCCAATTTTTCCACAAGTTGAAGTTGTTAAATTCATTTTAAAGTAAATTCAACAAATTGAAAGTTATATAAAAGAGTTTTGTTCTGTATAAAGGAAAAAAAATGGTGTGCTTTTGTTAATATAGCTATTTAATTAAAATTTACGAAGCTAAGAATTTCCTTCTATCTATATCCTAGGTGCAAAAATATGTTTATGCATTACACATATAAATGACCATCAGTTCTATTTGAAACACATTGCAATGATTCGAAAGGGGGCTCCCTAATTTATCTTTGCCCAGGGTCCCAATTAGTCATAATCGGGCCCTGAAGATGCAGGACTTGCTGCAAGTACCATGTCGACTGTTTGGAATCGTAAAACTCTTGACATGATCCTTCAATTTCATTATAGGACTCAAATCGACGGCCCCTGAAAAAGTGTTGCATTGATCGAAAGTGGGCATACGGTCGGATGGAGCCACATCTGCACTGAAATTCCTGAACTCCTATAGATATATTACTGATACTCCTATATACGATTAAAACTCTGATAACAGTTAGATTAAACATTTCCCAGAATTTTTTGCTCAACCTAATAGTTAAAGGGGAAAAAAAGGGACTCTTATATAACCATTCAATGTTCATTTTGAGAATCACGTTTAATTTTTTGACTGCATTTTACCTGTGAGCAAAACAAATCTTGACATTAGCGATTTTTGTTAAATAATCTAGAAAAATACATGAGGATTTATACTGAAATTCCAGTTGTGTAAACAAATTAGTACAAGTCGTATGTACATGTCAATATTTTCCCTTGAAATCCCACAGGGGACCGACAAGAAATTGAAAATGAACGAAGATCTTTTGAATAACCCTGTCAAAACTAATGTAGCAAAATCGTTCAAACTGCAGATAATGATTCAATGGCTTATTTAATAAACTGTGTTCATTTTTACGAGGATAGGATGCATGCTCGTACAGAAATTAAGGTTTTTATAAAAACGGTTCCAAATTTTGATAAGTTTTTTGCTTATAATTTGCAGAGTTCTTAATAAAAAGCAATGCTCTTTTCAGAAAATATAACAAACAAATAGTACATAGCATCCTGTAATCAGAATAAAAAAAATAGTTGTATGAAAATTGAATGGTTTTACAAAATAATATTTCACTGCGTATGCGTGAACGCAATCTAAATATAATTTGCATAATGTGTTATCTAAATGTATAGAGCAACTTTTGTGAAAGTCTCAAAAATGCAGCTTGAAAATTACCATCGATAGGATAGGCTCAAAATCCGTTGTTCGCAAAAGGAAGTAAAAAGATGAGAAGCTGTATTCAAATATAGCACTACGTGAAATATTGCGTTACGCTATATTGACACTAAAAAATGAAATATGGATATATCCCCTCATCTTTTTGCTTCATTTTGGAATTAACGAATTTTGAGCTTATTCTATCGACGATAATTTTTAGAATTTTCAAACTATGCTTTTGAAACTTTTACAAAAGTTGCTCTATACATTTTGATAACACATTATGCAAATTATGTTTAGACTCCATTCATGCTTGCTCAGGGAAACATTATTTGGTAAATCTGTGCATTTTTCATACAATTATTATTATTATTTAATTCTGATTACAGGATGATATGTACAATCTTGCTTGTCATTTTCTGAAAAGAACATTGATTTTTATTAAGAACTCTGCAAATCATAAGCAAAAAAACTTTGCAAAAATTGGGACCATTTTTATAAAAACCTTAATTTCTCTACGAGTACACATGCTTTCTTCATAAAAATGAGCACGGTTTATTACAATAAGTCACTTAATCATAATCTGCTGTTTGAGCGCTTTTGCTACATTAATTTTGGTAGGGTTGTCCAAAAGATCTTCGTTCTTTTTCAATTTGTCGGCAATCCCCTATGGAATTTCGGGAAAAAAATATTCGCGAAAATATATGGCCTAATCTATTTTGTTTACTCACTTGTAGTTTTAGAATAATTCCTCGAGTATTTTTTTAGATATTTTGCAAAACGTCTAAAACTAAGTATCAAGTTGTTGTTTTTTTTTTTTTTTTTTTTTTTTTTTTTAAATGCTGGCATTATGTTTTTGAAAAAAAAAATTCTGTTGCGATACATTTATTTGACGTGGGCACTGAATTCGATTATGAAAGAGTTACTAATTTGTTTTCTGCTTAATAAAAGCGCTAACTAGTGAATATATTAAATGTATATATATGTAATGTTTGTTCTATTTCTGTTTTAAGATAAATGAACAGTGAAAATATTAAATTGTGTTTTTTAGCAATCTATGTATTGATTTCTCAACAGATAATCGTAGATTAATTAATATTGTATTAACTGATAAACGCATTTAGTTAAAAAAATATTTGAAAAAAATTTTTTTATTGACCCTTATACCATTTAAATATATAAATTTAATTGATTAAATATTTTTTAGAACAGGCAAAATATAATTTAATAATTAAATAGTAGCCAAAAAGTGATCTTTTTTGTTCGACCGATCGCAATTTTGTCTAAAATCAAATTTAAACAAATTCATCTCGAGATGGTACAAGCTTCCTCATATTCGACATGGACTAGCTCTTTTCGTCGATGCGCAGTTCGCTCTAAGGTTTCTATCAAATAAAGTACAGTAAATATCTAAGATTTTATTTTTCTGTTTTCACTAACATATCGTAAAATTCATTGTTTAAAGTTACTGATGATTGACGCTTTAGTGAGTAAGGCCAGTGGCGTAGCTAAGGGGGGGCGGGGGGGGGCGGTCCGCCCCGAGTGTCACCCTCGAAGGGGTGACACCCGAGCGGCCTTTATTTGCAAAAAAATATGCATAATCTTACAAGATTTCGGAAAAAATTCTGACGTAAAATGAATTTTCTAGGGCAAAACTAGGCGCAACAAACTTAGTTTTCTTTTCTTGGAGAAAGTGAAACGGTTAAAAAAATGGGGTGTATAAATTAGATTTGCAACAGTGAGGAAAAACCCATTTACGCAAAGTGCGGGTAACCAAAACAAACTTTAAAAAGAAAGAATTTTTTTCTACTTATACACGCAGCGCCATGCTAAATGAGGGACGAATGGGGCAGGCCCCGGGCGCTGAAATTTAGAAGGCGCCAAATTTATACTACCATCGTCATTTTTGGTCTGTCACAAGAAAAAGTTGGGAGGGGGGGGGCGCCCCGGGTGTCAACTTCGAAGGGGTGACACCCGATCTTTATTTGTAAAAAAATATGCATAAGCTTACAAGATTTTGGAAAAAATTCTGACGTAAAATGAATTTTCTAGAGCAAAACAAGGCGCAACAGACTTACTTTTATTTTGGAGAAAGTGAAATGGTACACCAAATGCGGCGTCTAAATTAGGTTTGCAACAGTGAGCAAAAACCCATTTACACAATGTGCGGGTAACTAAGACAAACTTTAAAAGAAAGAATTTTTTTCTACACGCAGCGCTGTGCGAAATGGAAGAAGAGAGCGAAGGGGGGGGGGGAGCGCGGTCCCGGGCGCTGGAATTTAGGGGCGTCAAATTTATACTACCATCGTCATTTTTGATCTGTCATAAGAAAAAGTTGGGATGGGAGGGGGAGTGCCAATTTCTAACTTTGCCCCGGACGCAATTTTCTTTTTGCATGTCCCTGTACATACGCGCTGCATTGACTTATGCAGAATTCGCGATGAGTGATGAGTCATTGTTGTCAGGGGTGTAGTCATAAAAATAACAGAGGATATACGCTCAAAGCAGAGGGTATATTCTGAAGACAGAGGGTATACCCTAGAGTCTGTATACCACAAGCTTTCTTGGGTAACAGAGGGTATAAGACGTGTCTTTAAAAATTACAGAAGGTGTACGGCATATACCCCCGTATACTCTTCACTACATCTCTGATTGTTGTGATCTTATTTTGGAGATCCTGTTCGCTTTCGTCAACGTGAAACTAATAGAAAAAAATTATGAAGTACTAGAATAGCTAGAACATGATTAAAAATATTATCTGTATACATTTAAAAATAATATTAATTTTGTAAGCCTTAAAAAGCAAATGAGTTTTTTTTTTTTTCATAAAAAAGGGAACTAGTTTGTTCTTGAATGTTTCTTTGTTTCAATTATCCAATCAAAATCTTTTAAATATGTTCGATATCTATCCAATGACGGGACCTTCATCGCGAAAAAATACATAGACTGTCTGGCACCGAAGAGCGTCACTTCTGTTTCATTTTTTATCCTTTCTTAGTATTTAGTTCATTATAAAATCATGTATGATAAGTATTCATTTGAAAGATGTATTATTATAATTTGTATTATTATAATTTGAAATGTTACAATTGTTAGAATATAGGATTTTATCAATTAAATTTTTTGGTCTAAGATTGAAAGATCCAAGTCCAAGCAGTTAATAGGTAATTAAAACTTTCTTTTTTATTTAAAAATTAAATTTTAATTTGAAAACAAAAGTGTTTGAATGTTCTCTATAAATGTAAATATTCGAAAGTCATGTCATTCGTAAATTTTATACATACGTTTGAGCAGGTCTGCCCAATACCGCAATTCAGGGTGTCCTTTGAATGTTCTCTTTGTGTTCCTTTCATGTTCCACTGCATCCTGTTTCTAAGTTTTTTATTTCTGTATAAGATTGAAGGGAATCTGTCTAAAGTAAAAAGATATTTAGCTTCCTTACGATTTTCAATCCAATAAATTTTACGGCAGAAAACTGTCAACAATAGAGTGTTTTTCGGTCTGGATCGATTTCACCCGAGACAGATTTTTTACGTATAAAAAGCTGTTTAAAATACACTCTGCCTTAAAATCATTGTTTATACGCTTCTGTTATTACAAGCAGTAATAAGATTTTTGGTTTCTTTCCTTAGAAATTTTTTTTAAGAAAGGGATCATTAGAGAGATGAAATATTATATTTACCATGTTTCATATTTTTTCGACAATTTTTTTTTTACATAGGTCCCTACATATAGAACAGCTCTACATATAAATCATAGAGAGCTTTATGTTATCACCTTCCTATAGGAGCAGTATTTTTATGCACGTGTATCGACAACATTACTATAGCGAGTTAAGAGCCTACACTAGTTATGTGGTAACTCGAACGCTAATGTTAAACCTGTTGGAGTATTTTTTACGATTTTCTCTATTGTTTTAAATGATTTTTTTAATGGGATACCTGAAGTCAATATCCATTGTCCATTTGTACTTTTTGAGTTTGGTTATAGTTTTTTACTTAAGGATAGTAGTATCACTTTTAGAACCGGGTATAAATAAGGTTACTGATCTCTTGTCTAAATTTGTATTTTGTTTGTGATATTTTTTTTAAAATACGAGTTTTTATACAGTCCTTTGTCGAAATAATAGTTTTTTATGCAGTCCTTTGTCGAAATGCATGTATTACGCGATTCTTTGTTGAAATTCGCAATTTTTACGAAGTCTTTCGGAGAAATTCGCATTTTTCTCACGATCTTTTGGCGAATTTTTGTCCCCCTGTCTTTTGATGAAATTTGCATTTTTTCGTGGTCCTTTAACGATATTTTGCGCTTTATCCGCAGAACTTTGAATAAATTCGTGTTTTTTCCTTGATAATTTGACGAAATTGGAGGGTTTTTCCTGAAAACGATTGACAAAATTGATTTTTTACGACAACTGCGATGTATGAAATTCACGATTTTTGGTGTTCGATATACCGGATTGAGGAATTTTAAAGTTTTCAGCATGAAATGACTTAAATTTTCGACTTTGCTGTTAATTGGGCGCTAATAGCAAATAAATCGTACATAAAATTGGCAGAATATTTTTAATTTTTTGACGCTAAAAAAGTTTAAAAAATAAAAATTGTTTCGTTCCTAAAATTTTCTGCAAAGTTCATAAATTTTTTCTGCACATGGCGTGCAAGCGTGCGTCTATATTATAGAACTCTGGATATTGGTATTGGTATAATTAATATTTTGATGCTCCCTGAATCCATTTCCCCCATCTATATGGATGTATGTTGATTTCTTCTTTTTTTTTTTTTAAAGATTCCGAACCAAGTGGTCCCAAACTTTGTTTTTGGTGTTTTTTCGATAATGTCTCAATGTAATTTGTGTGTATGTGTGTGTGAGAGAGCTAATACAATATTGCCAAAGTTTTGAAATTCTAATCACGCACATATATATGCAATAAGTTTTAAATAGCAAAAACGGATTCATGGATCCTCAAATGTAAAAATATATCAATTTTGTCGTAATCTGATTTTAAACATGAATACAATCAGGGTATGCTAATGTATAGCAGATAAATTTTTACTATACTATCTGAAATATAAAAATAATTCTCTTCTTCCTGCTCACGTTTATGTTGGTGGTGGTGTGTGTGTGTGTGTGGGGGGGGGGGGTGACACCATTTACGTCCGCCCCGGGTGTCACCCACCCTAGCTACGCCACTGAGTAAGGCTTTTTCAAATGTCTTGCATTTTCTTTACATTGAAATGTCAATATTCTTCCATTTTTTTAAATATGTCCGTAATTACGTTAATACATAGCAATTTTCGTCATCGTCTGGTCGTCTGTCTATTTGCCAATATATAACATCACAAAAACAATTCAACCTAAAAGTTTAATATTTAATGCATACAATCGGTGCTGAATTTCGTCATTTCAAATTTTATGAAAATTGAATCAAAACATTAAAAGTATTAATAAAAGTTTCCTTCATTCTATTAATTTTATTATACATAATTAATGCATTTATATCCCACGATAGGTAATGATTCTAGATTGCCATAATAATTGCGTCCTGTTTAAGATGGATTCCTATTATTTCCGTATTGCTGAATTTGTTATGTATAATCGTAATAGATTTTGCATTCGTGCATTTATTCATATGAGTGGAACAGCTATTGCCCCAAGATCTAAATATTTATAAAACTTGTTATAGTAGGAACGCACCTCATTTGTCTTGTTTTACGTCAAGGGCGGCGCCAGAGGGGGGGACCGGGGGGGCATATGCCCCCCCCCCCCCCGTCGGGCATACCTGGCCCCCCCATCGGGGTCAAAATTCGATGTCGTCGGGGAAAATATTTTGACTTTTGAAATTCGTCCCCGTCAAATTGGGTCAACATATAGTTTTTTTTTTTTTTTTTTTTTTTTTTTTTTCAATTAAACTCAAATTGACTAAACTAGTGCTTTTGGGTACGAGTCGGTTTCTGACTGAATTTGGTTTCTTGCAGACTGAGTTCAGATAAACCCGATCTTTCAAAAAAGAAAAAAAAAAATTCTAATTTCCTAAAATAAAAATCTATATAGATGCCTACACAGAATGATACATGTATATTTTTTAACAAAAAAGGATAAAATTTATACTAAAGTTTTGTCGGTGCTATCTTGGATGCCAAGTAGAATGCTGCATTGGGTCGGGCAAACTGAACGTGGTGCGACTCGCAACCTGGATCGTATCGGGTTGAGTCTAATATTTTGTCGTTGTGGGTCGGATTCCAGTTGGGTTAACTTTAATTGTTTCAGGTTCGGGTTGGATGTTGACATTTATGGTTTTTGATTCAAGATCGATCTCTCAAAAGAATACAAAATTTATTTTAAGTTGAAAAAATAAATATATTGAATGTTAATTAATTTATATATTGATTTTACTTACCCATCATACGTAGTATAGGGTAAGTCTTGCAATCGTTTTGAAAATCGAAAAAAATTTTTTGACGGATTTACACGTTTTAGATAATGGAGATTCCGAAAAACATATTTTTAGAAAAAAAAATTTGCCGTCCGTCTGTCTGTCTGTAAACGCTCTATCTCCCGAACAAATTGAGATAGAGACTTGAAATTTTGTATGTAGTTAGTATGTAAGAATGGGACGAAGCCTATTTAATATCAGCAACCTCGATTATCTGGAAATATTTTTTTCGGACTCTCGAAAAATTCGTTCTGATGAAAGGTATATAAAACTTTTCGATTTATTTTAAATTTAAGAAATGGACGTAAAAGGCAATAAAATAACACACATTTTGCATATAGAATAAATTCGATCGGATCATTAATTCCCGAGATATTCGTAATCTTGTTTTCCACATTCTTCGATTTTTCATGACCCTGTATTTCATTCAAATTTCAATTCAGAGGTATGTTTTAATTGGAAATGAGACGCTTAATTCGACGCAGTTAATTCTTAGTTAATGGAATTATTATTTTTGGAGTTATAAGGATGTTTCTTTTACGCAGTTCGGTACTACTTGAGTAGTTTGGCGTTTTATATAATTTGTCGAAATTGGTTATCAGCAGTTCTTTAATATAGCATTACTATGTATATTAACAATATTTAAAATTTGTTTATGAATTGCAATGCATTGTATAAATAGTTTTCACATGTTTTATTTTCATATATATATCCATGATGGGTAAGTATTACGGTGGCCCCCACAACGACTAGTTTTACCTAAAAGTTCAAACTGATACTGGAGATATAGTTGTAGGTATATTTTTACATGATTGCATTACAGTATGGATCTATTTTACTTACCCATCATACGTAGTATAGGGTAAGTCTTGCAATCGTTTTGAAAATCGAAAATTTTTTTGACGGATTTACACGTTTTAGATAGTGGAAATTCCGAAAAACATATTTTTAGAAAAAAAAATTGCCGTCCGTCTGTCTGTCTGTCTGTAAACGCTCTATCTCCCGAACAAATTGAGATAGAGACTTGAAATTTTGTATGTAATTAGTATGTAAGAATGGAACGAAGCCTATTTAATATCAGCAACCTCGATTATCCGGAACTATTTTTTTAGGACCCTCGAAAAATTCGTTCTGATGAAAGGTACATAAAATTTTTCGAATTTTTTTGTTTTAAGGAATGGACGTAAAAGGCAATAAAATAACACACATTTTGCATATAGAACGAAGTCGATCGAATTATTAGTTGCCGAGATATTTGTAATCCTGTTTTCCATATTCTTCGATTTTTCATGACCTTGTATTTCATTCAAATTTCAATTCAGAGGTGTATTTTAATTGGAAATGAGACGCTTAATCCGACACAGTTAATTGTTTGTTAATAGAATTATTATTTTTGGAGTTATAAGGATGTTTCTTTTACGCAGTTCGGTACTACTTGAGTAGTTTGGCGCTTTATATAATTTGTCGAAATTGGTACATCACATCAGCAGTTCTTTAATAAAGCATTACTATGTATATTAACAATATTTAATTTTTTTATGAATTGCAATGCATTGTATAAATAGTTTTCACGTGTTTTATTTTCATATACATATCCATGATGGGTAAGTATTACGGTGGCCCCCAACGACTAGTTATTTTCATCAGTTACGGTCTTTGGGTCCTACGGATGGGGTCTATAGTTGAGATTTAAATATTTGTGGTTCAGATCGAGATTTCGAGATGTCGGGCTTAGAATGCGTTTCGGGTAGAATCCTGCATCACCTTGGGAAATTAAACCCAACTCGACTGGCGATTTGAGTCGGATCTGGCTAAAGTTAATATTTTTTCGGAGAGGTTCGGATTGAATTCTATTTTCGAGTCGGGTTAATTTTAATTGTTTTAGCGTATGGGTTCGATTCTACATCATTTCTCAAAAGTATCGCCAAAATATATTTTAGAATATCAATTTATATTATTTGAATGTCAATGAGTGCATATATAGATGCAGTAATTTTTCTAATAAAATATATAATTGATATTGGAGGTATTATTCTAGATTATTTTTCCCTTATTGCTTTACAAGTTGGAATTTTCTTTTTCAATTTTCTCTTGCATTTCGAGTTGGGATTAGGTTCGAATTGAATACTTTTAGGTCGAAGTTTGTCGATTTCGTGTCATTTACTTTTTAAAAATTGGTTCAGTTTGAATGGATATAGGATTTTTTAGTTCAGATCGGGTATAACCCAAGCCGCGGAGGACTCTATGCTCGCAAAATAATACGTGAATTCAACTATTTTTTCCCTTGATTATATTCCATTAAAACAGAAAATTTTGCTTTAAATTTTGCTTTCGTGCACTTTAATTTTGCTATTTCTACTCCTTCCCTCCCACAAAAAATACATAAAAATCACCAATTACCTGAAATATTCATAGATAAAGCAATATATTCGTAAGTTTACATGAGTGTTATGGCAGCTATGCTGCTTAGTACCTTTTCGTATTAGAAACAGAATTTATAAAACCGTTTTATCTAAAAATACGTAAGAAATAAAAATCAAAGATCAAAATTTTCGAAAAATGTCCAATCAAAAGGCAGAAATTGCTTAAAATAATAGAAAAATCTCTTCAAGTCACAGGGATATTTCGACATTGACACGACGGACTCGGAGCGAGAAATTTTGGATATATTTTTAATTGCGGGTCGCTTTTCGCTGATATTAAAATAACGCACTTTTAGATTTAAACTATTTTACAAATTGTCACTTCATTTACATTTATCTTTTGTTTTTAATTTGGGAATTTTGTATTTAAGTTTTTGTTTCAGATTTAAATTTTGTAATTTATCAAAGTTTGAAACATCGCACTTTCTGCATTCGATCAATATACAATCTAAAACAAAATGGAAATTGAAGATGTTTTTCCTATTGTTTTTATTATTACTATTACAGCTAAAAACTAGTTGGATGTGCCAATCCCAAAACTTTCTTCTATCTCATACATACATTTTAATATTTAAAAAAAAAAAATAGTTATTCATTTTAATGCTTTAATAATTTTAATTCAATACCTTAGCAACTTTGATTTTCATCTTAAATTTCTGCTTCAATCAATTAATCGGAGTAAAAACGAATTTCCGTCTCTGCACGAGCCGATGGACAGTAGAATGATAAGCAGATTTTTTTTTCAAATTCAGGGAGGACTTACTTGCCTTACCAAAAAATAATCATGTACAAAATGTTTAGTTCAGTTCTAGAACTAACTTCATACACTTTTATGTGGTGCAATACTGAAAATGGTATAAAATTTGGTATTGCAGCGCCCCCTTTCGGCGGATTTTTTTTCAGATTCAGGACGATTCATCTAGCCATAGCCATACACTTACACAAAAATTTTCGTTCAATTCGATGCATAACTTCATATACTTTTGGTCGGTACAATATAGAAAATGGCACAAAAATCGCGATTGCAACGCCCCCTTCAGACGGATTTTTTTCAAATTCAGGGAGGACTAACTAGCCATAGTCATACACATACACAAAAAATTTTGTTCAATTCGATGCATAACTTCATATACTTTTGGTCGGTACAATATTGAAAATGGCACAAAAATCGCGATTGCAGCGCCCCCTTCCGGCGGAATATTTCAAAACTGAAGGAGGACCTGCTTGCCACAGCCAAAAACATTCACAAAAAATTTGGTTTAATTCTATTCTTAACTTCATGCACTTTTTGATGGTAGAATGGCGACATACAGACACACAGACACACAGACACACGGACACACAGACACACGGACACACAGACACACGGACAGACAGACATTTTGTAAAAACATGTTTTTTGGAATCTCTGAGCCCTAAAACGTGTAAACCCATCAAAAACCGGAAGTCGAAAAAAATTTCGATTACAATACTTTCTTCTTTTGAAGATAGAAGAAAGTAAAAATCTGTTTTAATTTAGACGTTTTCTCGAAAATACAGAAAATTCATCAATCTAATCTAATGCTAAAACTACCTGAAGTCCTCCAGTATCTAAAGTTGCATTTTTGTTGAATCAAAAGACTGCTCAGTTTACTGAGCAACAACACTTTGCACTAGATTTTTCTATTCAAAACTGATTTTTTTTACGTATCTCTATTTTCTCTCACAATAATGAAAAGTTCGTTAAGCGAATCTCAAATTTTTTTTTTGAAATTCTACAAGGAAAACACCAACATTTCTTCAAGTAATAGAAAAATCCATTCCAATAACATGTGCGTTCCGGCAACTTATTG
This sequence comes from Maratus speculifer, assembly GCA_964019185.1. Lineage (NCBI taxonomy): Eukaryota > Metazoa > Arthropoda > Arachnida > Araneae > Salticidae > Maratus > Maratus speculifer. The sequence continues at coordinate 52,561,977 of OZ025295.1, read as the reverse complement.
TCTGTATATTTTATTCTTGGCGAAAAGTTTTTTGAGAGTGTATGGAATAATAATTACGTTTTCTCAAAAGGGACAAAAATAGAAAATAATGAAAAAATAAAACGCAGTATTTATAAAAAAAAAATTATACTTCAAAAATTATAGTTCGACTAATTAATTTCACTCCGGCAAATATATTCAAGTCAAATAAAGAAAACTAATATTTAGCATAGAAACGTGTTCATATGGAACGAAAAAGGATATGAAGAAATTTCAAGTTTTGTTCTTAGTAAATATGCTGTTTCTTTATACTTGTATTCTTACTTAGATTTCAGTCTAGGATGTTTAAACCGCAGATAACAGCTGCGATTCACTAAAAAAAAATACAAACCTTCTGTTTTGACTAGTTTTCAAATTCTGATGTGCAAGTTAATATAAAGCAAACTTTTCGACAATTGGAATAAAGAGATTGATGAATAATGTTGTATAGCTTCAACAGACGTATTCTTGCTGATTGGTTGTAAAAATAACATTTATATATTTTAATGTTGCTATGGGAATTACCAAAAAACACCTGTATTGTGATAGACCGGAAGGATATTTCAGAGTTACATAGATGCAGTACACTCTCAAAAAAACTTCCGTCTTTTCACAGAAAATGCACTGGCAGCACTGCTGCCAGAAATTGTCTGTATATTGACGATTTTCTGTTTATTTTTTTCTCTGTCAAAAGAGGAAAAATATCCGTCACTTGAAAAAAGTTTGGAATAAATCAATGCGGAAGAGGCGGGGATCGAACCAAGGACCCCAGGATTACCAGACCAACGCTAATCCACGGCGCTTCGGCTGCTCATAATGATTGCGCGTTAAAATAGAACTCTTCATTTCATATGGTGTGGGTTGGTGTATTTCGTTAAAAAGCTTTTAATTATGCAGTTAATCTCGGAAAGATTTCATCTTTAATGAAACTGTGGCTGGGTTTTTTTTTACGTTTAGTATTAATATAGTATAAAAATGTGAATTTTAAATATATTACGTAGAATGTTAGAGAAAAAACATGGATGTTCTATTTGTGAGAATTTTTGAACGAATAAAGAAAGTAATTGTTATTTATTTTTAAATTCGAAAACATTTTTGTCTTTTAAAACTAAATTAGACATTTTAATCAATAGAATATTTTTGTTTTTCATTTTAAAAATAAATTCGAACTTATTACTAACAGACCCAATGCGCATGCGTGTTGGATAGAAACGGAAACTTTTCCTCATTTTTCGACGCTCGGAATGAACTCACAGAACAAATACGTTTTCTGGGAGAACAGAAATTATTTGTGAAAAAATAACGATAACTTAGTGTATATTGACGAATTTTTCTGACAGTGTACTCCATTTTCATCAATTGTTCATTGACCACAGATACAAGGAGTTATTTTTTTCCTGATCTAGTATTTTTATTTTAATATATAGAAATAAGATTTTTTAAATTATTATTCATCTGTTTAATGCATTTATTATTATTATTATTATTATTATTATTATTATTACAAAATTTACATAACTAATCAGACAGTAACCGTAAAAACAATGCTACAATGAAGTTTTAAAGAAAAAATTTTATCATGAAAAAATGGAATTTATGACATTGTAAATTTTGCATTATAATTATCATTTCTACTAGTTATGAATATTTTATGAGTTCCTTCTTTTTATGAAGATAGCAACTTTAATTTATCTCTACTGTATATAAAAAGTTTCGAGACTTTTATAAGGGTAAGTTCAAATGATTTCTTATTTATTTGCGTTTATATGTGATTTGATATTTTTAACCGAGTGTTTTAATTTTAAAATTGCTTTATACGCAGAATTTGTACTTTTATTGATAATAATAATTTAACTAATGTTTATAGAAGTTTATCGCTTATATTTTTGCATTCAGCAATAAATGCAGTAGAATTTTGATTATTCGGACCGGTCGAGATCTAGGCCGATCCGGTTAATGAAAAATACGGAAAATAGGACAACTTTAAAAAACGCATATGACAATGTTTTTAGGTAACTTCCCTTCACATTTTTTTTTTTTTTTTCAGTTTAAGACTGGCAATCGTGGTAACACATATTTTAGCACATAGAAAATGACGCATTTAGAAAGTTTTTTATTTTATTTACTTATTTATTTTTAATAAAATTTAAATTTTATTTTCTGCAGAATTGGTACAAAGTTAAACATAGATGTACTCATAGAAACTTCATGTTTTCCGATATAACAATGTCTAAAATATTAACGCACAAAATTTAATCCAATTCCATACTTTTTTTAGACTTTCAAATAAATTAATGCTAGTAAAATTTGTCATGCATCACTCAGGAGTAAATTTTGTTATGCTTTATTTTTAATAATTACCGTAACATGCTTGCATCACTTTTTTTTTTTTTCCAAAAATCAAAATGATCATATTTACAAATCAAATTAAAATGAAATAAGTACCACGTAAAAGGTTACCTTTCTAACTAATTTTCTGTTTTATAATACATTTATTTAATTGTTAAAAATCTAAAATTGGCAGGTCTGCCGTGAGAGCTAATTTCTCAAAAAGTTAAACACAGAATTTTATCAAACTGCATCATATTCAGTTAATATGGATGACATTTTGGTGTGTATCGCCCTAAAGAAGGTGTTTTTTATGCTGTGGTTTTTTCCCGAATTTTTTTTTTTTTTTTTTTTTTTTTTTTTTTTTTTGTATTTATTGAAATCTATTGAATTTGCACCTTATTTGCACCTATTGAATATAGAATTGCACAAAACATTTTATACTTAAAAAAAAAAAAAAAAAAAAAAAAAAAAAAAAAAGAGGTCTGCATTGGCCGGATTCGGGCTTATTTTCTTTTACGACACTGGGGCCGGTCCATGCCTGGTTTTCATTTATTTCATGGTTTAACTAACTTTTTCGATACCGAGCTGGGACTGACTTCCTCCTTCCTAGGGCTGCACGAGTCGAAATTTTTAGTCCCGGTTTCGATCCAGCCCGTATGAAAATTGCATTCACGGAACGACTTGGGACGACAAAAGTCAGTGAAATTTGGCACGGTCCAAACATTTTTACGAAAAAGTATGCATTTTAAGTTTAACATCCCATTATTCTATAATTAAATTTTAGAATTTATTATTTTTATAGAATAGTAGATTTTTAGGCAATAAAAGTTAAATACAGTAAAACCTGTGAAATAAAACCTGCATGTGACAAAAAAAAAGTACTTTCAATTTCAAGACCATTCCCGAAAGCGAAAGTATCTTTTTTAAAAAAAATCTGCAACCGAAATCTAAAAATTGAAACATAGCTAGCTCACTGTCCTATGTAAGAAAAAAAAAATTTTAAAAATTAAAACATAGCTCACTGTCCTATGTAAGAAAAAAAAATGTTTAAAAATTAAAACAAGAAATTTGAAAATAATCTATGTTTAACAAGACGGAGCGGGTGTTTTTAAGTGAATGAAGAGTCCCCTTAAACGCAATATATGTTGATTCAAAATAAATACCATAGCTCTCTCTCTGTCTCTCTTTTTTACTTTCTTCTATCTTTACAAGAAGAAAGCATTGGATTCATGAAAATTTTCGACTTCCGGTTTTCGACGGATTTATACGTTTTAGAAGGTCCTAAACACGTTTTGACTATTTTTAGAAAATGTCTGTCTGTGAGTCTGTCCGTCTGTCTGTCTGTATGTGACAAAAAAAATTGTGGGCGCTCTATCTCAAGAACTAATGCTCGAAAGTTCATAAAATTTTATATTCAGTTATACCTTGATATGAATTAGTGCCTATTGGTTTTTGGTGTAAAATGGCCTGCAGGTGGCTCTGCTATGCCACGTCTTTCATGATTTTCATGATAGCTATATCTCAAGAACTAATGCACAGAATTTCACCAAACTTCAGATTCCGCAATACCTTGAAATACATTGCCACTGATAATGTTTTGGTGTGAACTGCCCAATAGGTGGCGCTGCTATGCTACATTTTGCACGATTTTTGCGATAGCTATATCTCAAGAACTAATGCAGAGAACTTCATCAAATTTCAGATTCTGTTACACTAGAATATATAACATAATTAGACGCTGATTACATTTTGGTATAAACCTCACAACAGGTGGCGCTGCTATGCTACGTTTTTCATGATTTTCACGATAGCTATATCTTAAGAACTAATGCACAGAATTTCACCAAACTTCAGATTCCGCGAGACCTTGAGATACATAGGCGCTGATAAGGTTTTGGTGTGAAATGCTCAACAGGTGGTGCTGGTATGATACATCTTGCACGATTCTTGCGATAGCTATATCTCAAGAACTAATGCTGAGAACTTTATCAAATTTTTCTGGATGTTTTAACGTGTAATGAGATAGAAGAAAGTTTTGGGATTGCCACATCCGACTAGTTTTTCTTTGTTATTATGCGATTTCTTCTTGGAAGATTTTATTGTGTGACTTTTTTTTTATTTTCAAGTCTCCAATACGTGATATAAGGATTAACGATAACTGATTGATAATTGAAAAACTTACATGCAAATCGACATTCATTATTGCCCGCCTAGAACACTTCTTAAAAAGACTATTTTTTATCAGAAGTCCCCGTCCAAACATTTTATAACCATATCGAAGTAAACTTTCACGTTTTGTAAAAATAGAATCGGGCGGGCCAAGATTTTAATCTTTTTTTTTTTTTTTGGTCAAGCTATAATCAGGCCGACTTTTTAAATTTTATGTCGATTGGCCCATTAATCTATTTAGTACAAACCGGATTGGGCCTAGGCCTAAAATTTTTGCCCACGCAGTTTTTTAGCCCCCGGACCCATACGCGGGGACCTCTAATATATATTATTAACTTGGCCCCCCCTGTCGGGGATACAGTGCCCCCTCGTCGGGCAAACTCTGGCGCCGCCCTTGTTTTACGTACAATTTCTGATTTGTTTATTGGGCGTTAGATAATTCGGCAATAGTGTTTATTAATGGAAAAACGATCGGCGGGATAACGATGAAGTATCGAGAGCATCGATATCTCCAGCAATGAGTTTAGAAGTACATTATGTAACCCAAGTAAACATTCCTCTTAATTAGCTTCTCTATACTTCAAGTATCTGGAGTACATTTCAAGTGCTCAAAATAAGCTTACTTTTAAAAAGCATAATCGTGACAATAGTATTTCCGTGGGAAATATCCTTACTCTATAACTCGAAACAAAAGCTGCCTTTAAAGTAATATTCTTAGGCGTACACAACATACGTCTTTGTAACGCCACAATTAGATAGATGAAGTTACAGGGAACGAAACAATTCACCTCGGTTTCTTCGAGGTCGATGACAATGGCAGACAGAAAAACTTGCAAAAATGTCTCCAAATGAGCCTCTTGACTGCAACTTTCCTAATGGAAAGTCCGCTAAGTATTTTTAGCGTTGTTGATGTTAGAAAAGGGCACATCAATCATCACAATAACCAAAGACATTCTTAGTTTGTTCGAGGAATCTAAGTTTACCTCAATACAACGGAAAGAATGCATATTCTCTAGGCCTCTCTTTCCTACAGGTATCGCGTTTAGAAAGAAAAAAAAAGTTATGTGAATGACATGATTACATTAGACTCACCTTGAAAATTTGAAGAACAAGATCATCTTTATTCTTTCAGGTTCTTTCTTCTTTCAGAGAGGTAATTTGATTCACAGTTTAAAAAGTGAAAAATTATAATGCAGGGAAAATTGATAAATTAAATGGATGTTTTTCTAGTATTCTGTTGTAGAAAATTTGCAAATTGGTATATTTTCGATAATTCAAAATGAAATCGAATTTTACCCAAACCGAGACAATGCAGAAAGACACATTGAGGATAGCTCGGAATGAATCTAATTTAATTGGATTATTCGCATTTTATCTTCGTGTTTTTTGGATAAAATTAGCTGAATATTAATATAGCTGGCTTTAGTACCAAGGAGCACCGTCGCGCTGCTCTGAAAAGTGCCAAGGAGCGCCGCTCTGAAAAGTGCCAAGGAGCGCCGCTCTGTCGTCGTGCTGGATCTGAAAATTCACTGGTGCCTGACATTTTGAAATCAAAATTAGAAATATTAAAAAAATAATAATCACGATGTTTATATAAAAAATATGCGATGGAAGATAGTTAGAATGCAATATAATGAATAAAAATACGAACACGGTAACACGGCCATCACTATGTTTATCCAATGTTCGAAATTATATCACAACAAGAAAAACAAAGATATTTTTTCACATTTTTTCACAGCTTAGAAAAAATTGCAGAAATAAAATTATAATGCCTTTCATTCAAAGTTTATCGTTTGCAATTGGAAAACTTCTTATATTTTGGTATTTCTGTTGCTAGGCGACAATAAATTAAATAAATTTAAATAGCACTTTATCAAACACTGTGCGCGTCAAAAGTGAACTGTCAAAAGGAGTGCTATCGCGAAGCTGGCATAGCGAGAGCAGCGCGACGACGCTCCTTGGCACTAAAAGGGTTAAAATAAAAAAGTAGGGAGTTACCTTTTTTTTCAGTAGAGACCGGAAGGACTTTTTTGCGTTACGAAACTCAAATTTTTGTACGGTTCCTGGATCCTATATGATATATTTAAAAAGTGTCTTGTAAATCACCTCATAAACTTAGAGATGATATTGAGGGAATTACAACAAGCAAATTTTGTATAGGAAATCAAGACCCTTTGATAGTCCTTTACGGAAAGGTAAAGACAGACATAAGAAGTGGCTGAAAATATGAAGAATATTTAGAAACAATGCTTTTAGAAGAATTTTATTTATTATCTATTACTTTTATTATAGTGAAAATAAAAAAAAATTCAAACTAAAAATTAGACATATAAAAATTGTAAAAACAGAAGAAAAATCAATGCATTTTAAATACAATGCATTTTTAACTATGTAATGGCACAGACAAGTCCCCCCCTCCTTTTCCATATCTATGAGACTAATTTAAACTTACCTGTGAAGACTAATATAAATCAAATTTAATTGCCCTTTTACGGTTCTGTTTCATCTATATCCCTATAAAAATTATCAAAAAATCTATAAAGAGTTGTCTTTCAAAGTATGGAAACTTTGTGTTCCTTCTTTAGCAGTGATCTAAAGTAGGGGGAACTGGGGCACATTGATACGGTTTTTTTCTAAGAATTTTTTTTGTTGTCTAGAAATCAGAAATTTTAATTTATTTTTCTATGTGATGTCAGCAAACCTGTGTAGTGTAAAATAAAAATGTACAACCGTTTTTTTATATATTATTTTTGCATTTAAATTTTAAAAAATCAAAAAATGTAATTTGTATCAATGTGCCCCATCACCGGGGCAGACTGATACACTTTGATACGTCTGGGGAAAATGTAGAGAAAATAACACCAATGCATATTTTTCATAGAAATATAGTTAGCAAACCATTTTATATTATTTATAAAAATTCAAATCACCCACACTTTATTTGTAAGCAATATTAAAGCAATCAAAATGAAATGTGTAATGACCTGATGTTCTGGCTGTTCCTTGTCTGATTGTTGGCTGTGGTAACTTTGTCATATCTGGTACTTCAACCCCAGCATTATCTTTTTTCTTAGGAAAGATGAAACATTATCAAGTTTTCTGTTTATAAATCGGTTTATAAACAGAAAATATAGGAAAATTATATTAAAAATTCTGTTTTTAATATAATTATCATGTGCTGTCCTGCAGCTTGTTTCTCTTACGTAACATTTTTCATGTAGAAAATACTTTTTTCTCTGAAGAATTGATATAAATTTGAGATTTTTCAGGCTGCCGTCCTTTTCTTTAATTAGTTCTACTAACACTATATGTTGGGTAAGTTCGTACGTCTTCTCTTCGCAAAAATACTATAAAATGTTCTAATATAAAGAAATTAGAGCTATTTCACTTCAATAAAAACTAATATTAGAAATTTTTAGCAAAAAATGGTTGGATTAAGGAGTGCATTGTAAAAAAAATAATAATAAAAGGTACTGAAAAAATGAACTAGAAAAGGAATGAGGCTATATCAATGTGCCCCGACAAAGACTGTATCAATGTGCCCCATACAGCCATTTTGAATAAAATGAGTCTCAAATCCAATACTTCATAATTTATCTAACAAAAAAGAATGAGAAACTGATAAAGAGTAGTTTTACTTGCCAGGGAGAGTATTCTTTTCGGTTGAAAACACTAGAACAGTTGTATAATACCATTTCAATTGTACAACTCAAATTTACTTTTGATCTACAAAAACAATAAATCACCCATCCTATTTCAACAAACAACTGAATCATTCCAAGACTTTCTGTATGTAGTTGAGTGCACTAGCATCACCTTTTGGAGATGTTGTGAAACTTCCTGTTAGCAGTAGAGGGGGTGTATCAATGTGCCCCAGTTCCCCCAAAATGAATTTTATTCTAAATATTTATTTTATTTATTTTATTTTATTTTATTTTATTTTACTTTATTTATTTTTATTTACTTATTTATTTATTTATTTTTAACTATTTGTACTTACTTATTGCATTTTCAAAAAATACCAGTCCATTTTACGCCACACTTTATAAGTCTTAGAAGCTTTGATTAGTTAACTCTTTATTTATTCAATTGTTTATCAAGAAATTGCTGAGCCTCAATAAATATCTTCTTTAATATCTGAAGCTACCCTAGAATTTTTAAATTATAATGATGTGAAATCAGGGCCGGCGCCAGACGTGAGGCAAGTGAGGCGGTCGCCTCAGGGCGCACGCTAAAAGGGCGGCATTTGCCTGGCATATATATTGAACATATAATCCATTATTATTTTGTCTAAACTATAATATATATATATATATATATAGAGAGAGAGAGAGAGAGAGAGAGTGCATTTTATGTAATTACAACCTAGTAATAGCAGAAGCCTTTACAAACGTCATTGTAAAACATGAATTAAATCGACACTAAGACATAAACTACAGTAACAACCAAATCCATTCTTTTTTTTTTTTTCTTTTCAAAAATAAAGTCATACTGAAATCAGCAGAATTCACAAAGGGCAGATGGCGCCAAACATAAACCAAAGCATTTTCTCAATGTTGCTGCGTCATCTATTTAGTATTTCTTTATTTTATATGTGTTGTCCGTCATTCGATGGTGCAATTCTTTTCATTAATTGATTTTAAAGGACCAGATTTTGGACAGCATGGTTAACGAGATGTTGTGCTAATTGTAATAACGAAGAAAATCATACTTCAGGTATATATTATATTATTTTTTCTTTTAATTTAAGATGATGATTGCAGATCATTTAAAAAAAGTATTCTTTAAAACATATTTCATTAACATGTTATTAATGTTGCCAGGTGTCCCACGTAAATCAGCTCCTATTTACGCAGAGCCATGCGAAACGAGGGGCGAAGGGGGCAGTCGCCCTGGGCGCAGAAAATTAAAGGGGCGCCAAATTTATTAGTACCATGGTCGTTTGTTTCTTCTCTTTCTCTCTCTCTCTTTTTTTTTCTTTGTAAAATATATATTATATAAACATATTGAGATTTTTTGTGTGAAAAAGACATACATTCTCAAAATAGCATATTGCTTCATTCTTCGAATACAGAAAGGGTTATGCAGTACTGTTAGATACATTTTTTTTCACATATGTTTTGCAGATCCCCTTTGCCAAAATATATGTGCAATTTTATTTTATGTTATTTAATTGTTAAAATTAAACTTTTAAAGTTTCAAAATAAGTGACAAATGTATTTAATAAAGTTTGCGTTTTTTACACTTTTTAATTTTATGACACCTGTCACGCAAGGCCATAGCTAGAAGTGAACGATAGGGGGGCTTAAGAGAGTGTACGGGAGGTTCATAATTGTTTTCTCTCTTTCTGACGCAGAAAGATAAATTAGTGCATATTCACATTGTAGGACTATGTTTATTATCAAACTGTCGTAATAATTTAATTTTATTCTAAGAAAAGTATATGATGATGAAAATGTTGAGTGTATAGCTGGTGCCAAACTCAACATTATGTTAGCTTCATATGTACAAATTGGATTAGGGAGTGTTGAAACACTTATTTTAGAAACAATTTAATAATTTTGCAAAACTGTGAAAGGATCTCCAAACTAAATTAGATTTTTGAGCAAAATTTCATTTGAATTTATTGGAACAAAAATTCATTTAGTGACTTTGGAATGTTTATCAGGGGGGGGGGGGGGGTCAAAATATTTTAGAGGGGGCTGAACCGCCCATAGCTCCTCCTTAGCTACGCCCTGCTGTCACGAAGAGAAATGGTTATGATCGAAACTTTTGAATCGAAAACGAGTATTAAATTTAAATTATTCAAGCAGCTGAAAGTGCAATTATTTTTATTAGGAATATATAATAAACTATTTTGATAAAGAGTATTTTATACTATATCATATTTATTTCACTGTTGATAGTTGTGTTTTTTGTAAATATCCTGTGAATATTTCATCGTATCATAATTTCTAATTTAAGCAAGAATTTCATGTGCAGTTTCTTTTTGTGTTTCATTTTTCTTAATCACTTTTGGATGGAAAACGAGTATTAAATTTAAATTATTCAAGCAGCTGAAAGTGCAATTATTTTTATTAGGAATATATAATAAACTATTTTGATAAAGAGTATTTTATACTATATCATATTTATTTCACTGTTGATAGTTGTGTTTTTTATAAATATCACTAATATCCTCTAAATATTTGATCATATCATAATTTCTAATTTAAGCAAAAATTTCATGTGCAGTTTCTTTTTGTGTGTTTCCTTTTTTAATCAGTTTTGGATCAAAAACTTGTATTAAATTTAAATTATTCTAGCTGATGAAAGTGCAATTATTTTTATTAGAAATACATAATAAACTATTTTGATAAAGAGCATTTTATACTATGTCATAATAAATGATTTTGAAAAAAAAAAAAAAAAAAAATCTATACAAGTTGATTTTGAAATATTTTTCTATTTTTCATAGTTACTTTCTTTTAAATATTATTTAAAGTGGGATTTTATTATGGCTAATATGATATAAAAATTTATGTGTTAATGATATCCTTATTTTCTATATTCAAACTTTATACGTAATTTGACTTTTGTAATCTTTACATAATATGGCGCAATAAATGCTTATTTTAAATCTAATTTTTTTGCCAGGTGTAATTGAGATTCTATGTAACATTCGTAACGTTAATTTATTTAATTCTTCAAGGAAGATTGAGTTTTTTAGAAGTCAGTTTTATTCTTGATACGGTATTTTTTTGTTAATATTGTTAGGATGATAATTTTTGTGAATTCATTTCAAGCTAGTCGTTATTTTTAATGAGATGCAAAAAATTATAAGTAATTTGATCATTTTAAAAATGTAAATTAATTTGATATACATTAGAACCCAGTTCCGTAGCTAGAAGTGAATAATAGGGGGAAGGGGGGCTCATTTTCTCTCTCTTTCTCTATGACGCAAAAAGATACATTAACTCATATTTGCACTGTAGGTACTATGTTCCTTATTAAACTGTTGTAATAACTTCAATTTATGCGGAGAAAAGACTATGTTATGAAAAATTCAAATGTATAACTAGTACATTATTAATTATCATGTTAGTTTCATATGTGCAAATAGGATGAGAAAGTGTTGAAACACTTATTTTACTTATAATTTTGTCTTTCTGCAAAACTATGAAAGGGCCTCAAAACTAAATTAGATTTCTCAACAGAAATTCATTTGGATTTCCGGAACATAAGTTCATTTAGTGATCTTGGAATATTCTCCAGGGGAGACTCAAAATGTTTTAGGGGGAGGGGGGATTGAACCGCCGATAGCACCCCCTTAGCTACAGCCCTGCCGGTGCTTGTTCGGATTACAAAACAATTCGGATTTCTCGAAATCACGATAAAAATAGAAATTAAAAAGATGCGCGCTAAAAAAATGTAAGTTTTAAGAATTCAGTAAACATCCTTTGAACCGGAATACCGGATAATCCGGCACGATTATGGAAAAAAATAGTATTCGTTGTTTAATCACTCCTGTTGTTTATAATAATCCAATGGAGCTTCGGAATGAGAAATTACGTAACAACCCTTTTAAATAGCTCAGTCACCACATCGACGATGAGGAAAGAAAATAAAATTCTGTAAATAATTTGCGAAATCAAACTGTTGAAAGGAAAAATAAATATTTATCATCTTAATTAAATACATTTTACATTTTAGAAAGCAGAGTAGAGCATCGAACATCCGGACGTCGCTTAACGGGATTGTCCAATTACCCGGCCGATCAACGATCATACATTTTTTTCCGCCTTCTCCAAATTTTTTAAAGTGGCTCATTTGGTTCTTTAGGTGCGATAGGATAAATTCGGCTGGATGTAACAAAAGTTAACAGTTAAATAATTATTTAACTGTTACTAATTGTATATATAGTTATATATAAATTATTGTTATGATTCGTTAGTTATATTGATTGTATATATAGTTATATATTAATTGTATATATAGTTATGTTATAGTAGCTAAGGAGGAGCTATGGGCGGTTCAGCTCCCTCTAAAATATTTTGACCCCCCCCCCCCTGATAAACATTCCAAAGTCACTAAATGAATTTTTGTTCCAATAAATTCAAATGAAATTTTGCTCAAAAATCTAATTTAGTTTGGAGATCCTTTCACAGTTTTGCAAAATTATTAAATTGTTTCTAAAATAAGTGTTTCAACACTCCCTAATCCAATTTGTAACTAATTATATTTGTAACTAATTTTGAAATAATACCACTAACAAATGCAAAGAGAGCAAACAATGCATATAATAAACTAACTTGAACCAAATAAGTTTCATTTCCAATGCGCAAGTCCTCATGAAAATCCCACTTTTCTAGCAGAAGACAATAAAGAAAATTTTTTCCCTATCAGGATATATTTTGTAAATGTATACACTGTACAGTGTATGTATATACATGTAACAGTTTCTATGTGTACATCTATGTATAAAGTTATACCAATTTTTTTAGAAAAAAATTTAAAAAATGAGTTCTAATTACGTCTATTGCAGTGTGCTAAAATGTGCACTACTACAAAATGTGCACTACACTAAGCTTGAAAAAACTTGAAGGAAAGCTTACTTTTAAAAACTGCCATAGCCGTTTTTTAAAATTGTCCAACTATCTGAATTTTCTATCTATCGGATCGGCTTCGATCTCGCTCCCTACCAGTCTGGATAATCAGCTCTCTACTGTATTTTTATAGTGATTGGCAATGGCAAACAAACTGGTATTCGGATTATTTAAAGGTGGCTTCTACGAGTAAACCTTTTATGTGTTACGTTTTCATTTTATATTCGTGTATATATGTTGTAATTTTTTTCAAAACTGAGTAATTTCTTTTTATTCAAGTTGATTAAAGAATTAAAAAAAACATGCTTTACTGCCATTTTTTAAAAAAATCTAACTTCTACATGTTTTTCCGACATTTATCCTATAATTCTGAAAATTTTGTAAGTTAATATTTTCAGTTAATCTGTTGAAGTATAATTTTCGAAAATAAAATGGGTTCGGATTAATCGGAATTTTGGATTGGATGGTTCTACTGTATATTTATTTTCAGGATAAATGATAAATAGCATGTTAATTTACTATTCTAAAAAATATTTGAATAGTGGTGAAACAGTTACGTCATAGGGGCGGCAAAATAATGCTCGCCTCAGGCGGCAAAATCTCTAGCGCCGGCCCTGTGTGAAATTTAAAAATATTTTTTCATTAAAACTGATTAAATATATCGCTTGTGATAACTATTTTTTTTTTAATATTTACAAAAGTAATCAGATTAATTAACCAAAAATACTCTTATGGAAATATTACAATTCTTATAAAATCAATGTGATTAAATGTATTATGATTTCTCTGTAAATTGAAAGGCTTTTGTTTTATATTTTTTCTTAAAGAAAAAAAAAAGGCTATACTTTTTGAAAATTATTATTATAGGGGTAATAAGAATATTACCACTTTTTGAAAATATTTAGCTTTGACTGTTTCTCTACGCTATTTAAATTTGAGTACAACACAGTATGTATATTACGTGTAGGAGTGGGGGGTGAGTAATAAACTTTCATTAACTTTTAACTGATGTTACCGGTCTCACAGACAGCTGCTTTTTAAAATTTTAATGGTTTAACTTGTAACTTTCAATTTAACTACAAACTCTCTTTTTTTTTTTTTACTTTAGTACTATCGCCAAAGACATTTAGGTTTGTGAATTTCAATTGTAACACCCCTGTACAAAAAGTTAAATATAAAATCTCTATCCTATAAGCCTATAACTTAATATCGCCTTCAATTCATCATTCGATGCGGCGGTCTGACAGACTGGTTTGCAAAGTTATGTGCCAATTTTTGTCACATCTGTTAATGGTTAATAGACTAAGTAAGTGAATTTTATATTAAATTTTCTTCACTGGTACTCAAAGAATACTGTCAGTGCTTAAAGGTTTGAAAAGTGGTGAGTGTCAAAAATGAGTGCTACCAGCCTTTTTATTACGAGATCGATTTGTTTATCATGTGCGAACTCAACAGCTTCAACATATCCCTGAAAAGTTATCATAAAAGTCTATAAAGAGAGGTCTTTTAAAACACGGAAACTTTGTGATCCTTCTTCAGCTGTTGTATCTAAAGTAAATAAATTTGGCAATAAATCTGTCGAACGCGGCTGGCTATCTGCAGAACTGCCTGGACAGAGCGGACCCAAAGTCGTGATTATTTTTTTCGCGTCTCCCTTAATCGCCGCTTATTTCTTTAACTGTTGAAAAAAATATCAAACCGTTTCCTGTCAAATGGGCTTTTCACTCATCGGCAATATTTCGAATATATCATCGCGCAGATTTCAAAATTCAAATTTTGTCAGAAGGTCTTAATATAAAAAAAAGAATGGAAGAAGGCAAGAAAATATCTATCGTAAACTATTGTGTGGGATTTTTTCTTCTTCTTTTAATAGCTCTTTCATATTTTTTTATCGGCTACATGAAAAAAAAATGTGTAGTGCGAGCATCATCCACATACAGAGGGTTCCGTATGATAAATATACTATATAGTCAATGACGAAAATTAAATTTGCGATTTTAGACGCATTGTTAAATATCTAGAAAAATACACAAGGAATTACCTGAAACTCCATGTGTATAAATAGAATAGTATATGCATATATTTCCGTGAAACTGCATAAGGGACCATCAACAAACTGAAGAAAAAAAAAAAAAAAAAAAAAAACGAATATCTTTTGGACAATCCTTTGAAAACTAAAGCAGCAAAAGCGTTCAAACTGTAGAACATGTTTAAGAGGCTTATTGTAATAAACTTTGGGCATTTTTTATGAGGATAGCATGTATACTCGCAGAAAAATTCAGGTTTTTTTGCTTATATTTTGCCGTTTTTAATATAAAAAATGCTATATTCAGAAACTATGACAAACAACCTAGTACACAACAGCTGTAATCAGAATTAAAAATTAATAAAAATTGGATGAAAATGAGCAGGTTTAGTTTAATAAATAATAATCTTTCTCTGCACATGCACGAATCCATTCAAAAGTAATGTGCATAATGTATTAGCTAAATGTATAGAGCAACTTTTGATTAAAGTTTCAAAAACATAGTTTGAAAATTCTGAAAATTATCGACGATAGAATAAGCTCGAAATCCGTTGCTCTCAAAAAGAAGAAAAAAGATCAGTGGCTGTATCCATATATAGTATATGCTACACAAACTGCCAGTACACAATATTATACTTACTATTACATAAAAAATGGAGATAAATCGGTACAATAGTGCTGGAGAAAAAATGTCGTACGGTTTCAAGAACAGCAAGTATTAAATTTTAAAATTTTACCATATGTTTGCGTGCAATGAACTAAAAAAATGTTAGAAGGAATTAGAATGTCACAAAATTTTAATGGAATTTAGTTTAATGAAATAAGATATTGAAATAAATTAATTAGACTTTCAACCGAATTAATTTCAGCTGAAATTATCACAGAAAATGTTAAAAACAATGTCTTATGAAAGTAACTCCTCTCTCAAACACTAACTTTTTTAACGATCTTTCTAAAAATGTAAGTTTTATTCTATTTTATAAGAAAAAAGTATTGTGATTATAAATTGTTTCCTTGCATATGAAAAACGAGAAGTCAGTCCGGAACTGTTGATAGCAGTCACATGGCTTAGGCTTTTACTATAGAAATGCTAGATAAAACTGAAAATATAAAAAAAGTTTTTCGCTGTCTTGAATAACAAGTCAATAAAATATAACATCAAAAATCATCGTTCAAAAAAGTTAGTGCATAGAAAAATATTTGTTTAGATTTGTCTCATATATTGAGCTTTTGGTGTCTCCCCTTTATTCGTGTCCAATAATATCCACTAACATATTTTAATTTCTTTTTGCCACAGTATCTTTGCTAATATTTATATACATTTACTTTTAAGATATTTAAATATTAACACATAAATATTTTCACTTGCGCAATTTTCCCTTCTGTTTTAGTAACACACATACATTATCTTAATTTTAAAAACAATTCAGAACATCTAGAAAATTGCTATGTGATACATTAATTTCATTTCCATATTTTAATTTGATGAGCTAAAATTTGTAAGGATTAGACATCATTTTTAGAATTTAACCGAATATTCAATTTTGTTTTCATTTTCGGCACAAAAACTTACTTACGGAGCATATTCGTTTTCGATTAAAATATTGTTGAATATTTAGCAGGGACCGAAAGGGCATTTGTACTGCCAAACAGGGTTACTTGGTTTTCGGTTCCATTAACATTTCAATCATTAAAATATAGCATATAAGATTTTTCAACGTCGAAATTGAACTGTAAAAAATTAACATGAAACGACGAAGCAAACTGTATGATTTTAACGCTTTCAGGTCCAAATTTTTTTTTCTATTTTTAGAAAAAAATTATTTTTACAATAATAATATTAACATCAGCTATCCAAATAGATCACTTAGTGTTTAACGAATATTTCACTGTCTGAAAAATAACAAATTTTGTTGTTTTGCGTACCATTCAAATAACATTCATGTGACAATAGGCAAAGAAATTTTGGAGTTATTTAGAAAATATTGTATTACAGCAGGAATCAACTGATATTACAACTTTTGAATACTTTATCTGCTATATTACACATGATTCTTTCAGGAAAGTAACTTTCATTTTAAATTTAAACAGTGACATATGTGTTTAAAATGAAAGAATAGCAAACGGTGCAAAGAGAATTAAGCAAATACTTATTATTAATAATACCTAAATATAAATGAAGTCGTATAGTAAATGCATAGACATATACTATTATTACTACATGTGAATAATATCAAGCGTGTTTCTGAAAACAAAATAATACTCTATTAAAAGGCATGTTTTGTTATTAGTAAACCAGACCAGAGAAAATTAATGTGGCAATTTTTTTGTTTACTTACTTTTTAATCATTTTTAGAATTTTGGAACAAAGTAGCCCCTGCTTGGGACTTCTTTGGTCCATTCATTAAGCTTCATATAAATTAAATACATTTCATATGTTCGATTATTGAAACCTCTTGTAATAGTACCAACTAATGAACTGACACTACAGACTCGATAAACAAATATATATATATGTATATATATATATATATATATATATATATATATATATATATATATATATATATAAAACTAAATAAATAAACCTTACTAGCATTTGTCTTTCGCAAAACACATTTATTTTCAATGGTAACTTTTATCGAATGACTGATGGTTTATCCATGGGCTCCCCCCTCAGTCCTATCCTTAGCGACTTTTATATGCATTATTTCGAATTAAAGCTATTCAAAATACTTACTTTTCCATTTTATATCCGCTACGTAGATGACTGTTTTGCGTTGCTGGACTCTGATATACTTGATCTTACTAATATTCTTACAGTTATGAACTCAATAGATGGCCATATTCAATTTACCTATGAATTTGAAAATAACAATCAATTACCTTTCCTGGATGTTTTGGTTTCCCGCGAAAATAACTTTTTTTCACACAACTGTCTATCGTAAACCATTCACTGTATCTTTGCCCCCCCCCATCGCCTTTCATTTCACCCCCCTAATCAGAAATTAGCTGCCTTTAACACTTATGTACACCGGGCCTTAAATATTTGCTCCTCCGATAGTTTACTTAAAGCAGAATTAAACCCTATCAATCGGAGTTTCCCAATCAAAATCTTTGATTCCATTCAAAACAAATTAAGAAAAAGTACTCCTTCGAACTTCAACACAGACCGCAACGTTAATTTAATTATTCTTCCATATTTTCCAAAAAATCAGTCATCAAATTTCCAAAATTTTGTCAAAATTTGACTTCAAAATAACCTTTACTCCTTTCAATAAAGTAAAATTCACAAATCTCAAAGATCCAATAGATGATTTATCACATTGGGGGATTTATAAGATTTCTTGTGAATGCAATAAAATGTACATCGGTCAGACGAAACGTACCTTGAAGAAACGTGTGGGAGAGCACAGTGCTAACGTTAAAAATTGTGAAATAAAACGCTCCGCTATCGCCAACCATTGCTGGTCTAATAGTCATAATTTTAAATTTTCCGAAGCCTCAATAATACAATATTGTTCATCTGTTTATGATTTAGACTTTTGGGAAGCTTTGCATATATGAAAAAACTCTAGTAATTTAGTTAATGACATGTCCAGTACTCCAAGATTTTCTGATGTCTGGTTTCCATTCCTGTAATATCACTCCCCCTCCCCCCCTCCTGTTCTCTTTGATTTGGACTCGTCCAGTGAGAAGTGACATATGATTGGTCTCCTCTGGGTGCACTTGCCAATTTAATTTTACTGTTGCTTTGGGACGTTTCATGGTCAGTTCGCCTTAGCGGCGAGCTCAGATGCACCGTTTATTTTATTTTATTTAACGATGTGACTTTCTTTTACGTTTTACACTTTTTAGCACTGATGATGGGAGTTGAAAAGTCCTGAAACAGCTGTATGCTTTTAACATCTTTTATTTTATAATATTTGTGCTCTTTAACGTTGTTTATTTATTTAGTTATATATAAGCACAAAGTTCAATCCTCCCCCCTTCTTATATATATATATATATAGCATAACATTTGTAAGAAACTGGGGCTAATTCAGACCAAGCCAAGTCTAGCACAAAGTAACCCGGAAAGTTAATTTTCATATTAGCTTTATTAAAACGTAAGATTTTTCTGTCAAAATAATTAGTCTAAAGGAAAAACTATGATCACATACGAGTTACGAATTGCTAAATGTAATATTTTGAAACTTACTTGTTTTGTTGCAAAATGAACTATTTTTATTTATTTGTTTATTTAATGGACGAAATTTTTCAGGCAAGGGCTAAATTACCACCCAATTGACGGTATTTTTAAAATATCGTTTTTTCTGGAATTTTCAACTTTATTTATCGATTTCAAATGCATAGACTTAAATGGGAGTCTTTTTGTTTATTGCTATAGATTTTACTATTTATTGTGATACGTTACATATATTACTAAATTTTGAAAATGCTTTCCACTTTCAGATTCTTAGGTTGAATTCTTAGTTTGAATCAAACTTTTAGTCAGAAAATTTTAGTTTAAGTATAGTAGTGTTTTAAGTAGTACTGAATAGAACGAAAAAAAGTCAGTAAATCTTCATTCAAATTAACGTTTTAAAATTGCATAATTATGTAGAACTGAAGAAGTTTAAACTATTTAGAAATCTATTCACATCTCTTTAATGATAATTAAAAAGAAAAGGTTTTCTGAGAAATTTATTCAAGCCTTATTTATAAGGATAAACAATTTCTTAGACTGCTAAAATATGATACTTCTTTGTATTGTATGACTTTTAGGAGAAAAATTAAAAAAACATTCTGAAGATGAACGCTTTTTAAAAAGGGGATCAAAATGTTGAAAGGAATACCCCTGTACTAAAAGAAATTCTGTTCCAAGGGAAAATGGGCGAAGGAGAGTTACAGTGGCATTATTGTTGAGCTTTTATTGCCAATCACAGAGAAATGGTCTTTGACCGCTTTTATCGCTTTCTGGCCAATTTAGATTGGTATGTGATTATTTAACCCTTTAACGCGCAGTGTTGCCGGGTCGGCAACACCTAAAGTTCCCCTTGTTTAGAGACACAAAAACTCCGTGAATATTTCAAAAACTACTCTAATGGCTACTTTAAAACTCTCTTATAAGTTCTAGATGGCAGCACCACAGAGATCAAACTCTACTGATTTTAAATAATAGGTAAAATGTTTTACTGTAATACACGCTTCACAGCAATGCTCTTCTCACTCCGCTTATCAATGCTTTACTTATGGGAGGTTATCACTTCGGCAACAGCTGTATAATTAAAATGGTTAGTGCAATTTTTACAAAACAATACCTGTGTACTCCTCTAGACCTAAATAGATTGCCTAATTTTTTTTCTTTAAATTCCAACTTTAAAGAATAGTGAGCCGGAAAGGGTTAAAAGACTTGGCCAATCACAGCTTCTTCTGTAGCTTTAAATATCATGAATACAGGGAATTAATTGAGGAGGCACTTATTTATTTATTTACTAATTCATGTTTCATGTATAAGTCGACCCCCTATTTTCAACTCCCAAATTTTACTAAAAGTTCTTCGATATGTACACTATTATATACCATACTTTAAATTATTTTAAGGCATTTTCGTTTTGCTTTTTGGCAGAAACTAGGAAAGAGGAAGATAACCGAAATTCGATTTCGGTTTAACACTAATTATTTTTACAAGTAGGATTTTATGCCAAGAAGGGTTATTAATTTTTGTGTTTTTGAGTAGAAAAAAATAAAATCCAACTTTAAGTAAGCAAAAAGCGCAAATAAGAAAAATTGCAGCCTCCAGCTTCGCAAAGGAAATACCTAATCATTTTTAGCGAGTGCCGGAGAAATTTTCTCTCACACTGAAGTTTTTTTACTGAATATATGACTTACAAGAAGGCTCGTTTCTTGGGAAACCGGAAATCTGTAAAACATCGGAAGGACCTTGTTAACTGACCTCTTCAAGAATTTTACAAGTCTAAGAATTCGCGTGGTGTTCAGGAAACGAAACTGTTGATTGACGTCAAATTCGACAGAAATAGAAAACCGAACTACCAAAACTCTTCGAACGTTGAGGAATTTCTCTTTTGGTGTTGGCATCACTGAGCATTAGAACAGCCATAACTTCTCTGTTTATAGATGCCTTGACTTTTTTTTTCTTCCAGAAATATCTCCAGGAAAAGGCGAAAACACGGTTATGATGCAGAGTTTGAGTAACTTAGGTGTTTGTGAGTCAAGTGGGAAATACTTGTACAAACTATAAAGGCAGATTTATATCCGGACGTGAGAAGGAGTCATGCATACTTTTTTTTTTTTTTTTTTCGCTAAAAATTCCTTTTAAATTATGATAAAATAAAGTCCCCGATTACCCATAAGTTTCGAGTACGTTTACTGAAACAAGATTATGAGAGGTTTGCTAAATGTTTTCAACATCAACATAATATTTTGCTCATAAGTGAGTTTGTTTTTTGTAGCTATTTCTAAATTACATGCATTTCAACACTAAATATGTCTGAACGCAGACATTTGATTAAAATATATTATACCAAAAAATATTCAAGGTAAATAGCGGAACAAAAAAATGTTGCTCTTTAGCATAAAAATATTTTCTACTAAAACTAAATATTTTATCCAAATGAGTTTATGACAGTTGTCAAAGAAAGAGAGAGGGAGAGTATGCATTTTTACTCTCTCGTGCTCGTGAATTTTGAAAATATAAAAGGAACAAAATGATCATTGCGTATTTTTGGTACAGTGCAACCTCGATTATCCGAACTAATTGAAACCGCTAATACCTCGTATATTGTAAATCTCGGTTAACAGAAATTATGTATAAAACACGCCGTGCTCGCGAATTTAACATTTCTTAAAATAAAAAACAATAGAACGTTTTTAAATGATAAAAATAAACGTATATAAAGATATACTTTACAGCTCAACAAGTAATAATCATTTCCAAAGCTTCCTTTAACAGACATTTGTTACGCTATTAATATTTTTACAAAACATATATAGGCTGCCCTATATAGCCTAAGAACAATAAAGTCTAGTTCCAACCCGACTTGACTATGTAGGGGGAAAAAAGCAAGCCTGACCTCGGTATGAGTCTGTTGGGAAAAAAAAAAAAAAAAAAAAAAAAAGAAGAAGAAGAAGAAGAAAGAAAGAAAAAAAGGCCTGGGTTTAGACACAATGTAACTGTCCGATGCCGATCGCTACGAAATTGTCAAACTAGCATCGGCTAATGACATACATTTATACTTTTCTGCGAAAGTCACATTCATTGAAAATGGCGCATATTTTATCGCCTTGTTTTAAATTTTTATATCGAGCCGGTTGGCCCTTTCCATTTTTTATTGGTTCGGCCCTTTGAAAAAATTATTCTCATTCTGTTGGGACAAGTTCGTACAAACAGTAAAGAAGACAAACAGTGATTTTAAAAGTATGGTATTTTTCAAAGCTCATTCACAAAAAATTTAAAAAAAAATCAGACTTTGTTATCGGCTTGGTTAACAGAAAACTCGATTAATAGAGGTTCTGCTGTATATTGATAATAGTATTGTTGATTGTGTAGAATTATTTGTTTATACGAGTCGGAATAGTTCCAATTGAAAGGTAAAATTTTTAATCTGAGAATCAAACCCAGGGCTGAGCGAAGAGGTGGGCTGATGGGGCTGTCGTACCGGGGGCAGAAATTCAAAGGCTGTCAAATTTGTACAAAACCAACCATGGTTTTATTTATGTATTTATCATTTTTTGGCCGTCGATCATTTTCTGGGATTTTTTTTTTCTCTTTCGGTATTCTTTTTTGTATAAATGATTAAGATTATAGAAATCAGGAGTGTTAATCAATAATAAACAATGTGCCAGAAGTCGATATAATGAAATACCTCTTCAGATAAACGAAGAAGTATATATATACGTAAGGATAGCAAAAAAAAGGGGAATTGATTAAAACTGTAAGAGTATTGCAATTTGCTCTGAGTATGTGTACTCCTTCACCTTCCTTCCAAGTGTGAAACCATTGGGTATAATCATTGTTTAAATTCACCAACTTTTTAATCAATTAAATGCTGTATTTTAATGTTTCATAATAAAAGAAGTAATATTTAAAATTAGTTTTATGAGTATTTAATGTGTGAATTACCGTGTTTATGCACGTAACAGTCACCCCTCGTTTTGAAGCAGAAAAAATCGCGAATTACAGTCGAGGACATCTTGTTGATGATGTGAAGAAGCAACTTTCAGAAGGCAAAACACACCTTGTGATAATTCCTGGAGAACTCACGTCGATTCTGCAACTTTTGGACTTATCGGTTAAGATATCGTAATACAAGACAGTATAAGACGTGTATATGAAGATTGGATGGTCGGACAATGGGGGAAAAAAATTCGCAGCAGAAATCTAAGGTATCCATTCCTGGAACGAATGTGTAGGTTCAATATTACAAAGTTCGACATTAATAACAAGCAATATAATTTCAAAAAGATTTAAGAAGACAGCCATCCCAAACGCTTTGGACGGAAGCGAGGATGACATTTTATGGAATGACGAAAATTAGTGCTGGGCGATAACGAGAAGTTTTTTTTTCGATTTTCTCGATTGTATGAACATCTCGATAACTTTCGATTGTGTAAAATTTTTTTCGATGACTCCAGTTTGCAATTGCTTTTATACCATACAGGATTCAATTTTATCAAGAGTCTACTACAGGTGAATGAGTCGGTGTTAATAAAGACATGACGGATTCACTCGCTAGTGAGGCCCTCCTTTCATTGGTGTCTCTAATTTATACGCAATCTTGTAATATGAAATCTAGAACTGGGTCCACGTTGTACACGGCATCATATACCAAACGCGGTGTGCAAGCACAGCAAAATCTTGTAAACAACAACAAAAAAAATCGAATTGAACGAACAACCGTACGTAATCTCGAATTGAACATTAAATTTTGAAAACTGCCCCCCCCCCCAAGGTAACACAATGGGGGGGGGGATATATAAAATCGAGGTGCATAAGATCAATAAGTGGTCACATGCCAAACAACAACTTCCTGCTTTTCTAAATTCCATGTATATTATAAATATTATTTATTGCAAAATCCGTTAAAAAAAGTGATTGTTGGTGAATAACCAAAAGGGGTGGATGAGGGGGCGAATTTTTTAAATCGTAGCTGTTTCGACAATAAATGTTATTTTTGGTGTGGATTTTTTATGGAACTCTCCGGTAAATATTATTTATTAAATATAAAGATTTTAAAGTGGGGGCTGCATCATTTTTAGATGTATTCTAGGAAAAATAAGTGAACCCACGGTGACATGTAAATTTCAAACCTTTTTTTTTTTAACCCGTCATGTTATATATACATCATCGGAATGTTTTGGCACCTCCCTTTCATTTTACGAATCTTTCTCTTCCTGGAGTTGAATTTCAGGAGGAAGGGGGGGGGGGAGAAAGTGATAAGAGGGTGAATTTTTAAATCGTGGCTATTTCGACCATAAATATCCTTTTAGATGTGGAGGTTTCTTTTATGGAACTCTTCGGTAAATATAACTTATTAAATATAAAGATTTTAAAGTGGGGGGGGGGGGGTGCGTCATTTTTAGGTATATTCTTGGAAAAATGAGTGAACCCACAAGTGACATGTAAATTTCAACCTCTTTTTTGGACCCGTCATGTTATATATATATCATCGGAATTTTTTCGCACCTCTCTTTTATTTTACGAATATTTCTCCTCTTGGAGTTGATTTTTAGGAGGGAGAGGGGAAAAGATAAAAGGTGATTTTTTTTTTACATTTTATTTATTCTGACAATGGATATCATTTTAGATGCGGTTTTCAGAGAAGCGCTCCGGTAAATATTATTTCATAAATACAAAAATTTGAAATGGGGACTGCGTGATTTCCTGGAGCAATCTGGAAAGAAAAAGTAACATTACGGCCACGGGTGAGGAGTAAATTTCAAACTTTTTTTGGATTTGTCATGTGATATGTCATAGGAAAGGTTTCGGAATACTCTTTCATATTATGGACCTTTCTCTTCCTGCAGTTTAATTTCAAGATGGGGTAGCGACGGGGAGTGAATTTTTTTTTTTTATCGTAGCTATTTCGAGAATAACTATCATTTTAGAAGTGGTTTCTTGATGGAACCTTCTAATAAAAATTGCTAATTATAAACATTTTAAAGTGGGGGATGCGTGATTTACGGGTGTATTCTGTTAAGAAAAAGTAAACCTGCCGGTGAAGAGTAAATTCCAGACTTTTTTTGGACCCTTCATGTGATTGATTATTGGAATGTTTTTCGAACCACTCTTTCACATTATGAACGTTTCTCCTCCTGGGGTTGAATTTCCTCAGGGGTGAGGGGAGCGATGAGGGATGAATTTTTTAAATCGTAGCTATTTTGAGAATAAATTTCATTTTAAATATGATTTTTTGATGGAGCCCTTTGGTAGAAATATTTTATTAAATATAAACATTTTAAAGCGAGGCTGGTGACTTCCGGATGTATTCAAGAAAGGAAAAAAATAGTGGAGTAGTGAGGAGTAAATTTGAAGCTTTTTATGGACTCGTCATATAATATATCATCGGAAAGTTTTCAAACCACTCTTTCATATTATGAATCTTTCTTATCTTTTCCTCAATTTGGCCTCCTTACAGAAGTGCTTTTCAAACTTTTTTGAAATCATTTCGTTTTTGTGAATTCAGATCTGATTTTTTTTTTTATGGAGACTTCCAATATATAGTTTATAATGTATGAAAAATTCACAAACTGTGAGGACAGGCTGTATTCCGGGTGTTGCAATATTTGGAATTCTAAGGGGAGTGTTTTTATATCTTTTGTTGACTCCTCTTTCGTGATATATCATTAGAAAGCTCTATAATTACCATTTTATTTTATATACCTCCTGCGCTCATCCCTCCTCACTTTGCCCCCGCGGGAGACTCTTTAATAAATTTAACCGACACCCATCATGCGATGTATTGTTGGAAAGCCTAATGACCATTTACTCATATTATGCATTTTCATTGCTCTTGCACTACTTTGCCCCCCGAATTGTCCGTTTAATTAATTTCAATAGAAAGTCTTCTAATAATGGGAGAATTGTAGATCGTATCTCAATTGATGTACAAAAATCAATAAAAGATTTTGATCACTTTTAATATCCTTTCAGTTTATGCTCTTTCACTAGGAGTGCTTTTGATTTTTTTTTCTTTGGCTATTTTGCTACTCGCGACTTTACAAATTTTTGAAAACAAGGAACGCCGTTACATGACTTTTCTACTATTGCGGCTCCATTATAACATCCTTTTGGTTTGTTGTTGTTTTTAAATTTTATTTGTTTTCAGTTACCATGTATTTATTAAATTATGCTTTTTAAACATGTAATAACAAAGATTTTAATAACCGATTGTAAAAACATCTCGATTGTAGATTCTTGAAATTAATCGATGACTTTATCGAATGTGCTTTTTTACGATTACGATTTTTATCGAATAGGAAATTTTCGAGAATCGCCCATCACTAACGAAAATCCTTCAGACAACGATTCACATCGCAATAGTGATGCTGATACTTTCAGTGAAAGTGATTTACTATAAGAACTTTTTTTCAAAATTTTCACAATGCTTATTTATAAATTTTATGACAAAAAAAGAAGAAAAAAAACTTTTATTTAATATATAGCACATAATCTGGGAAAATTTAGTAAATTAGTAATTTTATTGTAATGCATTTTTTTATATCGTGAGTAAAGGTTTTAGCACTAAAATGTGTAATAATATGCTTTAAATTTCAGTTCACAGTAATCGCACCTAGACTTTCACAATAAAAAATTGTCCTCCCCCCCCCCCCCAAAAAAAAAAAAATGCGTCTATTACGCGAGTAAACATGGCAGTACTACTTTCACATATGGTAACGTCCTAACGGTGGCAGCAATAAATGGCGACTTCAGAAGCCAAGGGGTACAAGTGACAAAAATTCAATTTAGAGTAGATTGAGTTTAAAGAAAATTGATTTCGAATTTTAAAATCAATAATAATTGGCTGAATTGAAATAGAAAACTGCCGTTGGATTTATTGTAGCTTTTGAACTCTTATTTTAATAACTGAAAAAAAAAAGTAGAGTACAGTTTTCTTTAAATTTCTAATTAATCAATATTTATTATTATTTGGCAAAAGTGGTTTACCTCTAGAACGCAGCACATAATTAAAAAAACACTTGTATTTCAATACCTGAAAAAAAATTGCCACTTATACTCCTAGGCATCTGGGATCCTCAAATAAAATAGCATTTTATATCGCACATTTATAAGTAATATGACTTTTGTGTATGAATGTTACAGGTATGCAAAGTGATAATACAAAAGATTTACCACGAATATTCATAATTTGGTTAAAAAATGCAAGCAACACAGTTGACGCCTTTTCTTCACCTTTTTAAATTTATTATCCCGGATATAAACGGTTTCAAAGAACGTCGTATCCAGCGCTGCTTGATTGACCGAACTCGAAAAGCAATCTCTGTCAATGAACAGAATCACCGGCTCTAATGCCGTATTTGTTATTGGATGCAGTTAAAGAAAGGCAGGCCGTTTCCAGAAATAGAATAAATGAAATGAACGCAATATTCGGAAGACTTTTTTCTTGGATCGCTTCTTTGTGAATCTTTTTTTTTTTCTTTTTTTTTTTTATGTTTTTTCCTTTTTTCTCCGTTAACACATCTCTGATGGTCTTCGTGGAAACAGAAGCATTCGTATGGATGAAGTTTTATCAAATGCGATGAGAATTAATTGAATCTGAGAACTGGAAAAGAGAGATTTTTAATGTGTGCGCATGGGCGCCGGCAGGAAGAAATCCAGGAAAGGAAAAACTGTTCCAAAAGGATTTTGGAACAATGGTCCACAGTGTAGTCCAGCCATATTGAATATGCGACCTTTTATGTGTCGGCCCAGCGACTATTTATGTGTTGGCTCGGCGACCGTTTATGTGTCGGCCCGGCAAACTTTTATGTGTAGCCCAAGAGATATAATCATTAATCCACATTTTAAAAATTAATCTGTACATAAAATGTATTTTAAATATTACATATTGTCTTATATATTTTTATACAAAGAAAAAAATCTGCTATGTTATTTATAATTAATTTTAAATTATATTAAAATTTCTGAAAGGCCGTTTACATAGTCAAAAGTTCTTTTTAAATACAGTTAAATCTATACTACAGTAGTGTTGTATATATATTTCTTAATCTTCAACAATTATTCATTGTTATATTATTACATTTTATACTTTTAATATGGCTGATACTGTTTTATAGGATTGAACGTTTGTTGTTGAAAAAAGGGTACCAAATATTTTAACGCCACTATTCGTGGCATATTTGTACAACATTTGCTGCAGAAATCGACCACAAAGTTTATTAGTTTGAAGTTCGAAGAGTGGTGTTAACTTTTTTTTTCTGCAACTAAAGTTCAAACCCATTGATACTTTAACTTTGTTATACTTATGTTACCTTATTGTTTTAATTACTTTTTTTACAACCGTGTTGTTCTCCAAGAAAAAAAAGGCTGAGTATGGCTGTTAGTTGTGTTGAAAATTCAAAGATCTGATACAATTTCATTATCAGGATGATCTCCTAGCATTAATTTTTTTAACATAAATAAATAAAAAAAAAGACATTCCCAAACAAATGACTATTTCTGTTTTTTTTTTTTTTTTTTTTTTTTTTTCTGTGACAATTTGAAAATTAAATTGTATGATGTATTCACATTTTTCTTTCTTTCTTTCTTTTTTCAGACGGTTCTTCTCCAAACAAAAATTATTTGTTCTCCATCGATTCATCTCTACTTTAAGTAACAGAGTTCGTGCTATCCAGTTAGAAATCTACACGGAGAGCGATTTTGGTTCCCTGTACTGGTCCATAATTAAAAATCTGTATATAACTGTTATAAAAGCTAAAATGTTGGGGGCGATGCCAGCATGATCTGTTTACTTTGTCATATACCTATGGTCCGACCCATACAAAAATGAATAAAAGCAAGCCTAATCTGTCACAAGTATCAATGTTTGCTAAAAATTCCAGATAATCTTAAATTTATTTTGCTCTTAAAAGTCATCTCAAAAGATTTCGTTTTGAAAAATAATTGTAGCATTTTCATAAATTTAAATCTCTAGTATGGAATTTGGATTAACAAAATGAATGACAATCACATACAAAATTATACTTGGAAAATTACATACAAAACGAGATTAATTAAAAATCAATGTAATGTATATAAAAAAAATATTTTAAAACATTATAATCTCATTAGGGAATCGTATACATTACGGCAAAATTCTGCTTTTTTAAAATTTTTACCAAATTCCCACAACAAATGATAATTTTCTAAAATTCTCCTTTGCCTCCCCAGGACACAAACGTTAAGTTCTTCCAAAATCGTTTATTTTTGAAGTCTTTCTCTGCTATGTTTGTTATTTTATGGTAAAAAAAATGTAATGCATGCTTTAATTCCTCTCCCCCCCCCCCCCTCTTGCTCACAAAATTAGAACTCCCCTTTCACCAGTACTCTCGTACTAAGCGGGCAATGGTTAAAGTCATTGAAAGCTTTCATTTTTTAAATCTGTTTCTACCTGATTTGTTACTCGGCATTAGCAATAAATAAATAAATAAAATATTTAAGTTTCTTCGAAACATTTTTTTTTTCTTCGCAGTGCAATTTTTTTTTTTTTTTTTTTTTTTTTTTTTTTTTTTTCCAAACAGAAAAGCTTTGAAGCTTTTTAAATAAAAATATGCTAAAAATAAACTTGCATCCCAATTTCAATTATTATATTAGATGTAAATTTGGCCGTGAGATCTACCAATACCTGATGCAGTTGACTAAGGCAGTTATAAATTAGATACGTTGTTAAAACTGTTAATAATGTTGTTTCATTTTTCTAAGTATCAAAAATAAAAATTATTGGATTGCTTTAAATGCACCTTAAAGTGTTGATGACTGCGACAACAATATCTATATATTGTTCTAAAATGAGACTGTTAACATAAAAAAATATTAACACTTTGGAAACATGTAAATTAAAAAAAAATTCTTTTACTTATCTTTTCCCCTAAAGTCTTTTTTCCATACCTAAAAAAATGTAAGGAAATCATGAAAGTTTCCGACTTCCTTTTTAGCTCACAGGCTATCATAGCCTGAGAGCTTATGTGCCCGTCCGTTCTGTATGTACGTTCGTACGTAACGCGATAACTCATGATAAAAATATCCGATTCACTTGAAATTTTGTATGTAGGTATATCCTGACAAGGCGCTTCCCTGATTAGTTTTTAGAGTTCATTCGATATGTATAAGAGGGGGAACGCGGGGCTGATGCCCCTCCCTTTAGTTGATATAAATGGGATTTTCATGCAGAATTAAGTTTTCGTTCAAAATTTAGATTAGGATCATTCTGATGAGGCGATTCCGTGACTGTTATTAGGTGTTCATTGAATAAGTATAAACAGGGGGAACAGGAGTTCTAATGCCCCCCCCCTTAATCTCTATAAATAAAAGGAATTCTGAGGATAATTAATTGAATAATTGAATAATTATTTGAGGCACAGATAGGCTCTCATCCTCTATACCTTTTATTTATAGAGATTTTACACAGCTTAGGTAAACGCAGAAGAAATATAAAACAGATAATGTATTTATCACAAAAAATCGTCTGCTAAGAAAATCTTTTTTCATTTTGAACTCTATAAATAAAAGGAATAAAGCAGAAGAAATATAAAACAGATAATGTATTTATCACAAAAAATCGTCTGCTAAGAAAATCTTTTTTCATTTTGAACTTCTATAAATAAAAGGACAGATAGGCTCTCAAACAGTGAATCGTCGAATATAATTGAAGAACAAATGGAAGAACAAATGGAAGAACAAATGGAAGAACAAATGGAAGAACAAATGGAAGAACAGATGGAAGAACAGAAAGAAGAACAGATGGAAGAACAAATGGAAGACCTCTTCATTAACAATAAAAAAAGATATGCAAACGAAACCCCAGAACACCGAGAAGAAATTGTGGGGTTGTAGAACTGGCATTCAGATAGTCTTCGGGCTACTGAGGGCGGGCAACCGTCTAGTCTCTATAAATAAAAGGAATTCTGAGGATAATTAATTGAATAATTGAATAATTATTTGAGGCACAGATAGGCTCTCATCCTCTATACCTTTTATTTATAGAGATTTTACACAGCTTAGGTAAACGCAGAAGAAATATAAAACAGATAATGTATTTATCACAAAAAATCGTCTGCTAAGAAAATCTTTTTTCATTTTGAACTCTATAAATAAAAGGAATAAAGCAGAAGAAATATAAAACAGATAATGTATTTATCACAAAAAATCGTCTGCTAAGAAAATCTTTTTTCATTTTGAACTTCTATAAATAAAAGGACAGATAGGCTCTCAAACAGTGAATCGTCGAATATAATTGAAGAACAAATGGAAGAACAAATGGAAGAACAAATGGAAGAACAAATGGAAGAACAAATGGAAGAACAGATGGAAGAACAGAAAGAAGAACAGATGGAAGAACAAATGGAAGACCTCTTCATTAACAATAAAAAAAGATATGCAAACGAAACCCCAGAACACCGAGAAGAAATTGTGGGGTTGTAGAACTGGCATTCAGATAGTCTTCGGGCTACTGAGGGCGGGCAACCGTCTAGTTTATATAAATGGGTTTTTAAAGCAGAATTTTCAGATTTCGTTCAAATCTCTGAATAGTTTTGGAAGTTTAATGGTTAAGTATAAAAGAGGGGGATAACTCCTTTTAAATTATATAAATGCTAAATTAGTTTTTATTAAGAATTATCTCATTTGCTCTGAATTTTGGATATAGATTTTTTTATATGATAAAGCATGTCTTTGATAGTATAAGAGGTTCAATGATTAAGTATAAAAAAAAAAGAGGAAAGGGGAGAGCTGTTTCCCCTTCTTAATTTTTTTTTTCGAACGGAATTAACCCTTGAAAATATAAGGCTTTAAAGTACAATTAGTATTTGTAGCCTGTGAGCTCAATGCCATCAGTTCAACTGGGCAGTATTCTTTATTTGCAAATTTAAATGTCCTGCAATAATATGATTATTTTCGGAAAATGCCTATGTATATCTATATTATGCAACCAAGACCGGCAGCAGCACTGACAATCACCTCATCAATTTCACGGTTGAAATTCCACAATTAGTTAAAACGTGATTCGTATATTAAAACGCAATTGGTCTGACAAGATATATCTTGTCTAAATCTAAAAGCCCTATTTTAACGGTTGACTCATAGGTTTACCGTTATGTTTTCCTGCTACCAGTCCTCCGTGTTTTCATAAATATCACTGGAGGAAAACACAATGATAAACCTACGAGTCTACCGTTAAAATCAGATTTTCAGGTGTTTTCCAACAATATATAATTTAGCAGACCGATTGTGTTTTAATATAGGAATAGAGTTTTAGCTAATTCTGGAATTTCAGGCGTAAACTCGATGAGGTGATTATCTGTGCTGACGCCTTCCGGTGTAAGTTTGTACGTGACGAAATTTTGTTGTGGCTCATGTCAAAATGTAATACATAAGGTTTAATCAAACTTCAGATTCAGTCAAACTTCATCATAAATTGATGCTGTCTAGGTTTGGCTGCATATCCGCAATTAGTGTGCTGCTATACAGCATTTTTTTTCTTTTTCGTTTATTATTATTATTATTATTATTATTATTATTATTATTTTACGATTTTTGCTACTGATGTATTTTAAGAACTAAAACATTGCACTACATCAGACTGCACAAATTAAACCTGGACATAAATGAATGATTCAGTTTTAACTTTGATCTCTCAATAGAAATGCTTCTACATTATTATGCTTGAAGAACGATTTCTAATTAGCCCCACAATCAATTTAACGACCGTGGTTTGCAGTATTATTAACACTCATTCTTGTAATTCTCAAACATTTTTAACCATTAATACTAGAATCCCTCTTTTTTTTAACGTCAGCTAATTGTATTTTTTTTTCCTTTTACTTCCTTTTGTTCTTTTTCTCTCTATCTTTGAATTGGAACTGCATAAGAATTAGAAAAATGCAGATAAACACTCGACCTCCTCAAAATTGCAACTTCTTGTGACTTCTTGTTGCATGTTCCAGAGAGCACTTTAACAAATTTCGTAATTTTCTTTTCCTTGACTTCATCTTTACATTCATCTTTACACTTGTATCTTTTTTTTTTTTTTTTTTTTTTTCTTTTCATGCACAAAATGTGGGTGTGGAGTTATTCAAATATATTAGATAAGAAGTAATTGGATAACATTCTTGAATTTAATAAAAGCTAATTTATACTAATTCTTTTATTTAGAAAATGTTTATATGACAATTTCACAGCTCATTGCAAAAGAGAAAAGTAACTGCTTTATTATGTTAAGATATCTAAATAAATTTGTAGTTGTTATGAGAATTATAATGTTTTTTTATTCCTAACTTCGTAACCCTTTGATTGACTAGAATCATTATTCCAGGTACCGATTTTCAAATTTGGGGGCCCTGTGAACATGAGGGCCCCATTGTGTACCGATACTTACAGTGGATTGACTAAAAGAAGAAAAAAAGACAGTTGCTAAAGTAATCATTATTGACTTTAAAATATCCATTACAAAAATTAAATGTGATAATTTGTAACATGATTTTAAATAATTATTTTACAATTATGAAAATTAAATGTGTAGAAGTTCTTTAATAAACTATGTGGTGCTAATTATATTTCCCCGTAAGAACGGGAGGCGGCAACACAGACAATCGCCTTATTGAGTTCTCACTTGACATTCCAGAATTAGTTAAAACTCGAGTCGCATATTTAAATGCCATCGGTCTTCCAAGTCATATCCTGATGGAAAATATCTGAAAATCCGATTTAAGCGGTTGATTTGTAGATTTCCCAGTGTGTTTTCCTGCTCCCAGTCTTCCATGTTTTAATACATTTGGGTGCAGGAAAACACAATGTTAAACCTACGCGTTAATTACTGAAATTGGATTTTCAGGTCCACTAAAATGTGATTTGGCAAACCAATTGCGTTTAAATATGCAAATCGAGTTTTAACTAAATTCTGAAA
Organism: Maratus speculifer; assembly: GCA_964019185.1. NCBI lineage: Eukaryota > Metazoa > Arthropoda > Arachnida > Araneae > Salticidae > Maratus > Maratus speculifer. The sequence continues at coordinate 52,527,724 of OZ025295.1, read as the reverse complement.
TTTTTAACTTTGAATTTGCTGAGATGATTATCTGTTTTGCCACCTTCTGGTCTACATGTAAGTATGTATATCTGGAATGATAAAGTATGCAGCAAGTAATAATAAATTTTTTCAACACCAAGTTACAATTATTTAAAATATTAGGGGGCTCTATTGCCTGCAAACTACGCTTTCGAACTTCGGATACTCAAATAATCTGATGGTAACAGAAAACGGATTAAACAGGAATTAAAAATACAATATATTTTTTAAATGATAAAGATAAAAGAAAAAATCACTATATTAAAGCACTAAATGGATGTTTCCAAGAATATATACAACGTTATAAAAATGCAATAAGAACGCAATAGAATGTAGAATGAAAAGTAAAATTTCATTGGATATTAAAGCGCGATCAGATTTTGGACAGGAATTGAAAAACTTTCAACAGAATTGGCCCCTGAAAATCAGGGGCCTTAGGCTCATGACCCAAATGCACTGCTGTAAATATGCTACTGCATTATTCCCTCTTTCCTTTCCTATTGTGCACATGTTTGTCTATATTTTAAGGACAAACATGTCCGCTATAACGCTGACATCATAGCTTGACATCACAGCTTGATGCTGGTAATAGCATGCGACTAAATTTCACTTCTAATGTAATTTTTTTAATTTCTGAACATTGCACATCTTCAATTTTCACACTTTCTAAATAAAGAGGAAATAACTTACAATTGAAATTTGTTTCAAATTGCATTTCAGTTTTTTATTAGAATTTATTTTTTAATATTTTTCATAAAAGGTACGATTTAATTTTTCATTTTCATTTTCCCCTTTGTGATACATTAATATTGTTTTATAATGATTAAATATCTATATAGATTTATATAAACAAAGAAAATAATTGCAATAAATTTTGCTGTTCTTTGAAAATGTCTGTAAATTTAAGTATTGCTTTCCATTGAAGAAAAATGGCAAAATATCTACATTTAAAATTCATTCGAGTGATATTCTTAACGATATTTCCTAAATTCTCTTTTGAATTTACATTCATAAAACCCAGTTATGAATAGCATTCAGAGCTGGGTTTTATTTAAGGTGTAAAAATAATGATAAAAAATCTTATAAATAAAAAGTTATTTTTATACTATTTTCTGTAGATATTTTTGATTGTCAGGGGGTTGGGGGCTGGTAAACCTGGTGAAAAAGGAAATGTGTTGTTGTCCACCGGTGAAGTTTTATCTTTGGATTTCTAAAATATCTCTATAGTTTTGTTTTTGTTTTTTAGTTGATATGTTTAAAAAATATCTTTTATGAGATCTTTCTGACAAAAAATTCTTCGCTTAGCTTGCGTCTTGTTTGCTGAGTTTTACATAAATACCTTTAACGAAAATACAGAAGATAAATAAACGTCATAAATATAGTTTTTTTTTTTTTTTTTTTTTTTTTTTTTTTTTTTTAGTTGATATGATTAAAAAAATATCTATTGTGAGATCATTCTGACAAAAAATTCCTTCCAAGTTCCATCTTATTTGTCGAATTTTACATAATTCAAATATCATTTTACGAAAATACACAAGATAAATTGACGCCATGAATATGTCGTTCTGAGTTATTCTTAGAATTATCAGCAACATTTTCACGGCAATTATATTTCATCATCGGAAAACTTTACATTCATTTCTTTCTTATTTTTTTTTCAAGGAGAAAAAACTGATTTGAATCCATCTGATTCCAGAGTAATAGAAATATATCTGAACTCGTAGTAATCTATAAAGAGTTAAGAAAATTAAGTAAAATCATTTCAAAATTTTATTCTCTGTGTATAATCTTTTTGGGTCTGGGGTACTATTAATAGTACATATCTTTTCATCTAGTATTATTTTGTTTTAACAATTACTGTTGTTACTTTCTGACATAGAAATGATAGTATATGTGTTATAACTATGACTTCATTTATGTTTTAACACCGAGTCTTAATAATAGGGATAAAAGTTTATTTAATTCTCTTTGCACCTTTGGTAATTCCTTTATTTTATACACATATTTAATTCTTTAAATTTAAAATATGGATTATTTCTCTGAACGAGTCATGTGTCATAAAACGCAAAAAAAAACATTAGAAAGTTGAAATATATGTTAAACAACGTTGTAATACGATATTCTTTAAAAACTCTTCCTTAATCTATTATCATATCGATATGAATTGAATAGTACACAAAATAATCACATTCGTTAGATTTCAGACAATGAGGTAATCTTTAAACTTCAGTAAGACTGTTTGGATATCTAACGATTAACGTTATTTCAGTAAAAGTAATTTCAAAATGTTCACAATGTTCTCAAAATGGAAAAAAATCGGACCGAAAGGGTTAAGCACTTACGCTACTTACCCGATGATATGCACTAAACAATGGCAGCATTTTTTACAAATTTCTCCTTTGTATTTCGATACATTTATTTATTTTCCAAATGTTATCGGAAGTCGATATCTAATCAATATGTTTTTTTAGTTTGGGTTTCAGACTATTTCTGAAATCAATTTCAATTTAAAAAATTGAAAGTATCAACAGGAAAAAAAATCTACAAACAAAATTGAAAAGATAAAAAAGATACCTGGATTAAACAAAGCCTCCAATATCCCAAGGAAAAAATCATCAGAAAATATTAAAATGCAAATGAAAAATTTGAAAAGAAAACTGCTTTTATAGCATTAAAAGGCTAATTCAGTCATTGGAGAAAAAACGCTAATGGGGCATTATTTTCAAATTTTTCTCTTTTAATTTAGTATTTTTGATTTTTTTTTTTCTCATACAATAGCTGAGGAGATCTACAACAGGGATAGTTTTTACTTTTTCGATTTTGGTTATAGAATTATTTTTAAAAATGCTTCTATTTCGGAACCATCCATAATCAATTCTGAAGTGGAAATTACCTTAATAATAATAATAATAATAATAATAATAATAATAATAATAATAATAATAATAATAATAATAATAATAATAATAATAATAATCTTAAAAAATTGATCATCCTCAGCTATCCTATGCAAAATAATCATTCAAAAAATATTAAAATCACAGAGAGAAATTTGAAAATAATTTGGAACTAATTACTCTTTATCTAATTAACAGATTACAAATATTCTATTTCAAATTATAATCCAGAGTGTTATCTTTAATTTAAGGTAAAGTTTATTCAAATATCATGAGATTAGCAGGGCGCAGTGAAATGTTATCCACCATGAACATTTTAAATAGCATTTTGAAATTGAACCCTTGATTTTCTTTTTTTTATTATAATACATCCAAAAAAAAAAAAAAAATGACACATAGTTCAATATCTCTAAAATATACTCCCATACTTTTTTTAGAGTGATTATGTTTAAAAAAGCATGCTAAACTCATTGCAAATTATTAAAATTTACAAATACAAATTAATAACTAAAAAAATAATAAAATTTTATCTTCTTTTGTGAAATAAAATTAATTAATGCACCAGAATAGTAAAAATCTCGTAATTTTCATCAGTTTCAAAAAAGCTATCTGCTGGTTCATTAACTTTAGTTCTCTGAGATAAGTAACACTCCAGAAATATTAATTTACTTGAAAAATTATCACAATGTCACGTTCGTCATATCCGCTTGCTTTAAATTAAACAATTAGCAGACTGTTTGTACTACTGATAAAGATAGAGCTTAATAAGTAGTGATAGCAGAAAAACAATCGCTAATTCTTGAAGTTGTATAGATATTAATTTACTTGACCTCGTGACCTGAAAACAAAAAAAAAGGTCGAGTAAATTTTATTAAATAAATTTGTCAAGCTTAATGGCCACATATTCATCATTCCAAATATTTCAAATAAACTAAATAATCTTGGCAGTCATAAATTGCTACAGTCGACTCTCGTTAATTCGAAATCGGATAATTCGAATCGTCGCTTAATTCGAACTAAACACGAAGTCCCGAAATTTTCAATGGCAGAATAACGTTAAAAATTTTCATTAATTCGAACTCATTTTCTCTTGACTTCGTTTAATTCAAACTAACGAGAATTCCGATTTTTCATTTTTTTTTCTGTCTCCCGAATTTCAGATCATTTGAAAAACTTTCTTCCTTTTATTTTTGTGAAAATTGTTCCAAACGATTATACATATAATACATTGCTTTGATATCCACTTTCTTAGAGCCCCGTCTGTCCATCAGTGACGCTTTAAATTTTTCTTCCATCGTGATTGTTTCTAATCTTTTAATTAGTTTATGTATTTATACATTCTAATTTAATATTAAGTCATAATCTAATGATAACAGACAAAATAAGTTTAAAAAACGCTATAACATTAATTCCTTTGTAATAGTACCATATTAAGCATGTTTTCCATAATTCAAACTTCGGATAATTCGAACATTTCTTGAGGTCCCGACTAGTTCGAATTAACGAGAATCAACTATATTTCATTTTAGAGCATTGTCCCATCAGTTCTGAGAGTCTCTTTTCTTAGAGGTTCCTGTTGGATTGTGAATGAAAGGTATTGGAATATAATCTATTAAGGTAACCGTAGATGTTAATTTAAAATATTAAATAAAATATATTGGAGATTGTAATTTTTTATATACAATAATAAAAATATACAATATTCTAAACTTTTCGATCCATAAATAAAGTACTTATTGCCTAAAGTTACGTATTGCACATATAATGGGATCAGCCAAAATCGGTTTTACGGCTCTTGTCCCAGTAGCTCCATCTTCATATGTCGGGTTTCAACGCAACGGATTTCAAACATTGTAATTAACTTAATAGTGACCTTTATAGCATTAAGTCAAAATTATGAGTAGCACATGCCACCATTTTAGAATAACAATTTCAGATTATTTTACAATATTTTAAGATATCTGAGATTCTATGCACCCGACGATGGCGGGATTCGCTTAATTGGATTTGATATACTATATAACCTTACATATTTTAGTTTTACTTTTTTTTAATCGCCAGAGACACTTTCCTTCGGGCTCTATGAGCCCGATTTCAAAGGGGTCTGGCTCATTCGATATTGATAGCTTTACATATTTCAGTTCAATTTATTTTTTTACTGACCTTTTTTTTTGACCTGATTTTACTCTTTCCTTTTTCGGGTTGCGAGAGCTCGATTACCCTGCGGTTTGACTCACACGATTTGATATCGTTATCCTTATATTATTTTAGTTCCAATTTTTACGCTATCGAATGTTTGCTCACTCGCGTTATATCGGCCCGACCACAACGGAATTTGGCTTTTTCAACTTGGTTTTCCATGGCTTCGTTCAGAATGTGGTTTGATTGGAATTTGGAACCCGATTACGAAGGGAAAATGACTGTTGAAATTGGAACTAATAGGCTTTGTTTTAATAATTGGTCTTGAATATTTTTAATTTGATATTTAAAAAACTTCTTTTTATAAACATTTTAAAATTAAATTTATTTCTGCTGCCATCTATGTAAGTATTTAATAAGTATAAATTAACAGTATTTGGATCTATTAATTAGAAAACATGTCTTTGGCATTAAAAGAATAAAGAATTTGATTAAAGAATTAAATGTTTTAAAAGGAAAATTAAACGAAACCTTCTGTGCGATCTCAATAACACTTACTCAGTTGTTAATTTTTAAGCCCAGTATCTTAAAAATAATATAATTTCATACAAGATTTACTAAATACATTTGAGCCCTAAAATACCTTTACCAAAAATTAACTAGGCATACTACCATAATGACACAAACCCTTTTAAAACCATTAAATATCTCATTATATGAGGCTAGTTTATTATTGATTTTAAGCACTTAAAATGATTGACTAGCTCTCTAAAGTATCATCTTCAGTAAAATGTTTTTTTCTTTTATCTACATGGTGATTCTAAATTGTTTTTACACAAAAAGAAGGGTGATAGTACACATCAAGACAAACAATATTAAATAGGAAACCAAGGGTCCCAAACGCTTTCCTAAGGAGTTAGCCGCTATTAAAGTTTAGGGTCTAAAATTTCAAATAATCATAAAAAACGGAAAAATTTGTCGATTGATTAGTGGTTTTCACTAAAACTATTATTTATGTCAGTATCGTCTTGAAAATAAATTAGAAAAATAAATTTCAAAAAATGCTGATAGAAGGCGCTTTAGACTTTGAAGTAACGAACAACTTTTTTTTTACATTTCATTAAATGTTTTCGTAAGCTTAAACTTAAAATTTTAAGCTCAAAATCTGAATAGTTGGGAGTGGTTAAGTAGCAGAAACTGAACTGTGTTCAGAGGGTTCAAATTCCAAATGATTCTGAAAAACGGAAAAATTGGTTGATTGATTTGCGTTTTTACTAAAACCATTCTTTATTTCTGTGTTTTCTTGATAATAAATTATAAAGATAAATATCAAAAAATGCCGCTAGAGGGCGCTTTAGGCATTAAAGTAACGAACAACTATTTTTGCCTTTATTTTTTTTTTCATCTCATTAAATGTTTTCGGAAGCTTAGACTTAATCTTAAATTTTGAGCTGAAAATCTGAATAGTAGGGAGGAGGTACAAATTTCAAATAATTATAGAATACGGAAAAATTGATCAATTCGTTTGCATTTTAAAATAAAACTATTCTTTAAGTCAATATGTTCTTAAAAATAAATTTTAAAGATAAATTTCAAAAAATTCCGTTATAGGGCGCCTTAAGGCCCCTGTCCTCGCTCGAGGAAACGCTCGCGAGCTAATGCTATTCCTATGGGGAAGCATTTTTCTAATAACTCTTTCACATTTGGACCATTTTGAATTTTTTTTTTTTTTTTTTGCATTGGATAGCTGAGGTGCATGCCGACAGCACACCTTTTTTACTTTTTCGATTTGGTTGCAGATATATTTTTTAAAAAGCACTTTCAGTTTCGAAACCGGTTTTGAAAGTGAAACTAACTTTGTAAAAAATATCTGCAACCAAAATCGAAAAAGTAAAAAAGGTGCGCTGTCGGTATGCACCTCAGCTATCCAATGCAAAAAAAAAAAAAAAAAAAAAAAAAAAAAAAAAAAAAATATTCAAAAATGTCAAAATGCGAAAGAGTTATTAGAAAAATGCTTCCCCATAAAAATAGCATTAGCTCGCGAGCGTTTCCTCGAGCGAGGACAGGGGCCTTAAACTTCAGAGTAACAAACAACTAGAACTAATTTTAACCGTTATTTATTTATTTTTTTGTATCTAATTAAATGCTTGTAAAATCTTATAAAATTTTTTTGGCTTTGGAATTTTTTTGGAAAAATTTTTTGAGCTCAAAATTTAAGTTTAAGTCTAAGCTTGCGAAAAAATTTAATAAAATGCAAAAAATAGTTGTTCGTTACTCCAAAGTCTAAAGCGCCCTCTAACGGCATTTTTTGAAATTTAACTTATAATTTATTTTTTAGAAAATACCGATATAAAGAATAGTTTTAGTGAAAACCGCAAATCAGTCGACCAATTTTTCCGCTTCTTATAATCATTTCAAATTTCAACCCTCTGAACACAGTTCAGTTTGTACTATTTAACCACACCCAACTATTCAGATATTGAGCTCAAAATTTAAATTTAAGTCTAAGCTTACGAAAACATTTAATGAGATGCAAAAAATAACGGCAAAAAATAGTTGTTCGTTACTTCAAAGTCAAAAGTGCCCTCTATCGGCATTTTTTAAAATTTATCTTTATAATTTATTTTCAAGAAAATACCGACATAAATAATAGTTTTAGTGAAAACAGCAAATCAATCGACCAATTTTTATGTTTTTTATGCTTATTTTAAATTTTAGACCCTAAGCTTTAATGTCGGCTATCTCCTTTAGAAAAAGTTTAGGACCCTTGGTTTCCTCTTTAATATTGTTTGTCTTGATGTGTACTATCACCCTTCTTTTTTTGTAAAAACGATTTAGAATCAACCTGTATATGTGTCTTTGTATGTGCTTAAAAGTAATGATTGGATATACTATTACTATGTATAGAATTATTCTAACTTCGAAATTGTAGAGGACAAGTTAAGTATTGAGAATCAAAGTGGTAAAAGTTCATAAAACATTAATTAAATATATCTAGATATCTAGGCTCTAGAGATGAGAGTTTAATATAGTTTTTTCTTGTATTTCATTCAAAAATCATACGAGGAAGGTCCTTTTTGTTTTGTTGCTCACACTTGATTTGTTACGACACCAAACAAATAACTGTTTACAGAGCTTTAATCTAGAATCATCTCAAACTCAGTTGCAAACTGATTTAAAAATAAGTATAAAAGTAAAAATGATTTTTTTAATAGCATTTCATATACAATTAATGTTTATCTTAAAAATCGTGCCTAATTTGAATGCTTTAGTTCATTTCTCTCCAAAATTTCCTTTACAATGCATGAATTTGGCAGGGGGGGGGGGGGGGGTTACCAAATTCGATTATGGAAAATGGCCGTTTTTTCCCGCATCGTAGAAAGAGCAAGCGAGCGATTTTTTTTTTTTTTTTTTTTTTTAATATAATTTTGCTCTTAAAAAAATAAAAATAAATATATGGCAATTTGATAGAATAAAAAAAAGTATCTTTTTGTAATTTCTAAATTGATTTTTCAACGTATAATAATAATTTAAACAATATGAAACTATAAATTAATTAAAGCGTATTTTGTTTTTTAATATTTTACACTCGTTATTTTATTTCCTATTTTTAGCGCTCAAAATATTTTATTATTACAACTTCCCACCTCATGTTCTTTTGTGGCAAATGTTGTTTAGCACATAATTAAATTCCTTGTTCTTGTAAGTCGTATACAATTTAGCCATAAAGAACATTTTGTGATTTATGAGCATAATATTTATGGGCACACTATATGAATTATGGCATAAACGTATTACCTAATAAATTTTAGAAAAAAGAAAAAAATCAAGAATTTTTCTCAAACTTTTAAGCGTTATAAAAACTTTTGAAAATGTTCCATTGGCATTCTGTATCAATTAAAATCCCCAATATCTTTTATACCAGTTTCGTTTACATATAAAAACAAAACTGTGCATAGTTTTTTTTTTTTTTTTTTACTAAATAAAAATTTTTTAAAGTTAAAGATATAGTAATATAGAAATAGGAAATAAGATACAAAAGATAAAAAAAATTTCATAAAATTTAGAAAATTAATATTCTCACTTTTATATTCAAATATTTCAAATTTGATGCACAATTTTACTTTTATGTGTAAACTAAACTGGCACAAAAAAAATATTGGAGATTATAATTGATATGTCATGCGCATGGAAGATTTTGATAAGTTCTTCATAACGTTTGAAATATTCAGAAATAACTCTTTATTTTCTCATTTTTTTAATATCTTGTGTGATAAATGCTTTAATTCATATACTGTGCCCTTGAATGGTACATAAAATGTCATTTAAAAAATAAAATAAAATAGTTTGAAGGCCTTTTCTTTTCTTAAATTAAAAGGGTGTAGAATTGGACTTTATTTATTTTGGTTCTGATTACACGCAAATATTAAGTGATACGATAATCTCATAAACTGGAGACAGAAAATATGTTAAAAAATTTCGTTTGATAAATTTGGAATGTTGAACGGCGACATTAGGCTATTCCAAAGATTTCTAATGATTCTGATTTTCGATAACTTTCTTCATTTAGCAATCTAAATACGAGGTAAATTTTCTTTCTTTCTTTTTTTTTTTTTTTTCTTTTTCTTTCTGAAAGACGATACATTCTGCTGCCGATAAACGTCACAAATGAACGAAAAGACCATTGCCAAACTAATATTTGTTTTTAATTTGTATGGTTAAAAGATGTTTTTCAAAAACGCGAAAGATAAGTTGACGCCATCTATATGCCAAGTCGGTTTTTTAAAGCTAAACATTAATAATTGTGCGGCAATTAACGTTTGTTTTTTCCATTGAAGCGTTTTAAAATCTTATTTCTTTTTTCTAGAAGTTACTTTAGAAGAAAAAAATATTTAAAGATAGGAAAAGGAATCATGCGAGTTTTTCGAGTTTTTGAAATGCTTAAGACTTCAGTCTGTCTGCCGTCGGAACATGAATAGAAATGAAAACAAAATGCCATGCATTCTGCATAGATTACGAAACACTTTCCAATACTAACAAAACGTTGTAATAAAACTTTTTGTATAATAAAAGAAAATACGGTAGAGCCCCGGTTATCCGAATCCCGTTTATCTGAAATTCGGCTTAACCAAAAGACTTTAAAATTCCTTAAAGCCTTTTTTAAATGCGAAAATTTTTATCATCAACACTTTTTTTTACCAATGTCAAATGACATCTTTCAACATATTTTGATTTATTATTACTATTTTATTTTTAAGTTTTAGATCAAAACAATTTCGAATATTTTTAATACACTGAATTTTGTTTTAATACTTATTAGTTTAAAATTATTAGTTAGAAATAAAATAAGTAAGAATCGGAACTTTCAAAGGTGTTATTGAGTACTGGTAGAAATAGTGCTAAAAAAGCATGTTCTTTATAAAATAAATAAACAGAGTCAGCTTACTTATTTGGTCCACTAAGTAATTTTGAGCACTTTATTATACAGGGTGTATCTAAACTACTGGGCAAAACTTTAAGGGGTGATAGTACACATCAAGACAAATAATATTAAATGGGGAAATAAGGGCCCTTCCGAAGGAGATTGGCGCTATCAAAGTTTAGGATCCAAAATTTGAAATGATATTAAAAAACGGAAAAATTGGTCGATTCGTTTGCGGTTTTCACGAAAACTATTCTTTATGTCACTATTGGGTCATTCCACACCAAATGAGCAAATCGGGTGTGGCTGACATGTCACAGATTTTATTGAAAATCATCATATAATTAGATCACAATCATTTACGAGGAAACGCAAAGTAGTAGAGTTCAGACTAGTTTATTTCAGTATAAAAAATTACATTAAAGTTGAGCCGAAATCGAGGTCTTGTGTACATGTTTGAAATTTCAAGTTTGATTATTTGCCGTAGGAATGGAAAGATTGTAATAAAAATTATTTACACTTAAGAATGAACTATAAGTAACAGATTAGCAGAATTTAGTAATTGTATTTTTATTTTATAATTTAAAAATAAATAAATAATAAAAAAAATCGTGGAAAAAATTAAATATTTCAGTTATATGTTTTAAAATGAAGGACACTTATTCCAAATTCAATTTTTTTTGCCATTATAGCTAATTGAATATATTTAATACATCTATAATTTAATTCATGCCTTTTTCATTCCTTTATGAGAAAAAAAATAAATAGTGAAAACTGCTGATTAAAAAGTCAACATTTTTTTTTCATTTTTTTGGAGACGAATAAAAGCTTTTAAAAGTTTTAAACTCTTTGATATTACAGATAAAAGTGTATATTTTAAGTATACGTAGTTTTATTCTTGCTTTCAGTTTATTTTTGCCTCAAGAATATTTTAAATTTGTGTAGAAGAAAAAGTATTTTTTTCTTAAAATAACTGTATTTTAATCTTAAAGTCAATTAACAAACATAGATGGCAGCACACGTCTATTTTTAGCCAGAAATTTCCAAAAAAGCGCGTGTTTTCAAAGAAAGATTGTCTTTAGAATGTCTCAAATATTAGTTTTTTGAACCCATTTTTGTAATGTTAGAAATTAAAAAGGCAGTATTGAAACTTTTTTAGTGTGTCATGGACTTATTAATTCTTATGTACGTTTAATATTGTTGATGTAGAAGTTGTCCTTTAATTGTTTTTTGAGGTAACATAAGAGGAATAATTATGATTTTGTCATTTTTTTAAAAGTTTCTAAGTTTTTTTGAAGATGAAGGAAATAAATAAAAACTTTGAAACTTTGAAAATTCGATCTTCATACATAGTACTACATCTTGCATCAATTTCAGAGATGTTTTTTAAATCCTTTGATTTTTATAACATTTCAAAATTTTTAAAAAATTACAAAATTTCAATATTTACAACCAATTTTTGATTAATTATGATATTACCAAATTATTGTTACTCGATAAATATAAAGATTGATATCCAGAGATTTCAATATCATAAAAAAAAACTTCATTTTGTAAAATAGTTTTCAAAATATAGAACTTGAAACTTGCAACTTTCGACGATTATTCGCAAGCATTCTATATCACAAGTTTTTTAAATGTCCAAAATTGATAAAATAATTATTTTTTTCTGAAAATATTGTGCACACAAACATTTGAATATGAAATGAACACGTATCTCAAATTTTATTAAAATCGGATTCTCTGCAGCCACGGCTTTTTTTCCATTTTTGCTCATTTGACGTGGAATGACCCTATTGTCTTAAAAATAAATTATAAAGATAAATTTAAAAAAATGCCGATAGAGGGCGCTTTAGACTTTGGAGTAACTTACAACTATTTTTTACTATTATTTTTTGCATCTCATTAAATTTTTTTAGAAGTTTAAACATAAACTTAAATTTTGAGCTCAAAATCGGTGATTAAGCAACGCAAACTGAACGATGTTCATAGGAGTGGGTAGGTTCAAATTTCAAATGATTATAAAAAATAGAAAAATTGGTCAATTGATTTGCAATTTTTACTAAAATTATTCTTTATGTCAATATTGTCTTGAAAATAAATAATACAGATATTTTTTTTAAATGCCGATAGAGGGCGCTTTAGGCTTTGGAGTATCGTACAACTATTTTTTACCGTTATTTTTCGCATCTCATTAAATTTTCTTAGAAGCTTAGACATAAACTTAAATTTTGAGCTCAAAATGTGAATCGTTGAGAGTGGTTAAGTAGCGCAAACTGAACTGTGTTCAATGGGGGGGGGGGGGGGGGGAGGTTCAAATTTCAAATGATTGTAGTACATGGAAAAATTTGTCGATTCGTTTGCGGTTTTCTCTAAAACCATTCTTTATGTCAGCATTTCATTGAAAATAAATTTTAAAGATAAATTTCAAAAAATTCCGTTAGAGGGCACTTTAAAATTTAGAGTAACCAACAACTATTTTTAACCGTTATTTTTTTTTTAATCTAAATAAATGTTTTAAAAGCTTAGACTTAAATTTTGAGCTCAAAATCTGAATCGTTGTGTATAATTAAGTAGCAAAAAATTCAACCGTGTTCGTATGGTGGGCAGGGTAACATTTCAACTCCTGAACGCAGTTCAGTTTGTGCTTCTTAATCCCTCCCAACGATTCAGAATTTGAGCTCAAAATTTAAATCTAAGCTTTTGCTAGCATTAAATTAGATTTAAAAAAAAATAACAATTAAAAATTGTTGTTGGTTACTCTACAATTTAAGGCGCTCTCTAACGGAATTTTTTGAAATTTATCTTTAAAATTTATTTTTAAGGAAATACTGACATGAAGAATGGTTTTAGAAAAAACCGCAAACGAATCGACCAATTTTTCCGTCTTGTGTAATCATTTGAAATTTGAACTTTCCCACCCCTATTGAACACAGTTCAGTTAGCGCTACTTAACCACTCTCAACGATTATATTTTCAGCACAAAATTTAAGCTTATGTCTAAGCTTAAAAAAAATTTAATAAAATGCAAAAAATAACGGTAAAAAATAGTTGTACGTTACTCCAAAGTCTAAAGCGCCCTCCATCGACATTTTTTGAAATTTATGCTTATAATTTAATCTCAAGACAATACTGACATAAAGAATAGTTTTAGTGAAAACCTCAAATCAATTGACCAATTATTCTGTTTTTTATAATCATATGAAATTTGAACCTACCCACTCCCATTGAACGGAGTTCCGTTTGTGCTACTTAACCACAGATTTTGAGCTCAAAATTTAAGTTTATGTTTAAACTTCTAAAACAAATTAATAAGAAGCAAAAAATAACGGTAAAAAATAGTTGTTCGTTACTCCATAGTGTTCCTACATCCTTCGGTAAGAGTTGCGACATGATGGCAATAAATTCTGATTGGACGAAATCTGTTTTCAACCGCCGCAGGCGATCGACTGCAGCGCTACCATAGACTTTGCATGGGATGAAATTAGAAGGTTTTAAAATCCTCATCATTCATAATATTTTCATGCTTTTTTCGGTTTGTAACATCAATTTTCACGTTAAAAAATGTTTATATTATGGATATAAATACAATTTTGCCTACGAATTTCGCAATTTTCATGCAAAAATATTTTTTTCCTTCCGTAAGTTTCGTTTTCATTCTTCCAGCACGAGCAAATATCCCATCCTTTTCTCGTTATATTTTATGTATATACATATAATTTGAATTATTTTTATTGGTATGACTAAATTGTATATATATCCTTGCGTTGTTTTGGTGGAATCGCATCACAAGTATTTTTTTTTTCCTTTTTTCCGTCATAAGTAATCAAAATAGGTTTGGCGAGGAATACAAGAACGCTAAATGCCAAATTCTTTTATGAACTTGTTTCGAGGTTAAAAAAGTCATTTCGTTAATAAAGTTACAGACGGTTTGGTGTAATGGTTAGCATACAGGTCTCGTAACCCCAACGTTGGGGGTTCGATCCCCGATCAAGATTTCTCTCCTTTTTTTTTTTTTTTTTTTCTTTCTTCATTGATTTATTATAAGTTACGCTTATTATTATTATTATTATTATTTTTTTTTTGAATAATTTATTACCAGTTAATAAAATATATTTTTTTAGATTGATTTTTTTAATGAAACTAACTTTTAATATTAAATATCATCCAAATGCTATATTTTGATAATTAAAAAGAAACATTTTACTTTTTTTTTCCCTTATTGATTTATTAAAAGTTACTCTATTTTTTAATTAATTCTTTCAAAAAAAAAAAAAAAAAAAAAAAAAAAACTAAGTTTCAATATTTAATTTAATTTATTTATTTATTAATAATTTATTATCAGTTAATAAAATATTGTATTTCTTTAGATTTTTTAAAAATGAAATTAAGTTTTAATATTAAATATCATCCAAGAGCTATATTTTGATAATTAAAAAGAAACATAAATTTTAATGTAATAATATCGAATAAAATTACATTTTAACTATTTTTAAATCGTAATTTAATAATATAAAAGTATCTAATTACTACAGATAACTTATTACAGTATTCATTTTTATGAAATTAAGCTTTCACTGTACGATTTTTTCTATTTTTATGATTTTTTTTTTTTTAAATTAATTTTATTATTATTATTTTTAAATCTATATATAGGTCTCATAATGAGAAAAATAGGAAAAATAATTAAATTCAAAAATTTCAGCAAAAATTTTATATTTTATGGTATGTTCTATATGTGCACATTTAAGGTTTTAAAATATTGGATCACTATATTTTGCTACAAAATAAACTTATTTCAGATTTTTTTAAAAAAATTAGTTATTCTTTTTTACCGATTCTTTCCAAATAACTACGTTTTAATATTTAATTAATTTATTTATTTATAATATATTATATTAGTTAATAAATTATTATGTATTTTGACATCAATTTTTCTCAATGAAATTAAGTTTTAATATTTAACATAATTTAAGGGCTATATTTTAATAATTAAAAAAAAAACCTAGATTTTAATTTAGTAATAACATCGAATGAAATTGCGTTTAAAATATTTTCATGTCGTAATTCAATAGCATAAAAATATCTAACTACTAGAAATAACTTACTACAAGTTCATTTTATAAAATTAACCCTCTACTGCACGATAGTTTCTGTTTTTATGTTTTAATAACAATAATAACATTGAACTATATCAAACTATGAAGCGCTTTAATTCAAAAAATTAGTGTATGTATATAATATACACATATATTTTAATCCATTAAAAGTTTTCTTAAAAGCTGCTGTAACAATAAATTATAAATTATTCCTGATTGGATAAATCAAATAACAAACAAACAAACAAAATAATAATAATAACAAAATAAACAGACAAGGTCAAATGAGCTGTCATTTGATTTCTGTCTTTAATATATTTCCTGTATATTCTTACAACTGTTCATTGAGATTATTAGCAGATAATTTTTTTGAAAACTCAAGAAGAGTTCATTGATCATTATGGAATATTTATGTTTTGAAAATATTAATATTTTAAAAATCATTTTTTTTTTTACTCTAATTGTAACATACTAAAATGTTTTGAGAAATAAGTTATAAAATCATGTTTTCCTCTTTCAAAATATATAAAAATTTAATTTTTAAGATTAAAGTGAAATCGATTGTTCTAAATAATGCAATATAATATATATAAATATTATTTTATGTTATGAATGGTTTCGATTCATTCACTATACTTTTAGAAAATATAAATTAAATAGATAAATATTTATTGTTAAATTCTAAGTAATAAATTTAAAATAAATATTAAATGAGCTATGAATTTCACAGTGCAACTTTTTTTATAATAGGGACAAAAACGGAAATAAACAAAATTTACTATATTCCAGACTCGTTCTAAAAAAGAAGAAAATTTGTTTTGTTTATCTATTTCCGATTCGTAGGAACGCGCATTAAAATAATAATAATAGCAATGATAAAAATAACCAAAGGGCGAGGAAGCGCCAAGCATAAAATTCAGGGTTGCACGCGTTTTCTTCCATCCTCCACTTTTCTTCCACTGAGCATGCGTACTTGATCTCATGACGCTACTCTTACAAACAAGGTCCAGGTGCTCTATTACTCCAAAGTCTAAAGCGCCCTCTATCGGCATTTTTTGAAGTTTATCTTTATAATTTATTTCCAAGACAATACTGACATAAAGAATAGTTTTCGTGAAAACCGCAAACGAATCGACCAATTTTTCCGTTTTTTATAATCATTTCAAATTTTGGACCCTAAACTTTGATGGCGCCTATCTCCTTCGGAAGACGTTTGGGACCTTTAGTTTCTTATTTAATATTATTTGTCTTTATATGTACTATCACCCCTTAAAGTTTTGCCCAGTAGTTTAGATACACCCTGTATAGACACGTACGATACTTCATTAATTTATAAAATATATTGTAATTTTCTTTTGTTTTCAACTTTGCATCGTTCCAATGTTGCTTTATCATGCTCCCTTTTAAATAACAGTACATCTGATGCTGTTGCATCTTCTTGTACTTCAATGTATCAAAGTGCCGTATCTATCTTAGTAGCTTCACTGTGTGTAATCCTGTATCACATCTACCATAATCCGTAATACATTACGAGAAAACTTTTATTACAGCGATGTTCTAAATTACTATCACAGCTTTTCACCAAACAAGTTTTCACCGTAAACTTTCAGGTTATTCGAAAATTCGTAAGAAATCCCGGTTATCCGAAAAATCCTATGGAACCCTGAAAATGTTTTAGTCCCATGCTTTTCTGATAACCGGGGCTTTACTGTACCTAAATAAATAATTTAAAAAACACGTAAAAAAGTTATTAGTTAGGTACTTTGGTATATTAATAGATATGTAATATAGTATAGTGAATAAATACATTTTCTTCTGTACAACCCAACATAATTGAAAAATATAAAATTCAAACGAGTTCAAAGTGGAATGGGCATTTGCCTTGCGTTAAAATAATGAAAAATAAAAATCTATTTATAAAAAAGGTGTGTAAATTCGTTTAAATATTAAATTGAAAAAGGAACTGCTCCTTAACATTTAAAAACCATTGATGTTAAAAGTTATATACAAAGAAGCAGAAAAGGTGACTTCCGTGATCTTCAGATCGTGAATGCGATCATTTTCAAAGAATAGTTTCAGTGGAATATGAGACAATATGTTATCAAAAAATTTAAAAAAAAAAAATGTGAAAATTACCTCTGTTTTTAAGGGTTATCTATTTTCTGACCAATAAGAATGCTGAATAAATGCCTATGACTTCTCATTGGTCAGAAAATAGATAGCCTCAAAAACAGAGGTAATTTTTCACGGTATTTTAACAGTGTAGTTTCCAGTGAAATTATTCCTTGAAAATTATCGCATTTGCAATAAAAAAATCTGGGAAGTAATTTTTTTTTTTTTTTTTTTTTTTTTTTTTTTTTTTACATGTGATTTTTAATATTAATGGTTTTAAATTTTAAAGATCAATTCATTTTGTAAAGGAACTTTAAATAAATTTGTATAGACCTTTTTTTATGAACAAATGGTTTTTTTTTTCTAAGATAACCTTGATTTTTTAACTTCGATATTAGCACAAATTGAAATTAAAATTTATTTGGAAAACGCATAAAGCAACTGAAAGTGTGGTCACTATTATTAATGGCCAGATGGCTACTTTGCGTGGAAACAATTTTTATTAATCTTTCATAAAAAATTAGTACACAAAAGTATTTTCTTTAGCAGGAAGAAGCCAGGTCGGGACAGTAACTTTTACAGCAAAACTCTTATTCTCATCATTTGCATACTGCATGTTTGTTGGGAACACGTCTACAAAATTTGTCATATTGGTACCCAATACTGCTTACTTTGTCTTGCAACAATATAATACAATATTATATAACATAATTTTCTTAATGCGTGTTACTTTAGTTTATCTTGATTAAATATATACTATACATCCTGAATCAATGTGATTTGATCATTCACCTGTGCTGGCCAGTACCTAGCTACCTAGCCTAAACGAGCAATGTGGCCATTTTGTAGTTTTTCTTTTAAAGTAATGTATACATTTTTAAATATTTTTTATAGTAAAATAGCAATTGAAACTAAAAATATTATAGTTACTATTCTAATTTGTTTCAAGAAATTTACTGATTAAAAAAGGATTGTTAAAAGTTCAAACACCGGCGGTAAATCATGCAATAGTTATGAAAATCGAAAAAAAAATTCACGGATTTGCACGTTTCAGATACTAAATATTCCGAAAAACATATTTTTAGAAAAAAAAAATGCCGACTATCCGTCTGCGTGTCTGTCTGTGTGCCTGTAAACGCTCTATCTCCCGAACAAATTGAGATAGAGACAAGAAATTTTGTATGTACTTAGTATTTAAGAATGGGAAGAATCCTATTCAATATCAGTAACCTCGATTATCTGAAACTATTTTTTTTGGACTCTCGAAAAATTCGTTCTGATGAAAGGTACATAAAAATTCTCGAATTTTTTTTATTTTAAGGGATGGACGTAAAAGGCAATAAAATAACACAAAATTTGCATAAAATACGAAGTCGATCGGATTATTAGTTGCCGAGATATTTGTAACCCTGTTTTCCACGTTCTTCGATTTTTCATTACCCTGTATTTCATTCAAATTTCAATTTAAAGATATATTTTAATTGGAAATGAGATGCTTCATGCGACGCAGTAAACTGTTAGTTAATATGATAATTATTTTTGGAGTTATAAGAATGTTTCTTTTTCGCAATCCGGTATGCTACTTGAGTAGTTTTGCGTTTTATATAATTTGGCGAAATTGATTCATCAGAAATTCATTAATAGAGCATTAATATGTATAATAAAAATATTTAAACATACAATTTAAATTTTGTTTTGGAATTGCAATGCATTGTATAAATAGTTTTCACTTGTTTTACTTTCATATATTATATTATATCATATACATATCATATATCATATCCGTTTATTTTTTCAATTTAAAATTTAAAAGAGAACTTTAATTTCAACGTTTCTAGTATGGACCTCATAGACTGGAGGTAAAACGTATCGCTAGTAAGCTGAAGGTTCTTAGTTCGAACAAAGATGGTGGAATTTAAAATTTTCATATTATGATGGATTTAATAAAAAGAAATTTCTTATCTTTATCCAATAAGTTTATATTATTAGTATTTAGTTCATCTGCCATTCATAACATTTTTTGGATTTCAATTTTCTTTCTATTTTAAAAACTTTTACAATTTATTAATGACTAGGGTAACATCCCCAGTAATTGGCACATTAAGAATTTGTCTTTAAACTTACTTCAATTTTCATTACAAAGAAATAAGATATTTACTTGGAAATATTTTTAAATCAAAGAATGCATATCTGTGCATCTATCTTGCCCACTAAAAGCAAAAAAATTTGAAAAAGTACTTTTGTAAAAAATATATTTATAAAAAGTTGCTGAAATCACCAGTAATTGGCACCTAGAGCACCAATGTATGACACCTTGTGATCCAGTAATTGGCACATGTTTATATTTTAAAAAACTTTACATTTTTCATTTGGTTCAATCGCTTTAAATAAATTTACTGTAGATGAGGATGCCATATTTCAGGTTTTTGAGAGAAAGAAATCAGGTCATTAGTCTGAAATATGAACACTTTAAAACAATACAATATACTTATATTAATACCCAGTAATTGTCATGCTGTCCCCAGTAATTGCCATATGAAGCTTTAATGGATTCCAGTTACTGATAATATTTCATATTTTCAAATAAAAACAAATGATAAACAAAATTAGTCTATAACTTTAAAAGTGCTTCCAAAATAAATGGTTTAATCTCAAATTACTTGCGAATTCCTTGTAATTAGAATAGGTGCCAATTACTTGGAACTAGCAAAATTGAAGCACCATTAATTGCATCTATCATTAATTCAGAAATCCAAATATTTGTGTCGAAAATACTTTTACACAATTAAAGTAACTCTTTCTAACTGAATAAAACTGTTGTCAATTAAAATTTAAAATATATTATAAATCAGATAATAATGAGTTGAAAATCATGCCTTCGTTAAGGCAAAGAAGAAGAATTTGCAACAAAAATGGCTAATTCGATACAAGCCATAATTGTTTCTCTTTCCTAGGCACTATTGTTATCTAGTAGCACAAATCAAAGTTATAATCTTTAACATAAATGAGCATATAACTGGTATATGGTCTTGCATTTTTAAAAGACTGGATATAAATCTTATTTCAGGACATATTTGTAGGATGTGCCAATCACTGGTGCATGCCAATTACTGGGGGTGTTACCCTATGTATTTTAAATTTAATTTTAAACAATTTTTTTCGCTTTCAGAAATTTAAAATTTTATTTATATCTCCGCTATTTTTTTATTTTAGGATTTTCAAAATATTTGGAATTTTTGATTTTATTTAAATAATTTGATTTAAACGTTTTTAATTTGGTTTATAATACAGTCGACTCTCGTTAATCTGAAATCGGATAATTCGAATCTTTGCTTAATTCGAACTAAACACGGAGTCCCGAAATTTTCAACGGCAGAATAACGTTAAAAATTTTCATTAACTCGAACTCGTTTTCTCGTTACTTCTTTTAAATCGAACTAACGAGAATTCCGATTTTTCATTTAGTTTTCTTTCTCAAGGTTCAGATCATTTGAATAACTTTATTTCTTTGATTTTTGTGAAAATTGTTCCGAACGAGTATACATATAATCCAATGCATTTGATATCCACTTTTTTAGTGCCCCGTCTGTCCATCAGTGATGCTTTAAATTTTTCTTCCAATGTGCTTGTTTCTAATCTTTTAATTAGTTTATGTATTTATACATTCTAATTTAATATTCTAATGGTAACAGACGAAATAAATTTTAAAAACACTATAACATTAATTCCTTTATAATAGTACCATATTAAGCATGTTTTCATTTCATATTTTCTATAATTCAAACTTCGGAAAATTCGAACATTTCTTGTGGTCTCGACGAGTTCGAATTAACGAAAGCCGACTGGTCGACTCTTGTTAATTCGAAATTGGATATTTCAAATCTTCGCTTAATTCGAACTAAACATGAAGTCCCGAAATTTTCAATGCCAGAATAACGTCAAAAATTTTCATTAATTCGAAGTTATTTTTTCTTGACTTCGTTTAATTCGAACTAACGAGAATTCCGATTTTTCATTTTTCCTTTTCTTTCTCACGAATTTCAGATCATTTGAATAACTTTCTTTCTTTAATTTTTTTTTGTGAAAATTGTTCCGAACGAGTATACATATAATCCAATGCATTTGATATCCAATTTCTTAGTGCCCCGTGTGTCCATCAGTGAAGCTTGAAAATTTTCTACCATTGTGCTTGTTTCTAATCTTTTAATTAGTTTATGTATTTATACATTCTAATTTAATATTAAGTCATATTCTAATGACAACAGACGAAATAAATTTTAAAACCACTATAACATTAATTCCTTTGTAATAGTACCATATTAAGCATGTTTTCATTTCATTTTTTCCATAATTCGAAGTTCGGGTAATTCGAACATTTCTTGTGGTCCCGACGAGTTCGAATTAACGAGAGCTGACTGTAAATAACTTTTCTTTATGATTATTGTTAAATTAAATTTATTTGTACTATTATCTATGTAATAATTTAATAATCATAAATTAATAATTTGGATTTTTTAATTAAACAGCAAGTTGTTTTGAAATAAATATTAAACGAAACTTTGTATGCGATCTGCGATTATATTTACCCATTTTTTCCCACCTCGTTATCAGTGTCTTTAAACTTACTGTAAACGCATTCGAATGCTATTTATGCTGTCATTGGGAATTAGGCCTTTTTTATCGCATAGGCAAATCGGGACTTTGCTCATAAGTCCCGGACTTCAGGGTACCCAAAAATCCACATGTTCCAAAAATTGGAACATGCTCCTTATTTACAAAATATTTATTTTTTTCCCAATTCTAATTCTGAAATTTTTCAAATTCAAAATACAAATTTAATTTTTAAAAGATGTTACCTAACTTTCTAAAAAACAAATTTCATTTTGAACTCACAGAGCTCAATGTTTTCGCAAAGCTAATCTAACTACTATTAAAAAAGAAATGAGTTTTTGATTTTAATAGATTGTATTAGAAATGAACTTAAATCATATCTAAATTTTAGTGATTGGAAACAATCAGTATGTGTAGTACAACTTAAAAAGATGCGACAGAAATTTTTTTTATTAATTCTAATTTATGTGTTAGAATGTTTAATACTCTCCTACAAGTTATTACTTGCATTACACACATGACTAACCATCAGTTCTATTTGAATAACATTGCAACGTTTCGAACTGGGGCATGTTGAGAACTATGAAATACTGATAGTTAAAGAAGTAAAAAATAAAGGAAACAGTGGCGTATGTAGACTTATCATTTCGGATTCTAAGATACAGTAAAAATTTCTGAGAGGAAATCTCAAAAACGTTAATATTTTTGCTTTAATCAGGTTTTTATCATAGCAAGTAACGCATACATTATATAATCGAACTTGCTAAGATGGAAATGCATGGGACTGGATTTCCGTTTTAATCAGGCTCTCGTGTTAACGAGTCTAATTATTACGGCGTGTAAAGAGAGCCTGCGTATATCAGAAACTTGGCTAAATTTGTTATTTTGCAATTTCTGCGATTTTTTTTTTATTTATTTTTTTTTTTATTATTATTATTATTTATGAAAACCTGCCTAAAAAGGGAAGATTCTTCTAACTCCTTTTAAACTCCATCTTAGCAGATTACATTACATTTTGATAAACTTTCATAATTAAATTTGTTTTTTAGAAACTTCGGAGGGTGCTGCAGCCCCATCATCCCACCTCCTGAATGTGCCATTGAAGGGAAAAGAAAATAATATATTATGTATATATATAGTTCATTTAATACGAATAGAGCTCATCGCTGTAGAAAAGCAGCACGAATGTCAAACTTCTAGATCTTACGTAACATACTCATGTTGACATAGAGGTACAGAACTTACATGACAGCCACAGCAGCGAGCAAAAATTAATTAAAAACTCCTTAATGAAAAAAAAAAGAGGGCGCATTTGAAACACGTGAGTAGTATTTTTATAGCTTTTACGCTTTTTTAATAAGAAGCACGTGCACCTTGGCCTTAGCTTTGAAATGTCGTAGTGCAATACTGATTTTTTTGTAACATCTTTTTCCTCGGGGACCATTTACGAATGTCTCTCCTCCCCCGAGTTAGCATCCGGTGAGGAGGTCCCTCAACTTTTAACGGCAAAAGAGAAAGTTAAAAAAAGATACAGAAAGGGAGACGAACACATTTTATGATGGTGAGACGCTGTAACTAGATATTTGGAAGAACGCAAATGTCGAGCCTAGAGTGACAGCTTCTTGTATCTGTGGTATTTTGAACAGAATTTTTAAATGCAAAGTAGTTTAACACATGACAACCATGGTAACATTAAAAAGAAAAAAAACATTAAGGTTATGTATTTTAGAGGAAGCTCTGATAACCTAGACGAAGCTGAAGAATGTAACATAATAAGAGAAGATATTTTTATAATTCTAATTACCTAGATGAAGTTTAAGAATGCAATGTTATCAGCTAAGGTACATATGAAGGTTCCTAAATTCTGTACACTTTCAAACGAATGATGTCACAATCTATCCATATGTTTTCTAAAATCAAGCAGTTCGTAAATTATTGTCCGTTTACCTATTCTATTATAAACCATAGATATTGATCTATGACTCATAGCAGTAGATCTATGACTGGCTATGATCCTAGTTAATAAAATAGTTTTTTTAAACAATCTTTCGTATATTTATGTTGTCAATCCTTAATTCTTCTGGATTCGGTATTTAAACATGAATGACATTTCCAATGTTTTGCCTTAAGTTAAAATGAAAAAAAAACTTCTAAATTTTAGTTGATGTGCGTTAGCTAACAATAGATGTATTTCAATCACTATTACCTTATTAAATTAGAAAAATAAGGAAAATTGACACCTAAAATTATGAGATCAAAAAGTATTCAAGAGCAGTAATATTCTTTGAAATTCCTGACTCTTTACTAAAAATCAGCCTTTAAAGTTTTAAAAGTTTCAAATACATAGTTTGTTAAGATTAATTTGTTTTTGGTTGATGCGTTTTGTTTAAGAATTTGCAAAATAAAGGATGAAAAAAGCAAAGAGATACCATACTCAAAAATATTATGATTTGCCCGTTTCTTCAAGAAAAAAACAGGAAACACTATTACTGAAATTGTGCAAAAACCTAGAATAAATATTTACTATGTAGTAGAAAAGTATGAAAAATAGGCCTAGAAGAGGTCGCCCTAAGACATTATCTGAGACTGTCAAACAATGAACTGTGCGAGAAATTAAAAAAAGCCCCTGAAGTCAATGTGCTCAGTTTAGCAAAAAATGTATCATATTACATGAACATTATTGTTACTCTTCAGACAATTCAAAACACTTTGGGGAAATAAAATTTCGTGCAAAATCTCTAGGAAATAAGATAAATAGCCCCTTGCTTCAAAAGTACAGTAACTCAAAAGAAAAAAAAATTCAGAAAATACGAAAAACTTTTTTCCGGTCAGTGTAAGGGTTAGTGGCCCTCCTGCAAATACAGCAGCTGCTATTTGGTGACAAGATTTTCTGTTCATTATCTGGTAGTTTAGGTGACTGGCAAAGGCGTAAAAACAAAGAATGGTAGCCATAACCCAAAAACATTATTTTTGAGTAGTGGCACTTTTGGATCAAAGGTTGCGATACATCCCCAAGGAAAACAGGTAGGCCAGAGTAGAATTTTCTAAAGCGCACGTCAATAAGCTTGTAATATTCTGGATAGGCATTGAATTTTTAGACGAATCGAAGTTCAATCTTTTTTGACGTAATAACAAAGTTTTAGTGCATAGAAAGCGAAATACAGAGTTCGTGAAAAGATTATGACGCCTTCAGTAAAGCTTGAGATGGGGGGAATTGCTGTAATTTGGATTCATGGGAGCTTCGGCTGCCAGAAATTCAGTTATAATAGAAGGTACCATGACCCAGTGCTCACACATTTGTTATCCTCAATGAAAATCTGCAACAAGCTGAAGATAAATTGTGTGGTAAGCAAACTTACAAGTTTTACCAGGATAATAATCCTAAACATGCCATTTTCAATGGTTTCTAATAAAATGCCCAAATGCCATTAAACCTCCAGCTCAGTCTCCAGATATAACTTCACAGAACACCTGTGGGATAGGGTGGAGGGAAAAAAAAATTTTTTTTTCAAAATCAAAAACGGGTAGGTGCCAAAAGTTGCCTTTATACTAGTACATCAACTGCGTGAAATTTTACCGCTGAAAAAAAATGGCTTGAGTCTGCGCTTTTGCTCCAAAAATCGAAATTTTAGGTAAAATTTGTCATTTTTTTGACATTTTTTCAAAAAAATTAAAAACTTCTTACAGAGCTGGTTAGTATTTAAAAGTGTTGCTTAAACCTTTATCATTGTGCGCGCGGCAGCGCGCTACAATAATATGATTGAGCGATGGTGCACACGGATTTTTCAATTTTTCTTTTTGCAATAACTAACTAAATACTTATCCAATTTTGATGATTTTTTTTTAAATGTTCGTCTGACCAAGAAGCACAACATAGTACAAAAATTATCTTTTTTTATGGCATACTGTAGGTGTACTGTAGAGTATTCTGAAAATCGGACAAAAATTTTGTGTCACAGCACTTTTCTCGAAAACTACTAAAGATAAAAACTTAATTTTTTTTTTAAACAAAAGACAAACTTTTTATCCCGAGGTAGTCATCGAGAAAACGTTATTTCGCTGGGCGGTTTTTCTGAAATTGCGTATTTTCCAAACTTGGTCATAAATGGGTATATCTAACGTTCTATTGCAGATAGAATGTTGCGGTAAAGTTTATTTTAAAGATTTTGCGATGCTAATTAATCCTGCAAAAATTCATAGCTTTACGTTAAACAGTTTTTTTACAAGATGAAATAAAAGAATAGCAGTCATCAATCTAAGGTACTTGTGATCATCGGAGAGAAAAACCAGTTACACCATTCGATTAAGCATAAAAAAATACAGAATGCTTTTTTTTCTCTTATTTTTAACTTAATTTTTTAACGAATTATGAATTTTTTTGAAATTTTTGACATGCTGATTTTTGTCATTTTTTAATGAATCATTTACTGAATAATTATGCACGGTGTCTAGCCCTGGTGGCTGTCAAATTTGATTTTTAATTTTAAATTAGGCAATTTTTTGCACCATGCCAAATTTATATTTTATCCATTTTTTTTCATTTATTTATATTTTGTTTTTAGCACAATGGCATCAATGGCAAAAATGCCTGGCATACCTGTCAAATATTGGGGCCCTGTACTTTAACAAAGTGTATTTATTATAAGTATATACCGTATTTATTCTAATAGAATGCGCCGTCTAATAGAGAGCGTCTTCTAATAAAGTGCGCACCTTGGTGCTGATTGAAAAAATAAATATACGGAAACGATATATTAGATAAGTAGAAAACGATTACTTAAATGCATTATCGAGGATTCTCATCGATCAAAATAGAGATATTCTATCAAAGCGATGGAGTGGCGATGCAGCAAAAGTTTCAAATTTTGAACAATGTACCACTCCTGTAAACTATAGCGCCAAGGATATGCACACTGTTAAAAATCTGCTGCATTTTGCTGCAACGCACTCCCCTGCTTGTATAGAAAACGGTTACTTGGCCGTGAAATGGCGCTTTCTCATTGGTTGAAATAGAGATATTATATACAAGTGGTGGAGGACGTTGCAGCGAAATGCAGCAGATTTTTAACAGTGAAAAATTTGACCCATTTGTTGCAGAGTCACTCCACAGCTTTTATAGAATGTCTCTTTATGGCCAATGAGAATGCTCCATAACACAGTAAAGCAATCGTTTCCTATAAAAGCGGTGGAGTACGTTTTTAATAAGTCCGTAATAAATACGGATTAAGAAAAAAAAGAAGCATGGTTTTTGTATCAAACATAAAAATACCTCTTGTATAAAAAAGTTCCTGTTTTTGGCAAAAATAATGGATATTTGAATGAAAAATCTATTCTTTGAAAGGGTCTATTATTTTATTCACTTTAGTAAAAAACTGATTTTTTTTTTTTTTTTCAAAACCACCGTAAAATTTTGGTATAGAAAAACCTGTTTAAATTTTTTTTTTAATTTGTAACACCAGAGTATTAGAGTACGTAGCATTTTTTAATTTCAATACAAATAAGATTTTGTTTTCTATATATAAAATACAAAACAAGTTGTGCAGTATCCCTATGGAATATGGAAAAATAGAAGGGCTAGTGAAAAATGCTCCAAGGAGCAGTGCAAAAGCAGAATATGATTTTAATTGAGCATTAAAAAGTAATGGACAAGTGCTTCTGTTAATTACTGAGCATGAGGAAGGATAAGGGATCCCTTCTTGGCTACAACTCACTTCAATGCCAACTTTGAAAAAATCATATTTGCGCTTTTTCCGTGAAAACAAATCAGTCGCAGTTACTATAAAAATGTATAGTGTAAAGACGTAACCAGTAAAGATGCAGCTTAATTAGACATAAATGTAAAGGAAGGCGACATAATGCCAGATACCTAGTTCCTGCAGGTATCACATTCATGCACTGCCACCAAGCATACCTTAAGTGTATAATTGCACAGAAAATTGATTTGTAGTATAGTGCAGAGTGAACAGTGCAGTTAACATCAGAGATGTAGTACAGGCTATACGCCGTACACCTTCTGGACTTTTTAATAGAACACCATATACCCTCTGTTTTTCAAGAAAGCTTATAGTATACACATTCTAGAATATCCCTCTGCTTAGAGCATATATCTTATGTTATTTTTATGACTCACCCCTGCTTAACACCTAAAGCACGGTGGAAAATTCTACTAAAGAACCGCAAATTTCTTTTATATGGAAAAAGCGCAAATTTGATTTTTTCAAAGTTGGCATTGAAGTGAGTTGTAGCCAAGAAGGGATCCCTTATCCTTCCTCATGCTCAGTAATTAACAGAAGCACTTGTCCATTACTTTTTAATGCTCAATTAAAATCATATTCTGCTTTTGCACTGCTCCTTGGAGCATTTTTCACTAGTATTTATCTGCTTAACATATTTAAACTATAAAACAATATCTGTAGTCTGTATAATTGGAGCAAATAAGACAACTTTTTGTGAAAAATCAGCGTTAACCTCTCTATTGGAGCATACAACGAAATGTTGTTTTGAATGCATTTCTTACCTAGCTGCTTTCAAAACTACTGTGTATATAACTCATAGAGGTGGTTGCATTATCCCACCCGTCTCAACCACCCAATCATCTAGGCCCAGTGTTTTATTTATGTATTGAATTGTTATTTTTTTTCCCGAAGACGAGTATAAGTTTTCTATACACTGTAAAAACAAAATACCCAAATTGGGTTGAAAGATTTTTGGGTACAGCATTGTTTCAATTTGGAAAGTTCAGTTTGTAGCACAAAATCGTTTTAAATAAGTCTGATTTTTAATGACATTAAAACAATTAAAATATCTTAGATAATATATACATTATACCTCAGAAATTTTGATTAATTTAATGTTAATAAAAATCTGCTCTGTTTCGAACCATTTTGGGTTATTTATTTTGGGAACTATGCTCTACCATTTTGGAATCCTTACTGTACCATTTCAGGAACATTACTATACCCAGAAATCTTTCAACCCAATTTGGGTCTTCAATTTTTACAGTGTATATCAAAGTAATTTATCTCTTCTTTGTATTCACTGACTTTGGATGATTTGGATCATGCTGGTGTGACCTGCTGCACGTATATTTTTATACCATGTATAACAGAAGAGAAGCTGAGTAATGTATTGGGTATGTTCTTAATTGAACCTATTCAGCAGTCTATTATCTTCATTAAAATTTCATGCAATTAGTACATTATGATTGGAAGTTCTGTTATCACAACATTCTTTCAATCAATTACATTTTATATGCAATTATTTGCCTAATAATTGATTGTATGAATTCAATTTCTAGTATGTCATCATTTATTGAACCTATTACATTGAATATATGCTGAGAAGCTAGCTGTTTAATATTATGACGATCGTCACAGAGGATTGCAAACAAAATTTGCGTGTAAAACAACAATATTTCTGAAGAAGTTTTAGCATGCTTTATGTCGTTTTCTGCGTTGTTCCGTAGTCTAGTAATTTCTAATAAGATTTTAGATCTATTATTCAGGTGTTTTGTACATTTGGTATAAAACGTCCCGCGGTATAAACTTGGATTATACATTTTGTGAGTGAACGTATAGACGCTGATTGCCAATCTGTGCTTATAAAAAGCGGAAAATTTTATTAACTTTATGAGCTGTCTTTTGTGTGAGATGTTTTCTAAATTTCTATTTCCCATTCTTTCTGAGAAATAGCTTTCCTTATGAATTAGCTTTGCAATTTCCGACAGAAATTTCTAGTCTGTTCTGAGTATCTTTTTCTCAATTTGAGAAAATAATTTTTCAAAATTATTCTCTATTTAAAAAAAAAAAAAAAAAAAAAAAAAAAAAAAAAAAAAAAAAAATGCAATAGGAAGTGAAAAGTACGTAGACAAAGATTTTCCTTATTGATCCAGTGAATCCATGTAGCTTAAAACGTTTTATATCGACTTCTCTAATAATTGAACGCAGAGAAAATTCATTGGAGTTGAAGTAGCGTATGATTCAATATTATACACAATTCTAAGCTTACCCCCATGCAAAATGGTTCACAGTGACAAATAAAATTCTCCTAATTTTAAATGAGCACTTATAGTCGATTAGAATCTGCACATTCCCTCATAAAATACTGTGCATTATCAGTTTATGCCCAGGACATTTCACCATCAAATGTTGTCCATTCATAAAAATGGGATCTAAAAGTTAATAGGAAATTACCTGGATACGAAAACACTTAGAAAACGGCATAAAACTAATGCAAAAAAAAAGGTTATTTACAACAGCGGTTGCTTTACATATGGATAAAAAAATTTCATTGCAATTCTCTCTGACTATCACCATCACATTAAACAGCTCGCTTCTCAACATATAAATAATGCAAAAGTAGAATAAATGATGGCATACTTATAGTTGAAATATCTGAAATCATCTTTGAAGCAAATCATTACGTAAAAAAAATACAATTGACTGAAAAAATGTTGTGGTAACAGAACTTCCAATCACTATTCATCAACTGAATGCAAGTTTGATAAATATAATAGATGGCCCTTTAATAATATTCCCGTACATTGCTCTGCTTGTCATTTTTTTGTATAAACTGTAAAAATATACATGAAGATAGTTACAGTAGCATGTGGATGCAAAGAACAGATAAACAAGATGGAAGCATCGAAAACATGCCAAATTTTTATAAAGAAAATCACAAATCAATGTATAAATAAAACACTGTACTAAGATGATCGAACAGTTGGGCCGGGTGGTATAGGAAATATAGCCACCTCCACAACGCATGTCCAAGGTAGTTTTGAAAACAAGAGCTGTATTAAAAACAATAATTCGTTGTATGACCCAATAGAGTGGTAATACTGTTTTCTTACTAAAAGTTGTCTGTTTTGCTCCAGCTATAGGGAATAAACATATTGTTTTATAGTTTAAATATGTTAAGCACATAAATATAAAGGTCTAAGCCACACTTTTAAATACTAACCAGCTCTGTAGGATTTTTTCAATTTTTTTGAAAAAATGTCAAAAAATGGCAAATTTTACCCAAAATTTCGATTTTTGGAGCAAAAGCGCAGACTCAAGCCATTTTTTTTTTCAGCGGTAAAATTTCACGCAGTTGATGTACTAGTATAAAGGCAACTTTTGGTTTTCAAAAAAAATTTTTTTTTCGCTCCACCCTACTGTGGGGTAATTTGGAAAATATATTATGCAGTCATTTTTTTTCTAAACAGAGACCAACGAAATGTTGTTAGAAGAATGACAAAACAGTGTAAAAAAATGTAACATTGCAGTTTCTCAAATAGATGCCAAATCTATCGCATCACAAAAATGTGATGCGTCGCTGAGGAAAAGCTACAATATAGTTGCACTATTATTTAATATAAATAAATCTTTTCAAAGTTAGCTATCGAATATTTTTACTGCAATCTTTACAAGAAGAATTCCAGAAATTTTTGGATTCCAATTTTTGACGGATTTATACGTTTTAGGGGTCAGAGAACTTGAAAAAGATGTTTATATAAAATGTTTGTCTGTGAGTCTGTCTGCCACTCTGTCTCTCTGTATGTGACAAAAATATTCTGGGCACTTTATCTCAAGAACTAATGCACAGAATTTCTTAAAACTTTATATTCAGTTAGATCCTAATATAAGCTGGAACTGATTAGATTTTGGTGTACATCACTCAACAAATGACACTGCTATGCTCTCGTTTCACAATTTCAGCAATAGCTATATCTCAAGAATTAATGAACGGATTTTCGTAAAACTTCAGATTCCTTTAGTCTTTGATATAATGTGGTGGTGATTACCTTTTGATGTAAATCATCCAACAGGTGGCACTGCTATGCAGTATTATTCATGATTTTTGCAATAGCTCTATCTCAAGAACTAATGCAGGAATTTTTATTAAACTTCAGATTCAGTTACTTTCTGATATAAGTTAGTATTCTTTAGTTTTTGGAGTAAATCTCTCAATAGGGGACGCTTCTATCCAGATTTATTTACGATTTCTACAGTGATTCTACCACTAAAACTATCGGAGAGATTTTCCTCAAACTTCAGTTAGATCTTGACGAATTTGATGATTAAATTTTGATGTAAATCAGCTAACTGGTGATGATGCTATGCTTCATTTTTCTGGATGTACTAACATGCATGAGACAGAAGAAAGTTTTGGGATTGCTTTATCCGACTAATTTTCGTTTTATTACTAAGAATGTTAATGAATTATTTTCTATTTCCTGTTATTGTTAAAAGTTTTAAATAAACTACTTATGGCAATAAAAAATAAATATTATAATCTAAATTCTAAGTCATAGAATGTATTTGTTTTTGCTCATTTTAATAAAGATATAAGCCAAAATATTGAAAACTACATGTATGTCGAATATTTGTTTTGATCCCTGTAAGTAGCAGCTAATTCATTACATAAAAGAAAATCGACTACTTTATAAAGCCAAATTTCGGAAATCTGTACTTTTGGCAGCGTGCAGTAAGGCAAAGGAGAAGCGTGTCTTGATTTCCCTATTAACGGTTGGCCTCAGTTCGTCTGTTTCAAATTAAAGAGCCGCATTAAATCCTCTTGTTTTCCTTTGGCTGTCACAATCTAGCAGCTCTTCATTTAGCATCCGTGATAAGCAAAAAGCGCCGACGAATGACATCCGGAAGATGGACTTAAGTCACAGATTTTTAAGCTCTTCGCTTTAGAATAGCCATAATCTTGTGTCATCTACCTAATCGGAAACTCCGTGTTTTTACTCAGTTAGTTAAGATGTATATCATAGAAACAACTTTGAAAAATGTCAGTGTGGAGCTCAAGGTTTAGCTGCCTAGACAAATGCTCGGAAAAGTTTAAAATGTAGCAAATCAAAATTAAGGATTTTTTTCTTTTAATGCCATATTCTTGGATTAACATATTGAAATTTTTTCAATAAATTAATTTTATTTTTATTAAATCCCCTCGTTTTTCTTTGGCTGTCCCATTGTAGCAGCTCTTCATTTAGCTTTAGTGATAATCAAAAGCGCCGACGAATGACATCCGGAAGATGGACTTAAGTCAGATTTTTAAGCTCTTCTCTTCAGAACTAGCCATAATCTTGCGCTATCTACCTAATTGTAAACTCCGTATTTTTACTCAGTTAGTAAAGACGTATATTTTGGAAAAAACTTTGAAAATTGTTAGCGTGAGCTAAGGATTTAGGTGCTTTGAAAAATGCTCGAAAAGTTTAAAATGTAACAAATCAAAAATAAGGCTCCACTATAGTCACTGAAAAAGACCCGGATGATAATGTAAAGTCTATGGGAGCGTTCTTTTCAAATATCTCGCTCAAATTTTAATATTTTCACATAATAATTTTTTTTTTTTTTTTTTTTTTTTTTTTTTTTTTTTTTTTTTGCATAGGATAGCTGAGGACGATATACAACCGGCCTAGTTTTTACTTTTTCGATTTTGCTTACATATTTTTAGCACTTTCCAACAAAGTTGAAAAGTGCTTATGCATTCGATTTGTCTGGCCGTCTGTCCGAATGTCCGTCTGTCCGCGCTCTACCTCCCGTAAATATACTCGGATTGCTATGAAATTTTTATACGTTATTGATGTTTACCCTAGCACGACACCTATTGAAAATGAAGTATCTACCATGATTAGTTTATCTATAGAGAGAATCAAAAGTTTCCCATTACATTACGGCCTATGGGGAAAAATCGTTAATATACTCGGATTGCCATGAAATTTTAGGACGTTATTGACGTTTACCTTAGCACAAAGGCTATTGAAAATGGAGTTTCTACCATGATTAGTTTATCTACAGGGCGAATCAAAAGTTTTTCATTACATTACGGCCTATGGGGAAAAATCGTTAATATACTCGTATTGCCATGAAATTTTAGGACGTTATTGACGTTTACCCTAGCACGAACGCTATTGAAAATGAAGTTTCTACCATGATTAGTTTATCTACAGGGCGAATCAAAAGTTTTTCATTACATTACGGCCTATATGGAAAAATCGTTTCAAAGAAATTTTAAAGATGTTATACTCTGTCAAACATATTAAAATATGCATTCTATAAAATATAGGGTGAAAATGTAGCTATTATTCATTTACATGGCCACACAAAAGAATTCCATTAGATAATGGTAAAAGGGGGAATTGTGTGTGACATATTTTAAATATATTAAGCTGTTTCATGTATAATAAAATTGATATATGTCACTGAAGCTTAATATAAATTATACGCTACTGTTTTGCATAATATGAAGTACTTAGCATTTACAGGGCCACAGAAAAGATTTCAAATAGTATATTCTTTCCGAAGTACCGTATATGTGTCCGATGATGGCTGATGGAGGAATGAAATGCATTTTAATTATGATATGCGCGTTTATATTTCGCTAAATATATGCACATTATATGGTGTGTATAAATGTTATAATTGATATACAGGGCTACCTAAAAGAGCTCACCAACGTTACTGAATATGAGCGTAAATTATTTAAACGTGGTTCTTAAATAAACTATGTATTTTTACGCTGAGCTTCATTCAATTTACTGAGAAATGTTTGCAGAATATAGATAAAAGGATATACAGGGCCACGCAAAGAATTCGGTACATGGACGCCTATGAATGATAATTTATGAGAATGTGATTTCGGTTGTTTTAAAAGTGTTTTAGTTTACAATAAATTTTAGCCTAATGCTGACGTATAATAAAGGTACAATGTAATCTATAGGGCTGAACAAAAGTATTCAAGTTTGTTTCCATCTAATAGTATGAAATGCTGAAAAAGAAATTTCAAGCTACTGGGTATTTTCTTGCTAAACTAAATTTTCCCATTATATCAACTGACATATGAAATACAGAGCTGTTCAAAAGTACTGGAATACATATTTGGGTATATTTGGCTATATACTATTATTTCTCTAAATAACAAAGTTTTGTTAAAGATTTTCTTAACTGTTGGAAAGTGCTTCATAATCTATGCTTAACGCATGATTTTTCTTACTTGTTTATATTATGATAGTTTCAATTTCAGAACCGGTTTAAACCGGTTTTGAAACTTAAAGTATTTTTTTTTTAAATCTAAAACCAAAATTTAAAAAGTAAAAACTTTCCGGTTGTGGACTGTCCTCAGCTATCCTATGCAAAAGAAAAAGAAAAAAAAATCTCGTAAAAATATGTGTCATGTAAAAATACAACGTTAGTCACTGAAAGAGACCCAGATGATATTAAGTCTATGGAGGCATTTTTATCAAATATCCCGCTCAAATTTTAATAATTTTACATGATTATTTTGCATAGGATAGCTGAGCATGATTTACAACCGGGCTAGTTTTTAGCACTTTCCAACAAAGTTAAAAAGTGCTTATGCATTCGGTTTGTCTGGCCGTCTGGCCGTCTGTCCGCGTTCTAACTCTCGTAAATATACTCGGATTGCTATGAACTTTTTATACGTTATTGAATTTTACCCTAGCACGAACCCTATTGAAAATGAAGTATCTACCATGATTAGTTTATCTACAGAGAGAATCAAAAGTTTCCCATTACATTACGGCCTATGGGGAAAAATCGTTAATATACTCGGATTGCCATGAAATTTTAGGACGTTATTGAGGTTTACCCTAGCACGAACCCTATTGAAAATGAAGTTTCTATTATGATTGGTTTATCTACAGGGCGAATCAAAAGTTTACCATTACATTACGGCCCATGGGGAAAAATCGTTAGTATACTCGGATTGCCATGAAATTTTAGGACGTTATTGACGTTTACCCTAGCACAAGTCCTATTGAAAATGAAGTTTCTACCATTAGTTTATCTACAGGGCGAATCAAAAGTTTCCTATTACATTACGGCCTATGGAAAAAAAATCAATTCAAAGGAATTTTAAAGATGTTATACCCTGTCAAACATATTAAAATATGCATTCTATAAAATATTAGGTGAAAATGTAGCTATTATTCATTTACAGGGCCACACAAAAGAATTCCATTAGATAATGGTAAAAGGGGGAATTGTGTGTGAAATATTTTAAATATATTAAGCTTTTTCATGTATAATAAAATTGATATATGTCACTGAAGCTTAATATAAATTATACGTACTGTCTTGCATAATATGAAGTACATAGCATTTACAGGGCCATACAAAAGATTTCAAATAGTATATTCTTTCCGAAGTACCGTATATGTGTCCGATGATGGCTGATGGAGGGATGAAATGCATTTTAATTATGATATTCGCGTTTATATTTCGCTAAATATATGCACATTATATGGTGTGTATAAATGTTATAGTTGATATACAGGGCTACCCAAAAGAGCTCACCAACGTTACTGAATATGTGCGTAAATTATTTAAACGTGGTTCTTAAATAAGCTATGCATTTTTACGCTGAGCTGCATTCAATTTACGGAGAAATGTTTGCAGAATATAGATAAAGGGATATACAGGTCCACGCAAAAGAATTCGGTACATGGACGTCTATAAATGATGATTTATGAGAATGTGATTTCAGTTGTTTTAAAAGTGTTTTAGTTTACATTAAATTTTAGCCTAATGTAGACGTGTAATAAAGGTACAATGTAAACTACAGGGCTGAACAAAAGTATTCAAGTATGTTTCCATCTAATAGTATGAATTGCTGAAAAAGAAATTTTAAGCTACTGGGTATTTTCTTGTTAAGCTAAATTTTCCCATTATATGAACTGACATATGAAATACGGGGCTGTTCTAATGTACTGGAATACATATTTGGGTATATTTGGCTATACACTATTATTTCCCTAAATAACAATGTTTTGTTAAAGATTTCATTAAGTGTTGGAAAGTGCTTCATAATCTATGCTTAATGCATGATTTTTCTTACTTGTTATGTTTTCGATTTTGGTTATATATTTTTTATATTATGATAGTTTCAATTTCAGAACCAGTTCTATCCGGTTTCGAAGGTTAAAGTAATTTAAAAAAAAAATCTGAAACAAAAATTGAAAAAGAAACACTAGCCCGATTATAGATCGTCCTCAGCTATCTTATGCAAAAAAAATCATCTAAAAATATTCAAATTTGAGTGAGATAGTTGAAAAGAACGCCCTCATAAACTTTACATTATCATCCGGGTCTTTTTCAGTGACTAGTATGGGGCCTTAAGGATTATTTTTCTTTTCATGATATTTTCTTTGATTAACAATGGAAATTTTTTCGATAAATTAACTTTTTTCTATGCCAATGTATTTTTAAGTATTTTCATTAAGTATTCAAACGTCGAAGAGTCGAACGAAGTCATTTATATTTTTCTTTAAATGTCAATATAGACTTATCATAATTTGCTATCGATTAGCATATACTTGGTTTTGTATGTATAATTATGAAGGAAACTGATAACCATAATTTTGCGACAACCAAAATTCGAATATAAATTTAACACCAACTTTGGTTTACATTTTGTGAAAAATATTTTTATTTTATGAAGCACGAAATGGAAAAGGTTAATAGATTTCTTGTAACTAAAGAAAATATTAACAAGTTTTATGGATTTACAAAAACAACTTATTTCATAAATGTTTCAGAAACTAGTGAATTTGGATTTGACAGTGTCAAAATTCTTAAATTATCAGTGATATTTGCGCTATGTCCATTATAAATTCCGTGTATTTACCCTTTTATCAAATGTCGAAAAAGACAGGTTGGTGCGATGCCCTCTACATGTATCCTTTTTTTTTTTTTTTTTTTTTTTTTTTTAGCTTGACTCACGTGATGTAATGTAGAATGCACAAATACAGCTATACGAAAGGAGAAACATGTGAATTTAACGGTCTAGAGCAAAAGATAATGGGGAATTACCTATTAATTATGTTAAATTGCGCTCAACGTGGCTGTATTTCCAGTTCTTTATTAACGCATGTAAAAAAATCCCTGTCGGCTTGGCCTATAGGTGGAAGTAGATTTCGAAGAGTTTTCATTTCAACAACAAAAAATAAAATATTATTAGCGATAAACCCAGTATAACTACTTTATTTGGCCGCTTTTGAGAAAATTTTAATTTCATTTTTCTGAAAGAATTGATTTTATCAAAATCATCTTAAACGAAATTCGGCTCAAATGCCCATTTTGAAAACATGTTTTGAAATATATTCTGACTTTATCACAAAATCGACCAATACACACATTATATAGTTCCTAAATAACAAAACAAAAAATAAATTGTTAATTGAATGCGTTTGAGAGCAAAATTGAATTTTAAAATGAGTCATAAAATAACCAATTTGTTATTTGAATAAATCCACAATTCTTTAATCAAGACCGCTTTGGGAAATTTTGTGCGAAGTATCCACTTTGACAGCTTTTTTTAAATATATATTTAGCCTTTATCAAAAAACTGACCATTACACAGTTCCTAAATAACAAATAACTGTCAATTGAATGCGTTTGAGAGGAAAATTAAATTTAAAAATGAGTTATAAAATAACGAATTTGTTATTTGAATACATCATCAATTCTTTAATTATGATCGCTTTGGGAAATTCTTTTTGCGAAGTGCCAATTTGACAGCTTTTTAAAAAAATATATTTAGCCTTTACCAAAAAAATTATGAATACGGGCATTATATAGTTTCTAAATAACAAAAAACTGTCAATTGAATGCGTTTGAGAGCAAAATTGGATTTAAAAATGAGTCATAAAATAACCAATTTGTTATTTGAATACATCCTTAATCCTTTAATCATGTCGCTTTGGGAAATTTTGTGCAAAGTGCCCATTTTGGCAGCCTTTTTTGAAATATATTCTGCCTTTATCAAAAAACTGGCCAATCCGTCCCACTATATAGTTCTTAAATAATACGACCTGTAAATTGGATGCGTTTGAGAACAAAAATGGATTTAAAAATGACTCAGAATAAACGCAATTTGTTATACTTCCTCAATTTTTCAATTACTGTTACTTCGGGAAATTCTGTTCAAAATACCCTTTATGGCAGCCATTTTTGAAATATACTCTGCCTTTATCAAAACACTGGCCAATACGTCACATTATATGGTTCCTAAATAAAAGGATCGGCCATTTGGATGCGTTTAAAATCAAAAATTAATTTAAAAATGAGTCAGAATATAAGCAGTTTGGATTTGAGGTTTTTTCTCTAACTCCTATTTTTGTTTAATTTATTTTTGCTATAAGAATTGGTCCTATGAAAAACTTGTTAGTATAAAAGTTGTAGATATTATTGAGAAGATGTAAAATAAATTTAATTAGATTTGATTACTTAAGAATTGAGGAAGTTATGGATTTTTTCTTTTTCCTCCCCCCTTTTTCTTTTCGTTTTTAATTTTTTTTTCATCGATAAAAGTTGATCCTATCAAAAACTTGTAAATACAAAAGTTTTAGATAATGTTGAGTACATTTATAAAAAATTTAGTTGGATTTGATATCTTGAGAATTGACGAAGTTATAAATTTTTTTCTCCCAAAAACCCTGTTTTTTTCACCCCTTGAGCCCATTTTTAACTTTATCAAAAATCTGTCATGCCTAACCTTTTAGCCCATTTTTTAGAAGCAATATAAACTTTAAACTGATTCGATATCTATTTTAATAAAAAAGTTATCGCGTTTTTTCGGTTTTCACAAAACCCTCCCTATTTCCACCCCCTTGGTCCGATTTTGCGCATTAACGAACTCGACCGAGATTTTATGTCCCTTGATTTTATGTAAAAGTTTGAAGAAGATCTGAGCATAATTATGGAAGTTATCGTGTCTAAAAGAAAGTGACATACACCGATAGATAGATAGATAAACTTTTTTACTGATGGTAGTTTTGTGGTCTAGGAGTCATGATCAGTGTAGATCTGCAAAAAATTTTCAGAAATTCCAACATGGGAGAGAATGCAATAGGTAGTATTTCATACAAAATCTACTTAAAATTTTCATTTCAGTAATTTTTTTTTTCTTTTTTTTTTTTTAGGTTTGAATTTTTTTATATAAGAATTTTGCTGTTCTTTTAATGGCTTGGGTTCGAAACACATTTGAGCGTCTGAAACAGGGCCTGATTACCAAACAGGTCAACTAGGCCCTGGACTTGGGCCGAATGCTGCTGGGGGTCCCAAACTGCGTAAAATTATTTAGAAAAAGTCTTAAAACTGCAGTTTTTGCAATTATTTTCTCAAAAACCAAAACATATTTTGGTTAATGTTGCAACTATATTGTAATATTCAATAATATCCCCCGCCCTATGCCTCCTTAAAAAAATCGCAACTATTTCGCTGCGAGGAGCCCTGGAAAAGATACTGGGCCTTGGGCCCCACACAGCCTTAATCATGCTCTGCAGTGGCGTAGCTACGGGGGGGGCAATGGGGGCGCCCGCCCCGGGCGCCGAGGCTAAGGGGCGCCAAATTGAGAGAGGTTTAAACAGAAATTATCTTACATATTTTAACAATAAACAAAAATTGTTGACTTTTAATTTTTTATGTGTGTTAATGTATTCTTTAGTAAAATATTTTGTTACATCCAATTAATGAAGAAAGAAAAAAATTATGCAAATATTTCTAGGGATGTCTCAACACAATCGGTAACGAATATAATTTTGTTTCTGAATTGTGACGCAAAATGATTACATTGGGGCGCCAAATTCAGAGGAGCTTTAAACCGAAATTATCTCACATATTTTAAAAACGAATAATAATTGTTGACTTCTTTAGTGTGTGTGTGTGAATGTTTTGAAGAAATTCGGTGAAAGTGGGAGGAATGGCAAAATTCATAATTTGCAATCGCTGATGGAGGCTTTTAACTGTCTAACCTGAAGTAAATAAATCAAAAAGCCGATTGGAGACTTGAAACCACATCTCTGGTATCAAGAACATTTTTCATTCGTAACTAACTGACCCGCCCGTCGATTTTTCCGAATGAACCATGAATGATTAAAACCTCTATTCAAATTTAAATTAAAAAAAAAATCTTTTAAAATGAACCTCTGGGATGGGTCTCCAGTGTCTTCGGCAGCATCGATCGGGTGTGCCATGCAGCCAAAACCCAACTATTAAAAACATGCATTCAAATTTATTTCTGTCAAAATGAATCTCCGGAATGGATGTGCGCTGCCTATGTCACCGTGTAGAATGCGTACTGCCTACATGCAAGAACATCTGGTGATAATCGTAAAATGAATTGAAAGAAAGGAAATTCCCTTGAAATAGGTCCCATGAAATCTCAGATAAAAATGCCCCTAGTGGTGGAAGATAGAACTGAAATCTGTAAGACAATCGAAAACCAAGTTGAATTAGAAAAAAACAGTGGAAAATGGATTCATAGAACACGAGATAAGAATACGTCATCTTCACATGAAGATGGAACTAAAAATTTCAAGAAAATCATAAGCTAATTTTAAAAAATTAAATACCTGTTGAAATCTATTTTGTGGAATCTGACAAAAAAGAGGCTTAAAAGTTCGATAGTCATACTTTAAAATGTAAATAATGGGAAGAAACTAACTGTTTTAGACGGACTCCTAACTCCTATCACTTCACTCTGTCTATAGAACATACTAGAAATTTTCGATTAAACTGATAAAATACTTTTAAATTATGATTTTAGCATTTGATAGCGTTTAATAATTAAGTTGATTGTCTGCATGTTATATAATCTTTAATCAGTCGATTTTCGAAAACTAGTAGAGAGTTCGGACGAAAAAAAATATTTTTAGTTCGGCTTTTAATGGATGTTCATTTCTGTATGTTTCTCTCGTATGCAGGGCTGCCACAGACGATTACTTTTTTAGGTGCGTTCGTAATTATGTAAATACGTAGCACCTATTGTTGTCGCTCAGTCCGTCCGTCAGTCCGTCTGTCTGTCCGTCTGTCTGTCTCTCCGCATATACCAACGCAAAAACTACCCAACCGAATCGTTTGAAATTTAAAATACATAATTATTACATAATTTTGTCGAGTCATTTCAAATTTTGTGAAAATCGGATGATAGATCAATTACATGGACAATCAAAAGGATTCCGTTACATTACGGTCAATGGGGAAAAAGTTTCAAATGCACTTTAATCGTTTGAAATTTAAAACGTATATTTTTTACATAATTTTGTCGAGTCATTTCAAATTTTATGAAAATCGGATGAATAGATCAATTACAGGGACAATCAAAAGGATTCCGTTACATTACGGTCAATGGGGAAAAAAGTTTCAAATGCATTTTAATCGTTTGAAATTTAAAACGTATAATTATTAAATAATTTTGTCTAGTCATTTCAAATGTTTTGAAAAACGGATGAATAGATCAATTACAGGGACAATCAAAAGTATTCCGTTACATTACGATCAATGGGAAAATTTTTAAATGTGTAAGAAGTCGTCTTACAAATGTAGAAGAGAAGAAAGAAAGAAGTGATAACTTATCTTAATAAATATCTCGGGGCTGCATTCTTCTTTATAAACTTTTTATTACTTGAAAAGACGACACTTACAAATATAACACTAACGCACACACATTATATACAAATAAAGCTTTTACATAATTCTGGCGCACGCCACCATCACAAGATATAAGCCACAGTTTTTTAACCAACATTCGAATATCACTAAGAAAAGAACATTTTTTTTAATAGAACTAGTGTTGCCAGATTTCTTTTAAACGAGAAGTATTACAACTACATTTTTTTTAATTTAGCAAAACTCAGGTCACGTGACGCGTGAGTCTATTTTTTTTCTTTTATTCCTTTGGAAAGCACGTGTTACATCCTCCCCCTCTGTTTCCGATCTACGTCTCGGAGAGGAAACAGGATGCTTTTTTGGTCTTCCTCTTTTTCTCAAGGGTGCAACTGGAATAGTTTCAGATTCTTGGAAAGGCAACAAGGCAGAAACGTGGTAAGATCCAATTTGTTCAGTAGGATTTTCTAGACTAGCAATGTCATATGTCACTAGTGACTTTTGAGTCAATATTATGTATGGGCCATCTGTCTTAGGCATTAATTTTGATGTTTTATTTCTTGTTGCATTGCTAACTGGGTGTAGGTTAATCCATACTTTTTCACCAGGCTTGAAACATATTCGTCTATGATTTTTATCATAATATTTCTTCCTCTGATCTTGTTTCATTTCAACACGTTCTTTCACATCTTTCGAAATATTTATAAGATGTTTAAGATATGGGGTCTTCGCTCCCCCTGGTTGAAAACATTTTTCATACCTTTTCGGATGATCATTTAATTTATTCCTCTCATCGGAATTTAAGTTTTTGCCTACATCTTTACGTAAGGCATACGGGCAGACTTCGACCGCTTCGGTACACGTACTATTTTGTACTTCATGTTCTTCTACAAAATAAAACTTTTTATGAGGTTTGTCCCTAAAATGCCATCTTTTGTTAGCTATGTCTAACACTATGTTAGCTTTGCACAGGAAGTCCATTCCTAAAAGTGTTCTATTACCTTTGGCATTTGGTAATACAATAAACTCTGTTTTGAAAACTCGGCCTTCAATCTTTACACGCACAG
Source organism: Maratus speculifer (assembly GCA_964019185.1). NCBI lineage: Eukaryota > Metazoa > Arthropoda > Arachnida > Araneae > Salticidae > Maratus > Maratus speculifer. Next base: position 52,483,960 of record OZ025295.1, on the reverse strand, counting down.
TGGCAGAAAGAGTTTTTCTAGCCATCGTAGTTCCATCAGCTAATGTTACTTCATGTGTATGAGGTTTCATTCCAACACCAGCTTTCAAAAATAATTTATACATACGTTCTCCTGCAATAGAACGATTCGCTCCTGTATCTGCACAGACTAATGCTTTCTTATTGCAGATCGTAATAGGTACATTTAGAGCTGAAACTGTTGATGTATTTAAACTATACAGCTTAAGACGTTGAGCTTGCACTGTTTGCTTCTTAATCGTAGGGGAACAATCTGGGCATTTCTTCTTTATAAATCCCACTTTGCCACAACCATAGCAGAATATCTCGGATTCTAAGCGACGATTATCAAACGTGGGGAAAGATCTATCTTTTGGAGGCTTACTCTGCTTCCATGTATTTTCTCGACGAGAATAATCGTTTTTCTTCTGGGGTACAACCGGTTCTTCGTTAGGGAACGTAGATCTTATAGTATCATACGCATCTAATTTTCTGGCAAGGTCGACTGGTGAATTTAAATGTTCCCAATCATCTAACATATGTTGTTTGCATTCGACAGGCACGCGCCTTTTCATCTGATCCGCTATGATCAGATCCTGAAGAGCTTCAAAAGACGTTACATTTAACTCTTTAAGCCAGTTTTCAAAGTAAGCACGTAACTCGAAGTAATAATCTCTCCAAGTAATTTCTTTATCTTTGCAATGCGTGAAAAACAGCTGCCTAAACCTTTCAGCGCTAATTTTAAACCTTTTTAGAAGTAGACCTTTAACATGTGAAAAATCTGAAGCGTTTTCTTCTTTTTCACGAGCAATAAGCGTAGATATAGAAGAGGGTACAACACTTAGTAAATAAGAAGCCCAGAGGTGTTCTGATACCTTCGAAAGCTTTAACTGTCGTTCCAGGAGCATCAGAAACAATGTTACATCATCTGTCTCTGGCTTAAATGTAGGCAACAGCTTCTGGATATCTATTTTACTTTCTGGATGAGACATTATCCCTGCCGCATTACCACCTACCGCTCCACTGGAAACACTTTGGCTCTGAGCCTGTAACTTAAGCTTCTCAAGCTCAAAATTCATCTCAAACTTTTTTAATTCCAGTTCTTCCGAACGATGTTTTTCTTCTACTTCTAATTTACGCTGTTCTAATTCAGCTGCTTTTTGCTTTTCCTCGTGAGTCGCAATTGATTTCTGATTAACGAATTTACGAAATCAACTTCATACGAGGGAGAGGATTTAATCTTATCACGCAATGTGACAACAGTCATAGAGGGTTGTACATCTAAATTCATTTCTAAAGCGACCTGAAACAGGTTTTCTTTTCGTGCTTTGTTGAGGTCGGACATTCTTACCTTTAGCAAAACAACAAAATATATACCCCACAAATGCTAAAAATTCGATTTAAATAAATTGTTCCCCGGACGTGAGCTTTGCTTTACAACTCATACAAACAAGACATTAATAAAACAAAACAGTGAACTTTAACGTTAGCAAAATATACTTTTAAAATAATTAAACTTCATTAAACTTTTAAGTATCTTTAAAATTTAAATTTTATTTTTTTAAAAGAAAATATACTTTAAATTATTGCTGATATAAATAAATTAGTTTGTCATTACGTGTCATTTAATCAAAACATTATTTTAACTGATATAAAACTAGTACTGAATTGTTGGCAACATTCATAAACAATGTTCTAAATAAGTCAAAACATATCTGAATAATTAAAATGTCAATCAATATTATTATCATATTATCATGACAAGACTACGTAATATAGTTTTTTTCAATATAATTTTAAAAGAAAAGAAAGTCTTATTTCATAAAAATAAATAAATAAATAAATGCAAAAACTTACTCAATCTGTTTTAAAAATCGTATTCAATGCTATTTCAAAATATATCAAGAACTCTAAATTAAATGCTTAAAACAACTAACAATAGAACACTCAAATAAAATTTCTAATTAAATTCTGTTACCTTGAGAAACCAACAACAAAACAAACAAAAAAATAATTAATAAACACATACGGTATGACACTTGTATCGATGGTATCAATGTATTTTAATATATTTTTTCACTATTAATTTAATTCCCTGTTTGTAAAAAAAAAGAAAATAATATCAACGTAAATAAATGCTTATTTCATTATTTATCAACCCTTTTTTTTATTATTGTTTTCCTTTTTTTTTTATTCGAAGTAAGAAAAGTTATTTAATCAAGATAAAAATTAAACATGCATGCAGAGAATGAAAATAAACAAAAGAATAAAAATTATAAGCATGGGGAGGGAAGGGGAATTACACAATATATAAATGAACTGTAAAATAAATCAATAAATTAAAACTAAAAATATGAAAAATTTTACAAAAGAAAACAAAATATAGACACTTGTGGAAAGAATGCATTCTTTTGATAAAAATATGGATCCATTTTAAGAAAGTAACTTGAAGATTAAATAAATATTGTCGAGCTACACCTGCAGGCACACGAACTGAAAGTTTTTATAAGAACAGAAAAACGTAAAATTCGCCATAATTCACAAACAAATATAAATGGTGTTATCGAAGCAAGATTAAATTCGAGAACATATATCGCAAACAAATGAGAATGGTGCTTGGCATAAGATTATTCCGTGGAAATTTTTTTTTTACAGCATTGAAGAACACATTTCACAAACAAACGAGTAACGACTGCTCGTGCCATTTTCTTGCATTAAACATGCATGCATTTTTATTTCGTGCATATTTCACAATTTAAAAAATATATATATCAAGCTTTAGAAGATTCACAAAGATGTGGAATACCTTGGAAAGACTTCGCGCCATTTCCTTTTTCCTCTTTCTTACTTGTAGATAACGTATCGCAATTAAAAGCATCAAACATTTGTAGAATTAAGAAGATGTCAGAACAAATCAAACTATTTCCAGGTAAGTGCTCCAGGTGGGGCAGCCATTTTGTAAGAAGTCGTCTTACAAATGTAGAAGAGAAGAAAGAAAGAAGTGATAACTTATCTTAATAAATATCTCGGGGCTGCATTCTTCTTTATAAACTTTTTATTACTTGAAAAGACGACACTTACAAATATAACACTAACGCACACACATTATATACAAATAAAGCTTTTACATAATTCTGGCGCACGCCACCATCACAAGATATAAGCCACAGTTTTTTAACCAACGTTCGAATATCACTAAGAAAAGAACATTTTTTTTTTAATAGAACTAGTGTTGCCAGATTGCTTTTGAACGAGAAATATTACAACTACATTTTTTTTTAATTTAGCAAAACTCAGGTCACGTGACGCGTGAGTCTATTTTTTTTTCTTTTATTCCTTTGGAAAGCACGTGTTACAAATGCCTTTTAATGGTGTTACACTCATTTGAATATAATAGAATCGACATGAATCTATGAAATATGTACTAAAAATACATTTTGTATAATCTGTGATGCAAAGAATATTTATTATTAAATTACAGGGCCACACAAATGTATTCCACTAAATAATGTTATACGGGGAAACATTGTTTGGGCCGTGTTTTAATCATATTAAACTACTTCACATTTTATGAATAAGATATACGTTAATGAAGTGTAATAAAAATTACTCCCTGCATATTTACAGGAACACAAAGATTTCGACCACTATACTGTATCCAAAGTACGCTCTACTATATCAGCAAAATCTGAATATTTTAAAACTTCGTTATAGTACGAACGCACCTCACTTGCTACGCTTCACGTGCAATTTCCAACTTGTTTTAATTCTAATTGGTACCACTTTCCCAAAACAGAAATCCTTACACACACTTTAATAACACTTACAATAGAAATAAACGTCAATATTTAATATTAGAAAAATACTTGTGGGACAGAATACAGAAATAATCGACTGTGGCAGCTTTTGCATATGGGGTCTCTCTCTTTTGTATATTGCCTCGTGTCGCCGTCAATTAAAAAGAAAAAAGTTACCGAGCTATTTTCAAAAAAATTATATATTTTTTTTACATATATATGCTTGTAGTGACGAAATTGTCACGACATTGCTTAAGTAAATATGTAAAAAAAAAAAAAAAAAGATGAACAGCACAATCAATAAAAAAAATAAATAAATAGATATATAAAAATTATAAGCCTGTAGTGACGAAATTGTCACGACATTGCTTAAGTAAATATGTAAAAAAAAAAAAAAAAAAAAAAAAAAAAAAAAAAAGAGGAACAGCACAATCAATAAAAAAAATAAATAGATATATAAAAATTGAAATAAAATTTTGAATTTATTTTAGCATTAAACAAGGAATAATAATTATAATATTTTTAATTATTAGGTAAAGTTGAAAGCTAATTGCAGTAAAAACTGCAAGATTTTATTTATAATAATAATAGTAATAATGCACGTGTGTAGTCTTGGAGGGATTATCACCACGAATTCCCAGACAGACAAAATGGGGGCAATAAAACTAAACTATGGCTGCGGGCACACACACAGTTTTTCGCACTAACTTCTTGCGCTATCTTTGATCTTTCGTTTCGGCGCTTTGATGTATAAATTGCACTTCTAGTGTACTGAATCTGAACTTCAAGAGAGGAATATCAGTTGACAGGTTTACGACCGAAGATGGAGTCGATAAAAGTTCCCCTTCCTTTGTCAAATAGGTAGGGTCAGTCCCACAAAAACCATTTAACGAGGTTTCACCCTTGTTCAGTTCGAAAACAATGATTGATTGATTGCTCTTTTAGTGTAATAAAAACTAGTGCTGTTCGTCTAGACCTTATAGTTTGTCGCCAGCCTGCGACATAAAAAAATCGAAGAAACAAGCGCAGAATTTATGGGGCTTTCAACGATTATTTACAACCAGGGGACAAGGATTGCGTATGGTCGACGGTCATACACAAAAGCCGCATCATCACGAGGGGTCGAACAGGAGGAAGAAACCAAATAAACAAAAAAAAGAGAAAGGGGTGGAAAAAATAAAAAGACATACCTCCCCAATGGTCAAGGGACCAATGACCTACTTGGGATTACAAGGGACGATTAAAATCTTTTTTTGAGTAACCAATGAAGGAAGAGTTATCCGGACCGAGAGATGGAGAGGTAAGGAAAAACTTTTTTTTTCTCTCAGATGTTGTTTTCCGCATCTGGAGATCAGTGGAAGAAAAAAAATGTGTTTAATGTTTCTTTAAAAAGGGACTTTGGAACGAGGTGCAGATCATAGAAGAAATATGAATAGACATTCTCCATGATTATTTATTATGCCTCTCCGCAGCCTACCAGTGCCTAATGGACTCGGTGTGATGATTTTCAATTGATACGTGATAGTCCATTTATAAACTGACTCTACATGATTCTCATCAGGCTCGATATGATTCCTCATTTAGACATTCTCCATGATTATTTATTATGCCTCTCCGCAGCCTACCAGTGCCGAATGGACTCGATGTGATGATTTTCAATTGATATGAGATAGTCCATTTAAACTGACTCTGCATGATTCTCATCAGGTCCGATATGATTCCTCATTTAGACATTCTCCAAGATTATTATTTATGCCACTCCGCAACTTTCCATTATTAAAAGGACTTAGTGTGATTTTCAACAACATACAACTCTATGAACACTAATGAGTAATATTTACATGGATGAGTGGTGTGCTTCTTGCAAGAGACACTTCATTAATCATACAGGACTGTCTGACATGATTATCAAGTCTGCCGGATGCCGTGGTTATGGTGAGAAATTTTTTTATAATCCTTCCAAGTGATAAGGCCATTTTAAAAAAATATTTTGTTTTACGTGAATAATAAAAAAAAATTCACTATTTAAGTTTTAATTGATAAAATTAATTAAAATAATAATAAAATAAAACGAATGAATATTTTTTTGGGTGAATAGCCCCGATGATTGTGCTGTGAGCATTTAACAATATACAGTATTTAAGTTGAATTTAAAACAAAAAAATTAAGTGTAGTAAGTAAATAGATTTTATTGGTGAATCTTACTATTTGTTATTTGTATTTACTATTTGTATATTTTGAGAATAAATGTTTGAGTGTATATATGTATTTGTGTTTTTTCCATGATTTCTCTTACTCTATTTATTTTCAGTGAATTAATAGATTAATAACCTTTAATAATAACGATCAGAATTCTTTTATTTTGTTAATTTTATGTAACCCAATTGAATCCTGATTTGCAAATTCAAACGTTAAATAAGTTTGAGTCTGAGCTATTGCGACTTTCCTTTATTTAAATTATCGATAAATTTAAAAGAAAACAAATTTTTTTTGGTAATATCCAGTACAATCTTTCACAACGCGGATTAGGATATTATCTTAATATTACTTTTTAACACTAACCACTATCTTTCGCGTACCTTGTAATGTGGTGTATTTTCCTCACCACAATGCTTTGAAATTTTCAAATTGAAATCTTAATTAGCTTTTTTTTTCTTCTTTCGCTGTTAAGTGTAAGATTTTAATTTATTTCGGCTGGGAAATCAAATTTAGATGAGAGTGCGATTTTTGCCCTTTTGCGGGAAAAAAATCGCATTTTTGATGAATTTTTAAATAATATTCTCGGCTATAAGAAAAAAGAAAATAAAAATTTTGAGTCTCACATGCATTAGGATAGGATTTGCCTTGTACTACACTCACCCAAAATTTCAGAGTTGTATGTGTAGTAGATATTTTTAGTCCTATCCGTCATACACACGGACACACATAGATTGGTTTTCACGCTGATTTTTGCTGTTCTTAGCATTCCATATAAATATTTAAAATGAAAGCTTCCTTAAACCAATGCAAAAAGTATTTAGCTGAAAGAACAACAAGAAAAGGTATTATTTCTTCCTTATTGGAAATTCCATTTTTCCGTCAAATTGTCATTGAGAAAACCAAATAATGAAATGTGAGTGACCTACCCCAATTTTTTCTTACTTAAATCGTATAAAAAAACGAAGTAGGACTTTTCAGTCTTCCTAGTACGACCACTACAAACGTCTGTTTTCATCGTTTTAAAAGTTAAACTTATTTTACATATATTTAAATTCAGCGCATGTGCATTAGAGAAAACTACATCTATCTATGCAAATTATCGGAATGACTGAGAGATCAATGGAGTAAAATAATTTGACTCGGGAACCTCTTTGGACCGAACTCTTTCGTCATTGCATCTTACAATCATCTCGGTGAATTCGATCAGAAGCCTTACGACTTATTTACTCCAATTTCGGGACCTACATGGTAGTAGGTTATGCAGGTTTATGAGAATTGCCATAGTTTAGTGTGTTTGAGTAAAATTAGCCAAATCCTTAAAAACAAGAAAAAGTGAAGTTGCCTTTTCCTCTCAGTGCAAATCAAAAAGACTATTTTGTTTCTTCTTCCGAAAAAATAATCTTTTTTTTGGGGGGGGGGGGGGGGCGCAAAAATTAATGCTGCCCCGGGCGCCAAAAAACGTAGCTACGCCACTGATGCTCTGATCGGAAATATTATAGTTTTCTATAGTCGCATGTTATAAGCCCTGTGTCTTCACGATAATATTTAAAATACAGGACCGATTTGAACAAAATTTGTACAATGATGCTAATATTTTCAATGAAATCGTGAAACAAGAAGATATAATAGCCCATTCGAAAATTTTAGTGTACCTTTGAACACTGGAACTTTGTACCTGGAACTTTTAACAATGATTTCAACTTAATGTTTTTTTTTTTTTTTTTTTTTTTTTTTTTTTTTTGGTAGAATTTTTTCATTTTCTTTCAATTGCATTTGATAAGCGAACTTCAAAATTTCAAATTTTATCAAAATAGCGGTCTTAGGAGAAATAAAATCAGTTAGATACATTATTTCTGTTGTCGTTGTCAACATCTCTTTTTCTATTCATCTATATAATGCCACTACTAAATAAAAGTATGCATATAATTATTTCAGCAGACTTGGTACGGATTGTGATCATGATTTATAATTTTTTCTACATAGTGGGCCTAACACGCAAGCATCTAGTGATGCAATCTATTTCTTACGAACATAAAATAATCTAAAATATACAGTAATTTATAATATTAAAATTTCTCATAAACATGTATGCAAATCCTAGAAAAATATCTTAATTGCATGCTTAAAAAATGGGGTTTTTTTTATAGAATCAAGTCAGGCCTAATTTCATTCTTTTTTGGGCCAGGGCTTTTTTCGCTAATTGTAGCACGGGCCATGAGCGCACTAAATTTTAATTTTTGAAACAGGCTAGATCGCATCAAGATAGCTTTCATTCGAGCGCGGGGCTCGGATATGAAATTTCTGGGCCGTGGAGACTTCTCAGTGCTTAAATAGGCGCTCCTTATTTAGAAATGTAGTTTAAATTTCTGGCCTAATCATCACACACTTCCAGCTCTTTTCCTAATGAAATCGTGTTTTACAGAAAGCATATTGAAAATGTGTTATCTACTTTGAAACTTTTAAAAATATATTCATTATTGTTAAAGTTACTAATAAAAATCCAAATATGGATTGGAAGAAAACACCCTGCATTTTTGATTGAATAACAGGATTCTGATCCTGCTTCCCTGTACAAAAAATGCTCTTTGTAGTGTGTTCTACCACTTCTTTAAGATAGTTTCAAAATTAAAAAAAATACATTTAATAAGCTAATCAACTTTGACCCATAAATGAAAACAGCTAATTTATTGTTGTTCTTATTAATATTTTGAAACTGAATATATACCAAGACTTCAACAAATTATTATTTTTCTATGTTTTTTATCAATAATAAATATACAATGGTGACTTAAAAAGTGAAAAATGCGTTCTTAAATTTTTACCATCATCAAAAGCAGGAAAGCAGATTTTTAGTGCCCGAAAACTCAAAAATACCATTATATCGAAAATTCAAAATATCGTAAATCGGGTAGTTTTGATCGTAGAAGAATAGATTTTTTACCATTTTACTTTTCAGTGATCGTAAAAAAATTATATAAATATATTTTATAGGATACAGAAGTCATATAAAAACAAATTTAAAAAGTGTAATTTTTTTGAAAATTAATGGCATCACTATTTGATTATCATAATCTTAATAGTTACAATATTTTGAATACTTTTGCAATTTACATTACAGTCGAAAGGTAAAAAGGATGAAAGCGTGTTTCAATCTTTTTCGGACACTCTGTATATACATTTACTTGACTAAACAGTACATGGTTTCAAGAACTGTTTTAACGATACAAAATCAACATATATTTAACTTTTCCCAGAAACCTGACGTTTCAAGGAGTCTTCAAATAATGTCTCATTTCTTGTTAGTTCGCCTCTTAGTTCTCGTTAGTTCGTTGTTTAGACGTGCTTCGATGATCTTCAGTCGAAATTTATAGTTTGAAGCATCCTGTATAGTTGGTTTTCCAAGTCTGCTCCGTACCTGGCTTGCTTCCGTTTAAAAACAGCTTCGAAAAAAGAATGGTTTCCGCTCTCTAATTTATCTTTGAATTTTCAGCGTCTCGGATTTACAGCCGCTTTATGTTCCAGTGTAAAAAGGATCTTTCATGGTAGACCGTAAATTACAGTCATTAAAAGTCACTCGTCAGTTAAACGCTTTTACCATATAAAGACATCATTTACTCTTCCCGAGCTCCGTTGATAGATTTCTGCCAACTTTATTTTACAAGAAGTAATGTAAAATAATATTGCTAATAAAGACATGCGATTATTTCTTACATTCATGTTTCTTTGGCAACTCTGTATTGTTATCCGCACTAGAAAGCATAATAAAATATACTATAGATTTTAATTAAAAAAAAAAAAAAAAAAAAAAAAAAAAAAAAGTTTTTATTTTTGTCTTGCCCTTTTAGCTGTATGTTCAATAACCAGAGAATTTCAGGTTGGATTATCTGTGTAACTGAAAGTTGACTCTCCTGAAAAATAATCACAGGGTAAAATGAAATAAACAGCATTTTTCTACTGCCATAAAACTACAGATAGCATTATGTAGCGGCAAGGGCTTTCAATGAAAAAATTAAAATTAGTTTAAAATTTAAAACTTTTATCAAACAATAATTCTTTAAATCAACGGAAAAAAATCTTTAAGAATACTTGAGAGGTATAAAAGCCTTAAAGATAGTTTTAAAAATATTTAAAAAAATAATGTCGAAGTCAGCTTTTGAATCAATTTTCCGGAAGCTGTCGCATGGGAATAGAGAAAAATCTGCAACCACATGACAAGAATCTCTTATATTTCAACATGTATATACAAGTGTCTTATTTGCCAAAAATGAAAAACGCTATTCGATTCCAAAACCCTTCAATCGTCAGGCTTGTAAATTTTACACCTTCACAGTTAAAAATTACTCAGAAAATGTGTCAAACTTTCGCGTTGTTCAGAAATGAATTTAAGAGCTGCCAAGAAGTGTATTTCCCAAATGTAGTTCTTTATCGCTATTTAATACTTTTACAAATCATGTTGTCTGTCCGACACATCTTGAGAACAATTAAGTCTAGTTCCAGCCCATCACGACTCTATGTAGAAAAATAATGCAAGACTGATCTCGGCCCGGCACGAGTCCGCTAAAAAATATTAAGGCCGGATTAGACACATAGTAATTGTCTGATGCCGATCTCTACACTGTACAAGTTACATTTATTGAAAATAGCTCATAATTTATCGTTTTTGCAGAAATCTTTTTTTTTTCCTTTTTATATTGGCCCGGCCGGCCCATATGGCCCGTTCAGTTTTTTTTTTGCCGACCCGGCCTGTTGAAAAAATTATTCTAATTCTGTTGGTCCCGGCCCGGCCAGTGAAAAAATTCGGTACCGCTTCACATGTCCGGGCCCGTGCAGACCTCTACTATTACGTTCAGTCTATTTTTTTTTTCTAAAGTTTAATTATTAAATTTTGTAGTTTTCTATGAACGTATACATTTCATTGCTATTCGCGTTTGAAATGAAATAGACGCCCTCGCGCGGACAAAATCTGAAACGAAATAGAACTGATACCGTGAGCATCTTCAGCTGAAATCAGTGTTTAAAAGGCCAATAAATAAATAAACAGTTCTATAATAAATAAATAAATAAACAGTTCTATAACGCATGCAACGTTTGGTTCTTTGTATTAAAATTATCTAAAATCAAAATTTTATACACAAAGTTTTGATCTATAATATAAAAAAGTACATTTGACTTACTCATGGCAAAATAACATGACAGCAACACAATGCTTGCATGATTCGCTTGCTCCAGCTTTGCAGGAGCAAGAAAAAATTTTTATTTTCAAATTTTTGTTTTCCTTTACTAGCAAACCTGAAATAATATGGGGATTTCCTTTTGTTTGGCTTGTTTGTAAACACGAGCCTGCAATCTCTATTTCTTCTTCTTTGCATTCTTTAATGCCGCACATTACTAATCTCTTTGAATCAATAATTGCTTCAGCTTCTCTAAAGCAATTACTAGATTTTCCAACATCTAGAAATTCTAAAATTGTCGATATTTGTAATTTATCTCCCATAATTAAATAAAAAAGATAAAAAACTGCACTTTAAATAGCTCTTTAAACGGGTTTCGCTATGCTACAGCATGGAACAAACAGCATTACGTAAACAAACGATTATCAGGTCTATACAACGCCACCTTTCGGTCATTACAAACGCGAATTCCTTTTGGTATGTTTTTCCACCAGGTAGAAACAATCCAAAAATTCAACAACAAATACCAAATAATGCATTTATATAGTCAATGGTAGGAGAAATAGTTATATGGTTAAAATTCAAAAATGTTCAAATAATAACAATAATAATGTTGCGTATATAGGGTTCTTTTGATCTTATGGTTAGACAACTTCAAACTCTTGTCTCTTAGAGAAGTAGAAAATAATTTATTTACAGATCTTCAGAACAACAGAGTCTTCGAAACTCACAAATATTACTAGATATTCAAAAATAACTGTTCAAATCTATCGTACAAGTACAGCTATAGGTCCCAGAGACTCTTTATACAATGTCTCAACGCTAAATCACATTCAAAACAATGTAGAGAAAACTCAAGCAAACTTGCCTAGAAACGCAGCTCACTCAATGACTGACTGATGAATAATAACCACAGCAGCTCGTATTGCTCTCCTTATATAGGCTCGCAGCATGTGCTGGAAATTTCTACAACTTTCTCGAAAAATCCACGGAACAACATTCAATGTATCAGTATATCTATAGGGGGGTTACCATAGAGAGGAAAGGGTTACCATCGCCAACAATCGCCAAGTTTGTCACCAACTTGGCGATATATCGCCAAATTTGGCGACCAAAATTAGTCGTCAAAAGTGACGCCAACTTGGCGATATCTTTATTATTTCGCCAAGCTGCCATAGACATTCACTGAAAATAATAGACAAGTTTGCTTGATAACAGGGACAAAAGCTAATATTAGTAAAGGAATGGAGCTTAATAAGATTATTTACATTATTTTACAGTACAAACACTAACTATTTACAAAATTCGTAACACTACCCCCTCCTCAAAGACTGCACGTCCCGGGCAGTGCAATCCTTGAGTTAGAGGAAAACACTTAAAATAAGTAAACAAATAAATAAATAAATAATAATAATAAGATTTACATAAATAAGAACTAATTGCTATTTACATATTTACAAAAAAAATGACTTTCATGACCATGGTCTGAAATTCCAGTTTTGAATTTCTAATCACTTTGGCCAAAATAAGGGGCTAGCCGGTTATAATGTACGACCTTGGGCTTGGTGTGTGGCGATTTTCGTATGCTACGACGACGTCATTCAGCCTGTTGACGACTGTGTAAGGACCGTCCCAGTTTCTTTGTAGTTTTGGCGACAGTCCCTTACGACGTATGGGATTCCACAACCAAACTTTGTCACCTTCGTTGAACTCATGTCCAGTTGCCTTTGTGTCGTACCGTGTCTTCATCTTTTCCGATGCCAGTCCGATTCGGTTCCTCGCTAGACGATGAATTTCCACAATCCGTGCCTGGAGTCCATCCACGTATTCTTCAGGCGACAAAGGAGCGTCAGGAGGACGGCCAAACAAAAGATCCGCAGGCAGACGGAGATCACGACCAAAAAGCATTTGAGAAGGGGAGTAACCAGTGGCCTCATGAGTGGCACTCCTGTAGGCAAGCAGGAAAAGAGGTAATTTCTTGTCCCAATTCTGTTGGTCTCTAGACACTAGGAGAGAGGGGCTATTTAGGATGGTACGATTGAAACGCTCCACCATGCCGTCCGATTGAGGATGTAGAGGTGTAGTTCGAGTTTTGTCCATGCCGAGTAGTCCACACATTTCCTTAAACACAGTCGAATCGAAGTTTCTTCCTTGATCGGAATGGATTTGAAATGGAACTCCGTATCTGGAAACCCAGTGTTGAGCCAGTATGTCTGCTACGGTTACCGCCTCTTGATTAGGAATGGCGTAGGCCTCAGGCCACTTAGTGAAGTAGTCCATGACAACGAGGATGTACTTATTGCCATCAGATGTTCTAGGAAGAGGGCCCAGGATGTCTAAAGCAATTCGTTCGAAAGGAGCTCCTACATTATAACGCTGCAATCGTCCACGGGTGAGCCTCTTTGGACCTTTACGTGCTACACAGGTGTCACAAGTTCGACACCACTTCTCTACATCACTGCGAATATTATTCCAGTAAAAACGCTCTCGAACCTTTTGAAGGGTCTTCATTACACCAAAATGACCTCCTGTGGGACTACCATGAAGTTCTTGAAGGACCATAGAAATTCTCGACTTAGGGAGTAGTAGTTGCCATCTACATGTCTTTCCATCGTCAGACTCCCATTTTCGGTACAAAATACCGTTCTTCAAATGTAGGGAATCCCAAAGAGCCCAATAACGTTTAGTCGTAGGATGATAATGGACCATGTCTTGCCAGTTGGGCTTTCTGTTGGACTCCTCTTTCAGCTCTAGAATTGGCTTAATTTCAGGATCAGCAAATTGATCTTTACGCAGGCTCTCGTCGTCGTCACTTTACGGATCTTGCGATGATGTAGACCCAGTTGTAACTTGTCTTACTATAGGACCTTTGACATTAAATTTCTTCTCAACCCGGTCGCAGTATCTACAATTCTCTGAGCAGGGTCTTCTTGAGAGAACATCTGCATTTCCATGTGATGAGCCTTTTCGATGGCGTATCTCCATATCGTACTCTTGAAGCTTCTTTTCATTTCTTCAGTCACATCTTCTTGGACTTTGTTGATTTTATTCGATAACTCTTCTTGGCCTTTGTCAATTTTATTTGTCAACTCTCCCATTCTTTCTTCGTTTTTATTCATTTTATCCGCCAACTCTTCTTGGCCTTTATTCATCTTTTTCGCCAACTCTTCTTGGCCTTTCGTCAATTCTGTCTTTATGCCATTGATAGCATCTAATAGTTCTTTCAGTTGCACGTCCATGCCTCTTGTTTTCGCCATAAAATCCCACTTCTGACGCCAAATGTTGTTGCGTATATAGGGTTCTTTTGATCTTATGGTTAGACAACTTCAAACTCTTGTCTCTTAGAGAAGTAGGAAATAATTTATTTACAGATCTTCAGAACAACAGAGTCTTCGAAACTCACAAATATTACTAGATATTCAAAAATAACTGTTCAAATCTATTGTAAAAGTACAGCTATAGGTCCCAGAGACTCTTTATACAATGTCTCAACGCTAAATCACATTCGAAACAATGTAGAGAAAACTCAAGCAAACTTGCTTACAATCGCAGCTCACTCAATGACTGACTGATGAATAATAACCACAGCAGCTCGTATTGCTCTCCTTATATAGGCTCGCAGCATGTGCTGGAAATTTCTACAACCTTCTCGAAAAATCCACGGAACAACATTCAATGTATCAATATATCTATAGGGGGGTTACCATAGAGAGGGAAGGGTTACCATCGCCAACAATCGCCAAGTTTGTCGCCAACTTGGCGATATATCGCCAAATTTGGCGACCAAAATTAGTCGTCAAAAGTGACGCCAACTTGGCGATATCTTTATTATTTCGCCAAGCTGCCATAGACATTCACTGAAAATAATAGACAAGTTTGCTTGATAACAGGGACAAAAGCTAATATTAGTAAAGGAATGGAGCTTAATAAGATTATTTACATTATTTTACAGTACAAACACTAACTATTTACAAAATTCGTAACAATAATAATAATAATTATCATTATTTACAGAAAAAATGACTTTATGTTCCATAAGAACATCAGTGAAATGTTTATTGAAAAATCCATTTTAGCAAAAACTGGATTTCAAAAGAAATTTTGAATTTTTTACATAAGGCTTTTACAGTATTTATATGGAATAAATAATATAAAACTGTTTGAGTGATAGAAAACTATAAAAAGATAGTTCTAAAATAAGTGTTTAAAAATATAAATCCTAATTTTAAATTTTATTGTTGTGACATAAGCAGTAGACATGGTACTTATGCAACCATAGATTTTCCGGGAATTTCTATGTGTCAAATTTTTCTGATGTCAAAATCTTCTACCATACTTCTACTTTCAACTCTAATGATTATTGGCTGTCTCATTTTAAAACGAAATGACGTATTTGTATGAATAAACAATAATTAGTTATTGAAATATTCTCTGATAAAGGGCTTGAGAAAGACAGAAAGTGCAAAGAAGTTTCAACAAAGTGTATATTTTTAACTTGTAACATATCCTCTATTATTTTACTCGCCGTTTAAGTAAATCAGTGAGCTTTTTAAAGTTCATATTGTGCACTTTATTTCTGTAGACATTTAACAAGTTGTCCGATCATTGTCCTTAATTTATCAGCATTTGTTTAGATGCTTTTTAGAAGCATATGTGAATCCCTAAAAACGTTCGTAATCCTTAAAGAGATCATTTATCATATAAACAGTTTTAGGATTTCTAGTTTAAGCCCCCGCCCTAACTTTCTTCTTGTTACAGTCTTATTGTTTCCGGAATAACGTTTTACATTTTCTGAAAATTATCTTTCTTAGTTTTTCATTTATGCGTTTTTAAATTTAAGCGATTTTAAGCTCAGATCCAAATTAATACTATGTATTTTAACGGTAAAGCGTTTATAGTAGAGCGCTTAGCAGATCATAAAATATAGCTGATTTTGCAGAAAAAGCTGTTACCATCATTTTCACACCATTATTTTTTTAAATCGGTTCCGTATTTCCTGCGATTGCACAGAAATCACAATTTCGAACGTTTGTTTTAGAATGCTTTTCCCGCATTTCCCCCAATTTTAAATTTCGATTTTTTTTTTTTTTTTTTTTTTTTTTTTAGCCAATCTTTTTAGAGTTAATTTATAACTACCGTGCTACATTTTGTGTTTCTAAATTCTTCTGTAACAAAGAAAACAAAAACAAAAAAAATCGCAATTTTAAATGACACCATTATTTTTTAAATCCGTTTCGTATTTCCTGAGATTGCGTAGAAATCGCAATTTCGAACGTTTGTTTTAGAATGTTTTTCCCGCATTTCCCCCCAATTTTAAATTTCGATTTTTTTTTTTTTTTTTTTTTTTTTTTTTTAGGAAATCTTCTAAGAGATAATTTATAATAACTACCGTACTACATTTTGTGTTTCTAAATCCTTCTGTAACAAAAAGAAAAAAAAAAAAAAAGAAACTCACTTTTGAATGATTTTTGCTTTTGCAACCCCGAGGTGGTAAAGTGACAGCGACATAAAATAGAGCCTATATTAGAGCAAAGGATGTCCCATCATTTTGACACCATTATTTTTTTAATTGGTTTGAAACTTCTTGAGATTGCGTAGAAATCGCCATTTAGAACGTTTTTTTTAGAATGCTTTTCTGCGCATTTTCACCCCTTTCTAATTTCGTATTTTTTTAAGAAATGTTCTTAGAGATCATTTATATTTTTTAAGTAAATATCATTCTAAATTTCATGTTTCTAGGTCCTTCAGCAACACAAAAATCGCCTTTTTGGAACATATTTTACTTCTGCACCCTCTTTGGGTTAGTGGCATCGACATAAGATATAGCCTGTGTTTGATTCCGGTGCTTTCATTTTGGTACTATCACTTTTAGACCTCTCTTTGGTAGTTCCGGAGATTATCCACTAAAATAAACAAACTTTGCATTTTTATAATATCCATATAGGTATAGATAAAGCATTTAAGCATTCAACAACAGCAAAACACTAACATATAAATTTTGAGCACAATTTTGAATTAAAAAAATTAATAATGAATAAAGCATTTTAAATTTTATTATGTTGATAAATTTTAGTGTATAACACATAAACCGATATTTTTCAAACAGATAGTTTTTAAAATGCATTAGATAAAATCTACTGCATAAACAAAATTAAAATATTACCTATGATCAATTTGGAGGAAAGTTTCAATTTATATACCTTAGCGAGTAGTATAAATAAAAAGACAAGTAAGATTATCAAGATAACCCATAATTTTCCCTACTTCCATAAATGTATTCCAATCTGGTAACATATTTAGTGGTAAAATGATTAAAATATAGAGATAACAACAATGTGTAATACACGCAGTGCACACAGCAGGTTTGAAAAAAATCCATGTTTATCAATAAAAAATGCTATGGCGGTAGACTGCAAATTAATTAAAGAAAATAAACATAATAATTTTAAGTCTTCAAGTATAATTTAGCCCCCTCTTCAATTAGAGATCAGGTTGCATGCCAAATTTGTTCTATGGAAATACGTTTATGTTATTTTTTTCATTAAAAGAAAAATATATATATAAGATAATTCAAATATCAAAGACTGATTTGAATAAATATCTCACGATCAGCTGTTTCTTTCAGAGTAGTGACTCTCTGTGTGGAGTCAGCTGCAGGCATGGGCGCGGTTCTTAATAAGTGCTGTTAAATAACCTAATTTTTCTAGTTCATAAATATGTATATTTATTATTTTATTTAGAGATTAACTAAGGTTGTTTTATCGTAAGGGGGCGTAGCTCAGATGGTAGAGCGCTCGCCTAGCATGCGAGAGGTACCGGGATCGATACCCGGCGCCTCCAAAGACCTTTTTATTAATATTCTATTTATCAATACTTTTAAATCACAACTGTTGTTTAAAGAAATAGAAAGGATTATTGTTGTAGTAAAAACTACTGTTTTTTTTTTTTACTTTTTTATTAAAAAAGAATTAGTTTTTAAGGTGTATAAAAATAAATCTAATTAAAAGAATATGCATATATGCAAAAATATACAATTATGCAAAATATACAAACATGGAAAAATATATTTTTTTTTCTTCTAAAACAATATTCGAGACTTCTTTAATGAGAAAAAAAAACAAAAAAAGAAAAAAAAAAACAGGAACTCAGACACATTTTATAGAAACACAAATCCAACTAGAATCGTTATTCGGAGTGGATAACTCAATTTTTACCCAACATACGACCTGATCTGCTACCTTAGATAAGGTCTGATTGGCGTTTTTTTTTCTTCCTATGCGAGTTGGATTTGGATCGGTTTTAGATTTACTTTTTTTTTTTATTTCGGGTTGGCCCTATTTTCCAAAAGAAAGTCCTGAATATTATTCAAATGCAGAAAATATATATCTGAATATTAATGATTGCAAATAAGCTTATTTTTATGCCATAAACATAAAATTGATATTAGAGATATAATTTAGACAACGTTTTCATAACTGCATTCAAACACCAGATATTTTTATATTTTCGCAGACGTCTAGTTCGGTCGGTTTAGAGTTGAAGCGTCTAACTAAGGTAGGGTTTCTGGTTGTCGAAATGTTTTTGTTGGGTTCGGATTGTCTTTTAGCAAAATTTTCGTGCAGTGCTCTAAACTAAAAACGTTTTAGTCGACTCTACTCGTTTGAAGAATATTGGAATGAAACTAGTCCAAACTTTCCCGCATTTAAAAGGGAATGTAACACGATGAGAGACACAAATAAATTATTAGTTAAGTTCAACTGAATGAGTTAGTATTTTTGTTGACAATCCTTCTCACTAAGTGCCTGATATCACTTAATTATATCGGTGGTCATAGGCGTAACTTGGGCTCTATGACTAGGGGGGCAAAAGTCTCGAAATACTTTTCTAGAAAATTATACCCCCCCCCCTTTTTTCATCGCACTTGCACACATACATTTAAATGTTTAAAAATTTTAATATTCAAAGGAAAAAAATATTAAAAGTTCAACCATGTACGAAAAAATAATATAAAAATCTGAAATTACTCATTTTATGTCTTTAAAAAGATACTTTAAAATATTAAATGTACAACCGTTAAATCCGTTATGTTTGATGCATTGTTCAATCGGAAAAAAGTAAAAAAAAAAAAAAAAAAAACTCAATAAGAATTTGCCAAAGTCTTGCAGAGATCTGGGCCTGGCCGGCCCGAACGAAAGTCATTTTGACCTGACCCGGTGTAAAAATTAAAAGTTTGGACAAAATGCGGCGTGGCGCATTCATGTTTTCACAGTTCACGCTATCCTTTTATAAAATTCGCGTAATATTCAACATATTTTGCGTTTGTTTCACAATCCTGTGACGAAATTTGCATTTTTTTGCAATTCCTTGACAAAATGTGCAGCTTTTCTTTAACCCATTCGTGCCCAGCATCTTTTGCGTAAATTTTATTTGGTTGGCACCACTATTTTTAGAAGATTTAAATTTAGTTCATTAATCACGAAAATGCATCATTTAAGTAAAATAAGGCAAATAATTATTGCTTTTCTTTTTTACCAGTGTCAAAAACAGTGCTGAATGCACCTTTTGAAGCGTCCCTAAAAAGGGACGCTAGGCGCTAATGGGTTAACAATCCTTTTACAGAAGTTTGCGCTTTTACGCGATCAATTGTCAGAAATTTGCATTTTTTCGCGAACCTTTGACAAAATTCACCTTTTTCCCGCAATCATTTGACAACAATTTGCGTTTTTTTTCGATCCTTTGATGAAATTTGCTTTGTTTCGCGATATTTAACGAAATTTGCGCTGTTTTTCTGCAATCATGTGACGAAAATTGCATTTATTCGCGATTCTTTGATAAAATTTGATGGTCTTTTTTCGCGACTATCTGAAAAAATTCGTGTTTTTCCGCGTTCTTTGACAAAATTTGCGATTTTTTTCTCGATATTTTTGACAAAATTTGCGATTTTTTCTCGATATTTTTTGACAAAATTTGCGTTTCTCCCCGATTTTTTAACAAAAAAGATTTTGCGTTACCTTACTATATTCAACAAAATTTGCGTTATGTGTGCAATTCTTTGACAAAATCTGCGTTTTTTCTGCCATAAGTTCTGACAAAATTCGAATTTGCGGTTTTTTTTACGATTCTTTGGCAAAATGTCCTTTATTTCTGCGATATTTTAACTAAATTCGCATTTTTTTTTTTTTTTTTGTAATCTTTTCAAGAATTACGCTTTTTTTCACAATTCTTTCACAAATTCCTTTTTATTTTCGCGATTCTTCGATAATGTTCGTGTTTTTTCCCCCGCGATCTTTTAACGAAATTAGTTTTTTCTACGATTCTTGGGCGAAATTCACGATTTTACCATGATTCTTTGTTAAAAATTTGCGCATTTTCGTGATTCTTTCCGAAATTAGTTTTTTTCTCTCAATGCTTTGACAAAATTTGCATTATTTCTGCGATTCTTTCATGAAATTCGCCTTTTTCCCTGCAATCGTTTTATGAATTTCCACCTTCTATTTTTGACGAAATATGAGTTTTTTCTGCGCCTTTTTAATAAGATTTGCGTTTTTCCGCGATTTTTGACGAAATTCGCATTTTTTCAGTTATATTTTGCGAAATAATCGATTTCTTTATGCAAGCTATTAAAAAAATTCATATTTTTTAGCATTCATTTCTCGAAATTCGCGATGTTTTGCCGTAAACTTCTTTAATGTCCAAATTTTCGGTCTGATGACCAATTTTTTTTTTTTTTTTTTTTTTTTTTTTTTTTTTTTTTTTAATTTTCATCACTGAATGTTTTAAATTTTCGGGAGATTTGGAACAAATCACATGGAAATTAGTAAATTTTTTCATATCCGATGATGATGCTCGTTATTTTAAACTTAAGGGACTGTTACATTTTTGGGAAATTTCAAAGACTTTTCATTCCTTGAAAATGAATACTTTTTATTCAACACTTTTCCTTTTTTTTCCGAAGCGTACGAACCATGAAAAAGTCGGTTTCTGTGCATTCTTGAACACTGGGAAGGTAAAAGATGAATTTTCGATGTGAGTTCTTTCTGATTTTGAATTAATAACTCAACTATTTATCGTATAATAGTTGAGTTAATATACTATAAGTCTCGGGTATATCAGGAGAGTACTTGCAATATCTTCCTTTAAATTTTTAGACTTGTAATTTCAATAATTTTTTAGCCATCCCATTTTACTTATTTTATTATAATAAATATGTTTTTACATTTAGGAACTTTAAAATGACACAAATTTATTAAATGGGATTTGTTTTATAAACAGAACGTGTTCACCATCCTGTGTTCCAACAGTGTTACCAGTGACACTCACTAGGGAAGTGCAAGAAGTGTAAGTCACCTATTTTGACGAAAGTGGTATCGTTGGAAAGATCTCATCGAGAGCAGTAAAAAACTCAATGGAACTACCCGTCGCTAATCAGCCGTTTTCGAGATATCCTCAATTTATGTCACGTAATTAGTGCATACTTAATGGGGGACTGTAAAAAATTTTAGTCTCGATTTCAACGAAAGTTGTATCGTTAAAAAGATATCATCATGAGGGAGAAACAACTCAATAGAACTACCCGTCGGAAATGAGCCGTTTGCGAGATATCCCATAATTTATGTCACGCAGCTAGTGCATACTCTTTTAGTGCATACTTAATCGAGGACCGCAAAAAATTGTTTTCTCGATTTTTATGAAAATGGTGTTTTTGCAAAGATATCATTGTTAGAAGTAAAAAACTCAATGGAAGTAAGCATCTGAAATGAGCCGTTTCCGAAATATCTGACAATTTAATGCAGTTTCCCAGCAGTGTGCTTTAGCAATGTGACACAAATTGTCGGATATCTCAAAAACGTCTCATTTCCGACTAATGATTCTATTGAGTTTTTTAATCCTCACGATGATATCTTTTCAACGATACCACTTTCGTTAAAATCAAGACTAAAATTTTTTGCGGTCCACCATTAAGTGTTTACTAGCTACGTGATATAAATTGTTGGATATCTCGAAACCGGCTCATTTGCGACGGGTAGTTCTATTGAGTTTTTTACTGCACTCGACGAGATCTTTCCAACGATACCACTTTCGTCAAAATAGGTGACTTACACTTCTTGCAGTTCCCTAGTCAGTGTAGTTCTATTGTTCCTATCAGTGGCGGATCCAAGGGGGGGGGGTCATAGGGGTCATGACCCCCCCCCTGGAGCTCTTCAAAGAGGGATGTACATTGTACATTTTAAGTAAAAAGTGCTAAAACAGGAACGCAAAATAACATCTAATCGAAAGAATTAGCACTTTTTTCGAAACTGATCGAGAAAATTCACGAATTTTCCGCTACTGATCGACATAATTCACAATTTTTCCATACCCGATCAGCGAAATTCTCGATTTTTGCGAAGCCTATCCACGAAATTCACAATTTTCCCATGCCTAGTCGACGAAATTCACAATTTGTTTTGGGTGTGATCGACGAAATTTGAGATTTTTCCACGAATGGTCTGCGAAATTTGCGATTTTCTTCACTTGATTGACAAAATTCACGATTTTGTCCGTGCCCAATCCACGAAATTAGCACATTTTTCCGTTCTTATTCGATGAAATACGAATTTTTCCGCGCACGAAGTATGAGATACGCGTTTCTTAATTGACTGACGAAATCTGCATTTTTTTCCCGCCGTAAATTGATGAAATCCGTGATTTTTTTTCTCGCGATAAACTGACAAACTCACGATTGGTCTGCAGCCGCTCAAAGATTTTTTAAATTTTTCCGCGCATCATCGAAAAAATTTGTGTTTTTTCCGCGCCCTATCAACAAAATTAGCGATTTTTTCGTTCCGAATCGACAAAATTCGCGAATTTTTTAGTACTCGATCGCCCGAATTCGTGCTTTTTACGAAGCCGATCGACCATACTCGCGATAATTTCTTTTCCGATCGATAGAATTGTCAATTTTTGTTCGTCATATCAACGCAATTCGCGATTTTTTTCATTCCCGATCGACTGTATTTGCGATTTTACGAAACTGATCGACCATATTTGCGACTTTTTCGTTCCGATCGACTAAATTCGCGCTTTTTACGAAAGCGATCGAACATATTCGGGATATTTCCATGCCCAATAGACGAGATTCGCGCCTTTTTCCGTTCTTGTCCATGAAGTACGAATTTTTCCGCACCGGACCCCCCCCCCCCTGAAAATTCGTGATTCTTAACTGACTGATGAAATCTGCATTTTTTTCCCGCCGTAAATTGATGAAATCCGTCATTTCTTTCTCACGATAAAGTGATAAAACTCGCTATTGTTCTGCAGCGCTCAAAAAAATTTTCGATTTTTCTTCGCATCATCGACAAAATCTTCCTTGCCCTATCAACGAAATTAGCGATTTTTTCATTTCGAATCGACAAAATTCGCGAGTTTTTCGTACCCAATCATCCGAATCGCTCTTTTTACCAAGACAATCAACTACATTCGAGATCCCGATTCACGATATTGGGAATTTTTGCGTTCCATATCAACTCGAAATTCGCGATTTTTTTATTCTCAATCCAGGGCCGTAGCTAAGGGGGGCGCTATGGGCGGCTCAGCCACCCTAAAATATTTTGAGCCCCCCCCCCCCCCCAGAAAAAGAATCTAAGGTCACTCAATCAATTTCTGTTCCGAAAATCCTAATGAAATTATGTTCAAAAATCTAATTTAGTTTTGAGAACCTTTTCACAGTTTTGCAGAGTTACTAAATTGTATCTGAAATAAGTGTTTCAACACTCCCTCATGCTATTTGTACATATGAAGCTAACATGATGTTTAATTTCGAACCAGTTATACATTCAAAATTTTCATCATCCTATACTTTTCTTAGCATGAAGTGAAGTTATTGCAACAGTTTAATAAGAAACATAGTACCTACCATGTAAATATGCACAAATTTACCTTTCTGCGTCAGCGGGAGAGGAAAAATATATATATGAGCCCCCCCCCCCCCCGCCCTACAATCTCTTGAGATCCCCCTTAATGTTCACTTCTAGATACGGCCCTGTCCCAATCAACAAAATTCGGGATTTTTCCGTTCCCAATCGAATAAATTCGCGCTTTTTACAAAGCGATCGACAAAATTGGTGTTTTTTCGTGCCCTATTAACATATTTTCAATTATTTCGTTCCAGATTGAGAAAATTCGCGATTTTTTTGTGCTCGATCGACAAAATTTGCGATTTTTCTAAAACATACAGACAAAATTCGAGATTTTTCGAAGGCCGATAGACACAACTCGCGATTTTTCAATGTCCAGTTGACGATATTTTTGATTTTTCCGCGCCCGGTCAACGAAATTGCTTTTTTTTTTTTTTTTTTTTGAGCGGTAAATAGACAAAACAGGCGACTTTTCCACAAACTATGAACAAAATTTGCATTTTTTTCAAGTATTAAAAAGAAATTTAGATTTTTTTTCCTTGCCCGGTAAACGAAATCTAAGATTTTTCGCGTCCGATCGATAAAAATTCGTATTTTTTCCGTGCCTAATCGACAAAAATCGCGATTTTCCTCATGCTCGATCGGCGAAATTTGCTACTTTTTATCGTAATTCCGTTTTCACAAGATTACTGTATTTTAAAATTGTTTCATTAAATCATCTGTAAAAAGTTGTGACATCCCCCCTGGAGGTTGGGCTGGATCCGCCCTTGGTCCCTATGAATTTCTAGTATGTGACTGATACCTTGAAATAGTTGACTATATAGTCAGGTGCTTTCATATAATCATGAGGTTAGATAACATAATAATGAAATGACAATAATGAAAGCCTCGTGAAGTAGTCAAGAGATATACCCCACGCATGCATACAAACAGCCCTAAAATAAAAAATGGCTCATAGGTTCAGAATTTCTGGAGGGAAAAAAAGAGCAGGGGAAATATTTTTTATTAAACATAGACTGTAGTATTAAAAATGTTACTAACGTATAAAATATATATGGGAAATTACTGATATGAACGTAAAAATGTTACTGCTGGGTATTTGAAATTATCCAGTATATATTCTAATTTGCACTCAAAATGTAGCGCATAAATGGTTAAATAAAAAAGAAAAGAGAATCGAAATGTAAAATTGTCCCAAAATAATATAAAAACTGGAGAGGCAAAAGGTAGGTCTTACCCCTGCTCCTGGGAAACTAGGGGGGCATATGCCCCCCTCGCCCCCGTCAGATTACGCCCATGTCGGTGGTGGTAGCATACTAAAACAAAGGAATTTTCTTCAAAGCTGTGTGGACTAAGGAAGGAAGAGAGTAACAGTAACGCTATTTTTTAGAGATGACACTTTAATTGCAAACCGAAAGAATAGCATATCAAGAGCTAAAACGTTTTTATGTAAAATCATATCCTAATCCTCAAACCATTGCTTTCTATCCTCGGCGTTATTTGATGATGCATTGAAAATTTAGACAACATTTTCCAAGAATTTACTAAACTAACCTTTAAAACACTACATTATTTTTTCCCATGAATTTTACAATTCTCTTCAGGGGCGGACAAGGCCGATCCAGCCTTTTATTTAGAGGGGGGGGGGGGGAAGTCATCGCTACTTTTTTTTGTGGGGAGGGGTCACATCTCTTAATGAGCAATTTTTATACTGAAGGCTGCTATCCAAAATGGTTATTTTTCTCATATTTTTGGGAATTCATTTTTATTCTGAAATACAAAAAAGTTACATTAAAATTCGCAAAAATATAAATTTTACATATTTTATTCAGATACCAAGTAACTGAAGAATTTCCCAATTCCTTAAAAGCGAAGAATCAGTCAGAAATTGAGTATTTTAACTTAATTTTTAGGACTCGATAGTAAAAAAAAATGACGTCATAAAGGAGCAATTGGCTATCTCATCCAAAAATTCAGATTTAAACCCCCATTTTACGAAGATTTCGTGAAAGATTCTTTCCCTTTATCAAAAAATGGAAAACGGTTATCAGTTACATTTGTTCTGAATAAGGGCACTTGGTAATATTTGTGAGTCAAAGTGACTTCATAGGTGTATCAGAAATAACCTACTTTGGATTTCAGCTGTTTTAAACAGAAAGATTTTCTTTGTTGAGCAAGGGGTAAATTTGAAAGTCTAATATATATTTCATTTTTAAAATATCATTTAGAAAAGTTCTTGGATCGGGGGAAAGGGTCATGATCCCCCTTACCTCCCTCATGGATCACAGTACACTGGACTGCATGATGGGCAAGGACGTAGCTACATATAATTTTACGGGGGTGGGGGATTCAAAAGTTTCTCAACTTTTAATTCGAAAATTTCTCAACTTCAAACAAATTGCCCTATTTTTTAAATGAAATGATATACGCAATATGAAATATGTAATTAATCATACTGTAGTCAGCAAAATAAAAATTTCATTTTCTTTTTTACTATTTTAAACCAGAAAAAGTCTTTCAAAAATCTATAATTTCTCAACTTGAAGCTCAAATTTACCAAGTTCAGATATATTGGGGGAGATACCAATGTATCTGAACTACAATCTGTGTGTGTCCCATGTATACCCCCATAACCCCTCATCGCGAAGCCTCTGATGATGGGGTGCGAGTTGGACAAGCCTTATGTAAAATTTGAAGACTTTTCTTATCCAAACCAAAAATTGGTTCATAGCTATTTTTCCAAAAAAATTTCGTTACTCTTGCGAAACCTCCAATCCAATTCATCTAAAAATAATCATGCTTTGAAAAAAGCATGTCATTGAAATCTTCAAATCACTTGAAGCCCTTTTAATCGGCGTACTACGCAAATAAGATATCTTTGATAACGTGAAAGAAAAAAAGAAACTAGAAAATAAATTAATACGAAGAACCATTTCCTGAGTATCGGCGTTTGTAACATGTATTTCGCTACTATTTATCTCTGATATCTTCATTATCGCTGGACTGTATCTCCGTTCCATGTTAAAATTTTTATTTGTGAACTAACAGTTTAACAGCTCTAAACAACTATTGCTTTCAAATAGCTAAAAAGGTCGTTTTAAATAACCAGCAGTTTGTTTTAAGTATCTAATGAAACTTCTCTTATGAGAGTCTGATTTGATACTGACGTTTAATTAATTTTATTTCAATTCAGAAGAACTAAAATAAGAATATAATGGGAGCTACTGTTGTCAGGAGAAATGCAGTGAAGATTGGGAGAGGAATATTGAAAAATCGAGATGGTTACTTCCACGGTTCTCGCTGATTTTTTGCGAACGCTAGCAATTTGATTAATAAAAGATAAAAAAAACATTCTTCAAAAGAAAAAAAATAGCCGAAAATTCGCATTTAAAATCATTGTGAAAAATAGAAAATTCGCCCTTTTAATCCTTTAATGTATCCTCCCTCTTTATTTTCAATATTTTTAAAATAACATAAGTTTTTGTAACTATTTATAGATCAATTATTCATCTAAATTTTATCATTCACTACAGACACTAAAGAAAAATAATAACTATATTCTAAATGTCTCGCGCAAAAAAAAGAAAAGAAAAAACCTGATTTAAGGGTGTATTCTGATCAAAACTGCTTATTTTCAGATTTATTTTTAAATTCATTTTTGCTCTCAAATGCACCAAACTTTCAAAATCTCTTATTTAGAATCTATTTAACTACCCAAAACTACCGTGTTTGTCGAGTTTTGGGTAAATGTAGAAAATATTTCAAAAAATGCTATACTTTTAAAAATGAGTCTGATAATGTATCGGAAAATTTCGAGCAAATGAAGGTGGAAAATCATCTTTTCGAATACACCTTTAAGTGAATAAAATGTTATGAAATAAAAATTTACTTTCTGTTTTACTTTCATATATTATATTATTCATATCCATGATGGGTAAGTATTATGGTGACCCCCAATGACGATTTTAAAACTATATTTTGCAAGTTAAACTATAATATACTAATCAAACATCATTTAATATAAGCATTAAAATACATTAAAATTGATCTTTAACTTTATTCGTAAAAATTAAAAATCGATTTTTTAATGGAATTTGATATTTTTCAATGTCCACTGTCCCCTTAAGGAAACCTAGAACATAAAATGACCCAAATTTTTGAGTTTATAATTTTCGGCCTAAAAATATTGATAAAGTATTATATTTAATTTTAATTAATTGTTCAATTAATTTTCAGCCGTGAAATTACACTTCTAATTCTTGAATATTTAGCACGCGAATTTTCACATCGCTACTAAGCGTAGAACCAACCCAGTGAAAATGTCCAAGTCGGGCATCGAGCCCGGTATCCTTGGAATAGCCTATCCAAGGAGTTTACCATTTAAGCTACGAGGATCATGCCCAGCTTAGCATTTCTCACTTCATATTCAAGCATATAAAGTGAGAAATACTAATATGACATAAATTTAAGTGAAGCCTTTAAATTTCTTTAAGGGGGTCCGGGGCGCGAAATTTTAAAATGGAGGGCCAAAATCACAGTCCGGTGAAATCTAAACACCTCATTGGTCATTGAGTCGAGTCCTTTTCAGAGAACAATCTCTTAGCAGTAGGGGAAATGTCACCTTACTCCTTTTTTCGAAAAAAAAAAATCGTACCGGCAATTTTGATGTAAATCTTATCTGTTTTCATTTATAATCTATTTTTCCCTTTCATTTTATATACACTGAGAAAAAAAATATACCTCCTTCACCTAGAATGAATAGTGAGTCACTTTCTGAATATTCAAACTAGAACTACAGATGACCGAACTATGTGAATAAATTAAACAACTATGTTGAATAGACGCAATGACCTGACATTTCTAGTCGAGTGTTTTCTTAGGTGACGAAACGATATTGAATCGTTTCAGTAACGAGAAATTATCGCTAGATTTTGTGAATGGTTTCATATACTAGAATTCTAAGTTACTAAATTAAACCTCTTGTATTCGCATCTATTTGCAGAGGTTTTTAAATAGATTCGACAACGAGAATATAAAAAAATGCTCTTGAATTCTAATAGGGAACTCCAGAACTCTCTGGCATATGGAACTAGAATTTATAAGGATGACATGGAACTATCTTTTCAAGAGCCACAATTTAGATTCTAGATACTGGAACTATATTTTTTTTCAGTGTAATGTCAACAAAATATCTTAATAGAGTTAATTTCGATGGTTTATCGTAAATAAGAACAAACAGTAACAATTGCTTCAAAATTACTTTACCTCTTACTCTTTTACAAATGGAGAAACACGTTCGTGATTTTCACCCATACCACACGACCAATGAGGTCGCTGGATCACACGTGACTGTGATTTTGGCCCTCCATTTTAGAATTTCGCATCCGGGGCACAAAAATCTTCAAATTTTCTAAAAACAAATTTATTGGATTAAAATTTTCTCTTTTTGATGATTATAATGACGTTTAATTAATGTTTCTATCTTAATTAGAAGAGGATTTTTTTTTATTTGATTCCTTTTCAAGCAATGATTGTCATGGAAATGACTCCTTGTGAAAATGCGTTTTTCTTCATAATGGGTTTTTTCGTAATTTCTCAGATTTAAATTGTTATGACTCAAAAACCATTAAAGATAAATGCTTCAAAGTTGGAACATGTCTGTTTTGATTGTTTTACTTTAATTTTGATTCAGCAAATTAAAAAAAATATTTTTTAAAAAACATCTTTTTTTTATATTTTTATTTATTTATTTATTCCTTTATTTTTTTGTTAAATAATATTTTTTTAAATGCTGAGTCAGAATTAAAATTTAGTTATTTCTGTTTATTTAAATGTAAAGAAAAAAATAAAATTCTACAAATAATATTTTGAATTATAATAATTTTAAATTACCTAATTTTTTTAATTTAATTCTTTTTTAGCTCACAGGCTATCATAGCCTGAGAGCTTATGTGCCCGTCCGTTCTGTATGTATGTGCGTATGTGCGTAACGCGATAACTCATGATAAAAATATCGGATCCACTTGAAATTTTGTATGTAGGTATATCCTGACAAGGCGCTTCCCTGATTAGTTTTTGGAGTTCATTCGATATGTATAAGAGGGGGAACGGGGGGCTCATGCCCCCCGTTAGTTGATATAAATGGGATTTTCATGCAGAATTAAGTTTTCGTTCAAAATTTAAATTAGGATCATTCTGATGAGGCGATTCCGTGACTGTTATTAGGTGTTCATTGAATAAGTATAAATAGGGGGACAGGGGTTCTAATGCCCCCCCCTCCCTTAATTTATAGAAATGGGATTTTCATGCAGAATTAAGTTTTCGTTCAAAATTTAGATTAGGATCATTCTGATGAGGCGATTCCGTGACCGTTATTAGGTGTTCATTGAATAAGTATAAATAGGGGGAACAGGGGTTCTAATGCCCCCCCCCCCCGTTAGTTGATATAAATGGGATTTTCATGCAGAATTAAGTTTTCGTTTAAAATTTAGATTAGGATCTTTCTGATAAGGCGATTCCGTGACTGTTATTAGGTGTTCATTGAATAAGTATAAATAGGGGGAACAGGGGCTCTAATCCCCCCCCCCGTTAGTTGATATAAATGGGATTTTCATGTAGAATTAAGTTTTCGTTCAAAATTTAGATTAGGATCATTCTGATGAGGCGATTCCGTGACTGTTATTAGGTGTTCATTGAATAAGTATAAATAGGGGGAACAGGGGCTCTAATTCCCCCCCCCCCCGTTAGTTGATATAAATGGGATTTTCATGCAGAATTAAGTTTTCGTTCAAAATTTAGATTAGGATCATTCTGATGAGACGATTCCGTGACTGTTATTAGGTGTTCATTGAATAAGTATAAATAGGGGGAACAGGGGTTCTAATCCCCCCCCCGTTAGTTGATATAAATGGGATTTTCATGCAGAATTAAGTTTTCGTTCAAAATTTAGATTAGGATCATTCTGATGAGACGATTCCGTGACTGTTATTAGGTGTTCATTGAATAAGTATAAATAGGGGGAACAGGGGTTCTAAACCCCCCCCCCCCGTTAGTTGATATAAATGGGATTTTCATGCAGAATTAAGTTTTCGTTCAAAATTTAGATTAGGATCATTCAGATGAGGCGATTCAGTGACTGTTATTAGGTGTTCATTGTATAAGTATAAATAGGGGGAACAGGGGTTCTAATGCCCCCCCCCCTTAATTTATATAAATGGGTTTTTCAAGCAGAATTTTCAGATTTCGTTCAAATCTCTGAATAGTTTTGGAAGTTTAATGGTTAAGTATAAAAGAGGGGGATAACTCCTTTTAAATTATATAAATGCTAAATGGGTTTTTATTAAGAATTATCTAATTTGCTCTGAATTTTGGATATAGATTTTTTATATGATAAAGCATGTCTTTGATAGTATAGGTGGTTCAATGATTAAGTATAAAAAAAGAGGAAAGAAGAGAGCTGTTTCCCTTTCTTAATTTTTTAACGGAATTAACCCTTGAAAATATAAGGCTTTAATGTACAATTAGTATTTGTAGCCTGTGAGCTCAATGCCATCAGTTTAACTGGGCAGTATTCTTTATTTAATTATGAGAAGTTATATCATATGATTTTATTTACAAATTATGTGGTTAATCATCACAAAAAAATTCAAAATTTTAACTCAACAAATAAAATAATTTTAAAATTTGTCCTTGACCCCCTTAAAAGGTTCCTTTTAAAATTAAATTATAATTTAAACGAAATTAAATTAACATTTAAACGAAAAATAATTATTTTTCGTGTGGTTAAAATATTCATCTAACCAACACTTTTAATTTTCCAATACACTATTGAATGTATCACTTTCATAGAAATGTATTTATTTCAATAAAATGATTTGACTTTTGTGCTGCACTATTTAAAATTGTAAACGAAGTGATTTCTTTGCTTCATTGTATTCATTTGCATACAGTTCGCTTAGTTTGGGTACAATTTAAATACATGTAGATAAGTTTGCATAAAGTTCGCATTAATTGTAAGACCTCTTCATCAGTGATGTTAACCAAGTTCAGTATTAAGTTGAACAGTTGTCTTTATTGCTGTGCTAGTTAATTTACCTCTGTGTTAACTTGTTGATGAGTGAAGAGATTATTTTTATTTCAAGATGGTGAGTCTGATAATATGAAATGTCAGCTAGACAACTGTTTCAATACAAGTCTAATGAAGATGAATAATCATTCCGCTCTGTATCACCTGAGGTATCACCTAAGGTAACCTGAGGTATCACCTAAGTATCACCTGAGGATCTTTTTACATGGTTGTACGCCAGATAAGGTAGATATGGTTTACCGTGGGATATCGTTTCACTCGTTAATAAGTTATCATAAATGTAAACTGACTAACACCAGCAGTAAAGAAAACTGTTCAACTTATTACTGAACTTGGTTAACATCACTGACAAAGAGGTCTTATAATTAATACGAACTTTACGCAAACTTATCTGTATGTATGTAAATTGTAGTCAAACTAAGCTAAATATATGCAAATAGATACAATGACGCAAAATAAATATTTAAATAAATTTTACCTACAATTTTGGATAACGTAGCGCAAAAGATAAATCAATTTATTGAAATAAATACATTTGAATGTACATTATATATTAAATGAAAGTGATTCATTTAAAAATATATTGAAAAAATAAGAGTATATTGATTAGATGCGTAAATATATTTTAATCCTCCTCTTCAGAGGATGAAAGAGGATGCGGCGGGATAAAATGCTTGATGTGTGGCTATGGTCCCGATGTGGGTTCTGATGGGGTCGAAACAATAGCAGATCACATTTGTTATTTTTATAAAAATAAAAAAAAATAAATAAAAATTAAAAAGATCTGAAGATTTATAGATGATGTACTACTGTTTATTCATATATTAAAACTTGGTTATTCTTGTAAATCATGGTTTTTCTTGCAATTTGAATATTCTTTATAACTCTATTCCATATTACCCAACTAATTCATGTTGCTTGAAAAGGGAAATTCTTTTTTTTTAATCAAAATATTGATATGCATTTTTTTCTGCCCTTTTAAACGCATTAAATATGTGTTAAGAAGTAATAATTGTTTGTACTTTACTAATTTTTAATGTATCTCAAATATTTTACCTGGAGTTACTTATCAAAAGGTTAGTGGTATTTCATATATACCTGAATTTCCACTCCCTATATTTATACGTATAATCTTCTGCTTTAAAAGTCATTTTAAAATGTACCCTATTTACTGCAGATCGGAGTGAGTAAAGGTATCTGGTTTATTTCTTGATTGCTAATCTATTATTGATAATGTCTTCATGCGAAAGCTATGTAGAACTTTAAGAAATTCACCGTTTGCTTAAAAGAGTCCAAATAATAATAATATAAGATGTTAAAACTTTAAAAACATACATTTTATTTAAAATTTTGAATACTTTCTACCCGCAGCCATCGTTATTGAATATTTTCATCAATTGTAGTTCTATTCTTCCAACCAAAGGATTATAAGGAAGTTAAATTAATGGAAAACTCTCCGGTAAAACAGAATTGGATAGAAGCCATGGAGAGCTAAATGAATTCTTTAAGAAAAAATAAAACATAGTCAATTGTAGATCCTCCACCGAATAAGAGAATAATAGGTTGTAAATGGACTTATAAATTAAAGCGTGACAATACCGGAAAAATCCAAAAATATAAGGCACGTTTAGTAGCTAAAGGATATACGCAAAAGTTCGGAGAGGATTATGACGAAACCTACGCACCGGTCGTATCGTATACTACGATAAGAGCATTATTAATAGCGGCGTTGCACCAAAACTTAAATGTTAAGCATATAGATATTAACACCGCGTTCTTACATGGGGAACTTGATGAGGAGATATACATGTCGCAGCCGGAAGGATTCGTTGAACCAAACCAGGAAACCAAAGTTTGTAAATTAAATAAGGCAATCTACGGACTTAAGCAAGCCGCGAGAGCGTGGCATAATAAAATAACAGAAACACTAAAAAACATGAATTTCATTCAAAGTAAAATTGACACATGTCTTTTTACACAGAAAAGGAATAATGAAACAACCTATATAATAACATACGTCGATGACCTCTTAATTGCAGGAAAAGACGAAACCATTGAGGAAATAATCGCGAACTTAAATAAAGAGTATGAATTAAAGAATTTAGGAGACGTAAGCAATTATTTATCCATGAACATTCGAAAGGTAAACAAAAGCTACTTAATTAACCAAACTTCAAAAATTGAAGAGTTAATTAATAAATTCAATTTACAAGAAGCAAAACCATGTAGTACACCCATGGAAACAAATTACACTCACTTTAAGGATGATGACAATATTTTACCAAACAACACACAGTACAGACAAGCCATAGGTGCACTCTTATATCTTGCCACAGTGAGCAGACCTGACATTTGTGCAGCTGTCAACATCTTAAGCCGAAGGAACGAAAAGCCAAGAATGAAAGATTGGAACAGTGTAAAGCGGGTCATGAGGTATCTTAAGACAACAAAAACCTTTAATCTAGTTATAGATGGAAATTCAAAACCAACGCTAGAAGTCTACGCGGACGCTGATTGGGGTGGAGACACAGAATCAAGAAAATCGACAAGTGGTAATGTATATTTGCTAGGTAAAAATCCCATACTTTGGTCAACTAAAAAACAATCCTGCATAGCTTTATCTTCTGCCGAAGCTGAGTACATCTCAGCAGCTAATGCAGCTAATCAAGTCAAATGGCTGGTGAATTTACTTGAAGAACTCAATATCTCACAAACATATCCTATAGAACTCTTCGAGGATAATCAGTCGGCTATCAAAATGATAGAGCTTGAAAAACATTCAAGTAAAACAAAACACATTGAACTTAGATATCATCTCATAAAACAACTGAAACAAGATGGCATAATAAAACTCGTATATTGCCCAACCAAAATCATGATAGCTGACTTATTCACGAAACCCCTGCCCAAACCTCTTTTTGAAATTCACAGGAAGAACTTGCATCTGAGTGACAACACAACTTCAGAAATTAAGGAGGAGTTGATAGAAACATTGCGCAATTCGTAAATAATTTCCTCCGTTGTGCAACAAGTGACAATTATCATGGCATCATAAATAAAGTTAAGTGCTTGTTAGCGTGACCTTGGAAACAGTGATTACGAGTGAACAATTACAGGTTTACAAAACTGTCAAAACTTACAAAATGACTCTTTTTTTATTAATAATTGTTTCTACATTATGATTTATGTGTGCATCGATTTAAATTTCATTCTGTTCTCAGTTTTTGTAGCTTGATGTAAGCACTACCCTTTTGCTGTGTTTTTTCTCGCGTGTTAAAAATAAAGTAGAAAATGAAGAAGCGTGGATATAATAATTTGTGTGTGTGTTTTACAGTTACCATATAATAATGTTATATGTCTTTATCAAGATGAATTAGTGCAGTGGATATATCAACATGTGAATATGCCCGGTTCCCTTCCCTTATGGTGGATCTAATTGTTGGACACTTAAATGAAGAAGAATTCATCGGGTGAGTACCATTTACTCTCCTATTTAATTTTGATTAATGATAAGAATTGAAGATAAACAATTATATTGAGGTTATAGTGAGAACTCACGCCGTTATTAAGACAAACGTCTTACAATGATTATGAGTACGATCTAAAAAGATATATCAATTTGATAACATAGTGATATACTAATTTCACACAAATAAAAAATATTGAATAAAAAACAAATAAAAATATAAGATTAGAATGGCCACCTTAAAAGATAATTATTCAATTGAAAAATTGACAGCAACGAATTACAGTACATGGAAATTTAAAATTGAAATGCTCTTAACTAAAGAAGAGCTGTTCCATGTAATAACCGATAATCCACCGACCCCTTTGACCGATCAATGGTCCAAAAATGATAGGAAGGCCCGGGCATTGATAAATCTAACTATTGATGACTCACAAATAACCCACGTTAAAAACTTACAAACTGCTAGACAAACATGGGATGCATTAAAAGAAATCCATGAGAGATCAAATCTCACAAGCAAATTGTTTCTTCTAAGAAAGTTATATAGTATAAAATTAGCAGAAAATGGAAATATGATAAATCATATTACAAAAATAATGGAGCTTGTTGATCATTTGGCAGCTATAGGCGAAATAATTGATAATCACCACATTTCCGCGCTCCTCCTGTGCTCTCTGCCCCAGTTTTATGATAATTTAATTACTGCTCTCGAAAGTAAAGAAGAAGCACAATTAACTCCGTCATATATTAAAAATAAGCTGATTGACGAGTTTAATCGTCGAAATGAAAACTATGAAAGTATTGATAATACAGCGAAAGCTTTTAAAGCTCAGAAAAAGTTTCCAGCTAAAAAAGAATCAAAATATTGTTCGATTTGTAAAATGAGAAGCCATAACACACAAGAATGTTGGCACAATAAAAACAAAACACACACAACACAACAAAATCAACACAACAAAAATTACAAAAAACACTATTCTACATCACTCGTTTTTCAAAGGGGTGAAAACAATTTTAAGAATGAACAAGCATCGGAATCGTATAACAGGTTTAATCGCTATGAAGGAAAAAACAATACATGGAGAAACAGCGAAAACAAAGATTATGCATTTATAACACAAGGGATAGAAAATAAAACATTCATCGTGGATAGCGGTAGCTCAAGTCACATTGCATCCTCTGAATCAATGTTTACAGAGATAAAATCGAGGGAAAAAACAAACGTGACTATCGCAAACGGAAAAAAACTTATCGCTTACGGTTCAGGCGATGTAAATTTAAATACGCTGGCATCGGATAATAAAATTCATAAAATAACACTTAAAGATGTACTTCTAGTACCTGAAATCGAAACGAATTTACTATCAGTCAGCAAAGCAACCCAAAACGGATGTGAGATTGTATTTAAAAATGACCGATGCACTTTCAAACTTAACGGAGAAATCTGCTTAGAAGCACAAAAGGTAAATAATCTCTATGAAGTCCAGTTGGCTAACGAAAACCACGCGAACATTACACAAACGTGCAACAATAAAAATTGTCTAGAACTATGGCATAGAAGGTTAGGACACAGAAATCTAACATCGATTAAAGAAATTACACAAAAGGAATTAGTAAGAGGTATCCAGATAAACAATTGTAAACATAATATAGATTGCGAACCGTGTATTAAGGCGAAATTAACTGATGAACCCTATCCGAAAGTTGCTCAGTATAGAGCAAGTAAAAGGCTTCAACTTATTCACTCGGATGTTTGTGGATCTTTTCAGACACCCACGATTGGGGGGAAATCATATTTCTTGACTTTTATTGATGACTACTCGCGATTCACAATAATCTATCTATTGAAAAGAAAAAGTGAAGTCTATGAAAAACTCAAAGAGTTCATTGCGCTGATAAGCAACAAATTTGGTGAAAAACCGAAAGAAATCAGAACGGATAATGGGGGAGAATTTACATCAGATGAAATTGAGAATTATCTCAAATCAAATGGGATAAAACATCAACATACAGTCCCATATTGTGCAAGTCAAAATGGGGTGGCTGAACGGAAAAATAGGTCGTTAGTTGAGATGGCTAGGACAATGTTAAATGAATCAAATCTACCTTTAAAGTTCTGGGGGGAAGCAATCTGTACGGCAAACCACCTACAAAATAGACTGCCTACAAAAGCTAATGCAAAAACGCCATATGAATTATGGACAGAAAGACAGCCAAACTTAAGTTACGTTAAAGTATTTGGCTGCAAAGCCTTCGCTTATATTGATAAAGCCAGAAGACAAAAATTAGATAATAAAGCTGTTGAAGGTATTTTTGTGGGATACGACAATGAATCTAAGGGATACCGCATATATGTAGGAGGAAATGAAATAAAAATCGCGAGAACGGTAAAATTTCTTGAAAATAAATTCAAATACGTAAATGATAAGCCTGAAATTGAACAAAAACAAAATGAAGACGAAAAACGCAATTGTAAAAATCTCGTAGAGATAGAAATTTCGAACGGAAAAACAACACCATCTGCGTCTCAACAACAAATTGTGGAACTAAGGCGCTCAGATAGAATAAATAAAGGCGTACCTCCTGATAGGCTAATATATATTGTCAAAGATGACAAAATTAATGAACCAAAGGATTATAAGGAAGTTAAATTAATGGAAAACTCTCCGGTAAAACAGAATTGGATAGAAGCCATGGAGAGCTAAATGAATTCTTTAAGAAAAAATAAAACATAGTCAATTGTAGATCCTCCACCGAATAAGAGAATAATAGGTTGTAAATGGACTTATAAATTAAAGCGTGACAATACCGGAAAAATCCAAAAATATAAGGCACGTTTAGTAGCTAAAGGATATACGCAAAAGTTCGGAGAGGATTATGACGAAACCTACGCACCGGTCGTATCGTATACTACGATAAGAGCATTATTAATAGCGGCGTTGCACCAAAACTTAAATGTTAAGCATATAGATATTAACACCGCGTTCTTACATGGGGAACTTGATGAGGAGATATACATGTCGCAGCCGGAAGGATTCGTTGAACCAAACCAGGAAACCAAAGTTTGTAAATTAAATAAGGCAATCTACGGACTTAAGCAAGCCGCGAGAGCGTGGCATAATAAAATAACAGAAACACTAAAAAACATGAATTTCATTCAAAGTAAAATTGACACATGTCTTTTTACACAGAAAAGGAATAATGAAACAACCTATATAATAACATACGTCGATGACCTCTTAATTGCAGGAAAAGACGAAACCATTGAGGAAATAATCGCGAACTTAAATAAAGAGTATGAATTAAAGAATTTAGGAGACGTAAGCAATTATTTATCCATGAACATTCGAAAGGTAAACAAAAGCTACTTAATTAACCAAACTTCAAAAATTGAAGAGTTAATTAATAAATTCAATTTACAAGAAGCAAAACCATGTAGTACACCCATGGAAACAAATTACACTCACTTTAAGGATGATGACAATATTTTACCAAACAACACACAGTACAGACAAGCCATAGGTGCACTCTTATATCTTGCCACAGTGAGCAGACCTGACATTTGTGCAGCTGTCAACATCTTAAGCCGAAGGAACGAAAAGCCAAGAATGAAAGATTGGAACAGTGTAAAGCGGGTCATGAGGTATCTTAAGACAACAAAAACCTTTAATCTAGTTATAGATGGAAATTCAAAACCAACGCTAGAAGTCTACGCGGACGCTGATTGGGGTGGAGACACAGAATCAAGAAAATCGACAAGTGGTAATGTATATTTGCTAGGTAAAAATCCCATACTTTGGTCAACTAAAAAACAATCCTGCATAGCTTTATCTTCTGCCGAAGCTGAGTACATCTCAGCAGCTAATGCAGCTAATCAAGTCAAATGGCTGGTGAATTTACTTGAAGAACTCAATATCTCACAAACATATCCTATAGAACTCTTCGAGGATAATCAGTCGGCTATCAAAATGATAGAGCTTGAAAAACATTCAAGTAAAACAAAACACATTGAACTTAGATATCATCTCATAAAACAACTGAAACAAGATGGCATAATAAAACTCGTATATTGCCCAACCAAAATCATGATAGCTGACTTATTCACGAAACCCCTGCCCAAACCTCTTTTTGAAATTCACAGGAAGAACTTGCATCTGAGTGACAACACAACTTCAGAAATTAAGGAGGAGTTGATAGAAACATTGCGCAATTCGTAAATAATTTCCTCCGTTGTGCAACAAGTGACAATTATCATGGCATCATAAATAAAGTTAAGTGCTTGTTAGCGTGACCTTGGAAACAGTGATTACGAGTGAACAATTACAGGTTTACAAAACTGTCAAAACTTACAAAATGACTCTTTTTTTATTAATAATTGTTTCTACATTATGATTTATGTGTGCATCGATTTAAATTTCATTCTGTTCTCAGTTTTTGTAGCTTGATGTAAGCACTACCCTTTTGCTGTGTTTTTTCTCGCGTGTTAAAAATAAAGTAGAAAATGAAGAAGCGTGGATATAATAATTTGTGTGTGTGTTTTACAGTTACCATATAATAATGTTATATGTCTTTATCAAGATGAATTAGTGCAGTGGATATATCAACATGTGAATATGCCCGGTTCCCTTCCCTTATGGTGGATCTAATTGTTGGACACTTAAATGAAGAAGAATTCATCGGGTGAGTACCATTTACTCTCCTATTTAATTTTGATTAATGATAAGAATTGAAGATAAACAATTATATTGAGGTTATAGTGAGAACTCACGCCGTTATTAAGACAAACGTCTTACAATGATTATGAGTACGATCTAAAAAGATATATCAATTTGATAACATAGTGATATACTAATTTCACACAAATAAAAAATATTGAATAAAAAACAAATAAAAATATAAGATTAGAATGGCCACCTTAAAAGATAATTATTCAATTGAAAAATTGACAGCAACGAATTACAGTACATGGAAATTTAAAATTGAAATGCTCTTAACTAAAGAAGAGCTGTTCCATGTAATAACCGATAATCCACCGACCCCTTTGACCGATCAATGGTCCAAAAATGATAGGAAGGCCCGGGCATTGATAAATCTAACTATTGATGACTCACAAATAACCCACGTTAAAAACTTACAAACTGCTAGACAAACATGGGATGCATTAAAAGAAATCCATGAGAGATCAAATCTCACAAGCAAATTGTTTCTTCTAAGAAAGTTATATAGTATAAAATTAGCAGAAAATGGAAATATGATAAATCATATTACAAAAATAATGGAGCTTGTTGATCATTTGGCAGCTATAGGCGAAATAATTGATAATCACCACATTTCCGCGCTCCTCCTGTGCTCTCTGCCCCAGTCTTATGATAATTTAATTACTGCTCTCGAAAGTAAAGAAGAAGCACAATTAACTCCGTCATATATTAAAAATAAGCTGATTGACGAGTTTAATCGTCGAAATGAAAACTATGAAAGTATTGATAATACAGCGAAAGCTTTTAAAGCTCAGAAAAAGTTTCCAGCTAAAAAAGAATCAAAATATTGTTCGATTTGTAAAATGAGAAGCCATAACACACAAGAATGTTGGCACAATAAAAACAAAACACACACAACACAACAAAATCAACACAACAAAAATTACAAAAAACACTATTCTACATCACTCGTTTTTCAAAGGGGTGAAAACAATTTTAAGAATGAACAAGCATCGGAATCGTATAACAGGTTTAATCGCTATGAAGGAAAAAACAATACATGGAGAAACAGCGAAAACAAAGATTATGCATTTATAACACAAGGGATAGAAAATAAAACATTCATCGTGGATAGCGGTAGCTCAAGTCACATTGCATCCTCTGAATCAATGTTTACAGAGATAAAATCGAGGGAAAAAACAAACGTGACTATCGCAAACGGAAAAAAACTTATCGCTTACGGTTCAGGCGATGTAAATTTAAATACGCTGGCATCGGATAATAAAATTCATAAAATAACACTTAAAGATGTACTTCTAGTACCTGAAATCGAAACGAATTTACTATCAGTCAGCAAAGCAACCCAAAACGGATGTGAGATTGTATTTAAAAATGACCGATGCACTTTCAAACTTAACGGAGAAATCTGCTTAGAAGCACAAAAGGTAAATAATCTCTATGAAGTCCAGTTGGCTAACGAAAACCACGCGAACATTACACAAACGTGCAACAATAAAAATTGTCTAGAACTATGGCATAGAAGGTTAGGACACAGAAATCTAACATCGATTAAAGAAATTACACAAAAGGAATTAGTAAGAGGTATCCAGATAAACAATTGTAAACATAATATAGATTGCGAACCGTGTATTAAGGCGAAATTAACTGATGAACCCTATCCGAAAGTTGCTCAGTATAGAGCAAGTAAAAGGCTTCAACTTATTCACTCGGATGTTTGTGGATCTTTTCAGACACCCACGATTGGGGGGAAATCATATTTCTTGACTTTTATTGATGACTACTCGCGATTCACAATAATCTATCTATTGAAAAGAAAAAGTGAAGTCTATGAAAAACTCAAAGAGTTCATTGCGCTGATAAGCAACAAATTTGGTGAAAAACCGAAAGAAATCAGAACGGATAATGGGGGAGAATTTACATCAGATGAAATTGAGAATTATCTCAAATCAAATGGGATAAAACATCAACATACAGTCCCATATTGTGCAAGTCAAAATGGGGTGGCTGAACGGAAAAATAGGTCGTTAGTTGAGATGGCTAGGACAATGTTAAATGAATCAAATCTACCTTTAAAGTTCTGGGGGGAAGCAATCTGTACGGCAAACCACCTACAAAATAGACTGCCTACAAAAGCTAATGCAAAAACGCCATATGAATTATGGACAGAAAGACAGCCAAACTTAAGTTACGTTAAAGTATTTGGCTGCAAAGCCTTCGCTTATATTGATAAAGCCAGAAGACAAAAATTAGATAATAAAGCTGTTGAAGGTATTTTTGTGGGATACGACAATGAATCTAAGGGATACCGCATATATGTAGGAGGAAATGAAATAAAAATCGCGAGAACGGTAAAATTTCTTGAAAATAAATTCAAATACGTAAATGATAAGCCTGAAATTGAACAAAAACAAAATGAAGACGAAAAACGCAATTGTAAAAATCTCGTAGAGATAGAAATTTCGAACGGAAAAACAACACCATCTGCGTCTCAACAACAAATTGTGGAACTAAGGCGCTCAGATAGAATAAATAAAGGCGTACCTCCTGATAGGCTAATATATATTGTCAAAGATGACAAAATTAATGAACCAAAGGATTATAAGGAAGTTAAATTAATGGAAAACTCTCCGGTAAAACAGAATTGGATAGAAGCCATGGAGAGCTAAATGAATTCTTTAAGAAAAAATAAAACATAGTCAATTGTAGATCCTCCACCGAATAAGAGAATAATAGGTTGTAAATGGACTTATAAATTAAAGCGTGACAATACCGGAAAAATCCAAAAATATAAGGCACGTTTAGTAGCTAAAGGATATACGCAAAAGTTCGGAGAGGATTATGACGAAACCTACGCACCGGTCGTATCGTATACTACGATAAGAGCATTATTAATAGCGGCGTTGCACCAAAACTTAAATGTTAAGCATATAGATATTAACACCGCGTTCTTACATGGGGAACTTGATGAGGAGATATACATGTCGCAGCCGGAAGGATTCGTTGAACCAAACCAGGAAACCAAAGTTTGTAAATTAAATAAGGCAATCTACGGACTTAAGCAAGCCGCGAGAGCGTGGCATAATAAAATAACAGAAACACTAAAAAACATGAATTTCATTCAAAGTAAAATTGACACATGTCTTTTTACACAGAAAAGGAATAATGAAACAACCTATATAATAACATACGTCGATGACCTCTTAATTGCAGGAAAAGACGAAACCATTGAGGAAATAATCGCGAACTTAAATAAAGAGTATGAATTAAAGATTTTAGGAGACGTAAGCAATTATTTATCCATGAACATTCGAAAGGTAAACAAAAGCTACTTAATTAACCAAACTTCAAAAATTGAAGAGTTAATTAATAAATTCAATTTACAAGAAGCAAAACCATGTAGTACACCCATGGAAACAAATTACACTCACTTTAAGGATGATGACAATATTTTACCAAACAACACACAGTACAGACAAGCCATAGGTGCACTCTTATATCTTGCCACAGTGAGCAGACCTGACATTTGTGCAGCTGTCAACATCTTAAGCCGAAGGAACGAAAAGCCAAGAATGAAAGATTGGAACAGTGTAAAGCGGGTCATGAGGTATCTTAAGACAACAAAAACCTTTAATCTAGTTATAGATGGAAATTCAAAACCAACGCTAGAAGTCTACGCGGACGCTGATTGGGGTGGAGACACAGAATCAAGAAAATCGACAAGTGGTAATGTATATTTGCTAGGTAAAAATCCCATACTTTGGTCAACTAAAAAACAATCCTGCATAGCTTTATCTTCTGCCGAAGCTGAGTACATCTCAGCA
Organism: Maratus speculifer; assembly: GCA_964019185.1. NCBI lineage: Eukaryota > Metazoa > Arthropoda > Arachnida > Araneae > Salticidae > Maratus > Maratus speculifer. The sequence goes on along the minus strand of OZ025295.1, from coordinate 52,439,807 downwards.
GCTAATGCAGCTAATCAAGTCAAATGGCTGGTGAATTTACTTGAAGAACTCAATATCTCACAAACATATCCTATAGAACTCTTCGAGGATAATCAGTCGGCTATCAAAATGATAGAGCTTGAAAAACATTCAAGTAAAACAAAACACATTGAACTTAGATATCATCTCATAAAACAACTGAAACAAGATGGCATAATAAAACTCGTATATTGCCCAACCAAAATCATGATAGCTGACTTATTCACGAAACCCCTGCCCAAACTTCTTTTTGAAATTCACAGGAAGAACTTGCATCTGAGTGACAACACAACTTCAGAAATTAAGGAGGAGTTGATAGAAACATTGCGCAATTCGTAAATAATTTCCTCCGTTGTGCAACAAGTGACAATTATCATGGCATCATAAATAAAGTTAAGTGCTTGTTAGCGTGACCTTGGAAACAGTGATTACGAGTGAACAATTACAGGTTTACAAAACTGTCAAAACTTACAAAATGACTCTTTTTTTATTAATAATTGTTTCTACATTATGATTTATGTGTGCATCGATTTAAATTTCATTCTGTTCTCAGTTTTTGTAGCTTGATGTAAGCACTACCCTTTTGCTGTGTTTTTTCTCGCGTGTTAAAAATAAAGTAGAAAATGAAGAAGCGTGGATATAATAATTTGTGTGTGTGTTTTACAGTTACCATATAATAATGTTATATGTCTTTATCAAGATGAATTAGTGCAGTGGATATATCAACATGTGAATATGCCCGGTTCCCTTCCCTTATGGTGGATCTAATTGTTGGACACTTAAATGAAGAAGAATTCATCGGGTGAGTACCATTTACTCTCCTATTTAATTCTGATTAATGATAAGAATTGAAGATAAACAATTATATTGAGGTTATAGTGAGAACTCACGCCGTTATTAAGACAAACGTCTTACATTCCATTCGTTTCTATATGTCACTTTGTTCACATACGTCACTTCTTTTTAAATGGCCACGGGAAATTAGTAGAATTATTAGTTGCTTCGGATTAAATCTATACAGCGAAAAAAAAAATTACTGAGTGTTTAAATTTTCAAGATATTTAACCTCAGAATAAGCAATTTTCCTCCACATAGATTTAATACGAAACAACTAACAATTCTGCTATTTTTTCAGTTATCCATTTAAAACGAAGTGATATATCTAAACAAAAGGAAGTATTAAAATTAATAAAAATGGAATTTAAATATTTTCCTTCACATAATTTAATTCGAAGCACTGCCATTTCTACTTCCAATTACCGTACGAATTATAGACTCAATTACATTTCAAACGAAGCGACGTATTTGAATGAGTGGAACGGTAATTAATGAAAATATTCCCTGGCGATTCCAAATAGAAAGTACTCGAAAATTTAAATAAAATATTTTTTTTTTAAGTTGTAAACCAGTATTATTATTACTTGCCAAATTTCAGTAAACGGGGAATTTTTTTAAGTTCATATTATGTGGATTATGAGTGGATGAAGGTAGATTATTGCATTTTATCTTATTATTTTCATTACGTCTTCATGCGTTTACATGTTAAAAATTAATTTGTGAATGTGTTTGAAAGTTTTGCATTGTTAAACACTAAAACGAGAAAAAAAAAAAAAAAAAAAAAAGAAGAAGAAGAAGAAGAAAGCAAGCCCCCTTAGAAAACATTTTTTAAATATATCTATTCCTTTTAAATTTATAAAACTCATCACATTAATTTTTGCTTGACCTTGTTTAATAATAATAATAATAAAAAAATCGTAAATTTATTTTTTTTTCTTTATGCATTTCGGTGAACAACCAAAAAGGGTCGAATTTCAAGGTTACTATGTCAGTGTAACATGTTTGGACTACAACAGTTTCAGCCATGTGGTGTCTCTGATATTTTTGTTAGCAAAAGGGGAAAAAAAATATTATAATGACGGCAAAAGATAAAGAGATATTTATTATAAGGAGAGAGTGCTCATAGCTTGGACTTAGTTTCACTATATCATTTTAATGACTCGTATCATAACAAAGCAAAAAATGAAACACTTGCTCGTCTCTTCACATTTAGGTATCTAGTTTTTTTTAAAGGTGATTAAGGGAAAGGAAATGCAATGTCAAGACAATTTAAAAATCCGATTTTAATTAGGTGCTGTTTAGAACGCATATACCCTGTGCTTCAAAAGTTCGTATAAAATTTTAAAATTATTGAAAAAAAAAGTAAAAAACGAAAAATTATGCATTAAACATACATTATGAAATAGTTTCCAACGCATTTATAGTATTGTTATGAAAAACGGTGAACAGTTAAAACGGTGAACAGTTAAAACGGTGAACAGTGCCGTCAAGTCATGTGGGCCCGTGGGGCGCGAGCCCGCCCCCCCCCTCCCCTTAATAATTTGATCTCTCCAACCATCCAATTTTCATTTATTTATTTTATTTATTTATTTATTTAATCGCTGAAATAAAATTTGGTTTTATTGAAATTCTAAACATATATATATATATATATATATATATATATATATTATATATACACTATATTGCCATTGATTATGGGACACTAGCGATTTTAGACATTTTACTAAATATCTAGAAAAATACATGAGGAATCATCTCGAAACTCTTAGTGTATAAATATAATAGTATGCGTCATACACCTCCGTGAAGATTTTTTACCGAAACTCCATAGGGGACCGTCAACAAATTAAAAAAGAATGAATATCTTTTGAATAACCCTGTCAAAACTAATGTAGCAAAAGCGCTCAAACTCTAGATTATGATTGAATGCCTTATTGTAATACACTGTGTTCATTTTTATGCAAATAGCATGCACACTCGCAGAGTAATTAAGGTTTTTATAAAAATGGTCCCAAATTTTTCCAAGTTTTTCCATTATAATTTTCAGAGTTCTTAATATAAAATAATATTTTTTTCAGAAAATATGACAAACAACATTGCACACAGTACCCTGTAATCAGAATTAAAAAATAATAAAAATTGTATGAAAAATGAGTAGGTTTACTATATAATTTTTTACTGCGCATGCGTCAAAGATATCAAAATTTCATTTGCATATTATGTTAGCTAAATTTATAGAGCAACCTTTGTAAAACTCTCAAAATCATAGCTTGAAAATTCTGAAAGTAATCGTCTATAGAAAAAGGACAAAATCCGTTGTTTCCAAAATGAAGCAAAAAAAATGAGGGATTTTATCCAAATGCAGTAGTACATCCCATATTGTGTATTCTATATTGACACTAATCAATGAATATATGGATACAACCCCTCTTGTTTTTGCTTCATTTTCAGAATAACGGATTTTCGACTTATTCAATTGACGATTATTGTCAGAATTTTCAAGTTATGATTTTGCGACTTTCACAAAAGTTGCTCTATACATTTAGCTAACATGATATGCAAATGAAATTTTGATATCGTTGACGCATGCGCAGTAAAAAATTATTTAGTAAACCAACTCATTTTTTATATAATTTTCATTATTTTTTAATTCTGATTACAGGGTACTGTGTGCAATGTTGTTTGTCATATTTTCTGAAAAAAATAATATTTTATATTAAGAACTCTGAAAATTATAAGGAAAAAACTTGGAAAAATTTGGGATCATTTTTATAAAAACCTTAATTACTCTGCGAGTATGCATGCTATTTGCATAAAAATGAACAAGGCTTATTACAATAAGCCATTCAATTACAATCTAGAGTTTGAGCTCTTTTGCTACATTAGTTTTGACAGGGTTATTCAAAAGATAATCATTCTTTTTTAATTTGTTGACGGCTCCCTTTGGAGTTTCGGGAAAAAATCTTCATGGAGATGTATGACTTATACTATTATATTTATACACTAAGAGTTTCGAGATGATTCCTCATGTATTTTTCTAGATATTTAGTAAAATGTCTAAAATCGCAAGTGTCCCATAATCAATGGCAATATAGTGTATATATATATATATATATATATATATATATATATATATATATATATATATATATATAATATCTTAAAAACAGTAAAGGCACCAGGTTACAGAAGCACTGAAAGCCCCTCCATCCAATCGTTCATAATATTTCTCTCAAAAAAAATTCCTTGCATATTTTACCCCCTGCATATCCCCTGTATATTATTCTGTTTTTAATTACTTGAATAGAGACAATCACTTATATGAATAAAATGTATGTTTTTTCTTGACTTTTAGTTCTTTTACATTTTCAATAGTTAGCAAATTTTATGTTATTTGTAATAAATATTAATATTTTTAACAACTTAGGGGAGTACAATTTAATAATATTATTTATTAAATTATAATAAATTTACATTTTAACTATTTAGAAAACCTCAATTTGATTTCGATCTTTAATCTTTTGGTATTTCCTCTGCTGGTTATTTAACACTAAGGGTTAAAAATTGTACGTGTTACTCTTTTACTCCAAATTTTTTAAGCGCACCCAATGTTTTTCTAAAGTTGGCGCCACTGACGTTGAAAGATGACATCAAAATAAGCGATTTGAAAAACGTTCAGACATTTGAAAATTCGATTTCCGCAGGTAGCAATGATAATTGGAAATGAATTTGAATTTTTATTTGAATCTCTGTACTTGATCTATCGATTTATATACTGTTTTGAAATTTAGGTCATTTAGGAAACACTTAACACAGTTAAAAGTCTCTTTCAGCAATTTCCATCATTAAAGGAAATGCATTGGAATCTTTTGCACAATCCTGTATATGATCTATATAACTTATATAATATACATAAATTTATATAAAAAGAAATGTTAAGTTTAAAAATGCATTCAATAGCTAAAAAATCAATTCCAGCAATTATCTCTTTGACAGTTCTGTAACCGAACACTTTTGTGTGTCGCTGTATATGAATTAGATGTCATGCACATGCTATTCATATACATTGCTAAATATCTTCCGCATCAACTCAGGGATACATACATTTTTCAATATGTTTGAAAGTGTTTGAAATTCATTGGAAACGACTTTTTAATGCAGACGGCAATGTAACAGAGAACTTTTGAGTGTCCCTTAAATAAACTATGAAGGATGATATGTTTACTTTTAATACTTATACACACTTTTAATAAATTTTTTAAACAATCAGATGACTTAAGAATGGGTATTCCATAGTAGACGCACGTCTTTTTGCGCCTGACGAAGAAAGACTAAGTTCTTTCAAGAGGCCTTGCGCAATTTAATTTATTGTAGGTGTTTTAAAGAATTCTTTTCACTTCAATACACACTTTAGTTTGAATACTGAACATGTAATAGTAAGTCGCAATAGCATGTATCAATTACATAACAATCCGACTGTATTTATGGGAGTTAGCGTTCGTACAGGCGAGTTTATTCAATAAACACGTTTCAATTATGTTGGAAAGTGTTAAAAAAATGTGATCCAAACTAAGCTAAAATATTTAATTCATGATTTATCATTTGCTAAATAAGCATAAAACCAACAAGATGAAAAATGTGCAAGCCGGCGATTGTGCCTGCAACTCTTGGAATCAGGGCCTGACTAAGGCAGGGGCATGCGGGGCAATTGCCCTGGGACCCCCGGTTTAAGGCCCTCCCATTAAGGACAGATATAAGTTTTTCATTAAAGGAGTGTCAAATAATAAAAAATGGTCAAAAGTGACCAAAATTCTTTTTTTTTAAAAATCAATTTTAAGGGTCTGTCTTTTCCTACCCCTCTGTTCCCGTACCCATTGCCTCCTTAAGGCCTCATATGTATCCTCTTATTCCTGTAATCGAAAAAAAAAACCTGCATTCTATAATTTCTTAAAGTTGTCTTTCTTCTGTTTTTATGTATACAGATGTGAATAGCACTTAGTACGAAATTTATGAACTCATACAATAGTTATGAATTTCAGTTTTAGTCACTTCAGTATAATTTACTAAAAATTTTAAGATAGAAGGGGGGCCCCCCTAAAGGTTTTTGCCCCAGGGCCCCCCACTGTCTAAGTCGGGCCCTGCTTGGAATAGTGCTCCAAGTGCTCTACCTTTTAAGCCATGAGGACGATGTCCAGCTTGGCATTTTTCCCTGCTATATATTGGTAAGGCTGCAACTGCAGCACAAGATGGAATAGTCTTTATGAGAACGCGATCCTGAGGCGTAAAATGAGGCACAAATAAACTCAGCATTGGTGAGCACAAATACGATTTTTAATTAATTTTTCAATTAATTTTCAGCAGTGAAATTACACTTGAAATTATTGAATATTTAATTCATGATTTATCACTTGCTAATGCATAATTTCACTGGTGAAAATTAATTGAAAAATTAATTTAAAATTGCATAAGTTAAAGTAGTTTTTTTAATTAAAAAATATGATTAAAAGACATATGAATATTTTTATTCAGATCGACATATGTTTCATCGCTCAAATGGTGACATGTTCAAGATCTTTTTTGATATGAATATTTTCGGGAAAATTTACCAAGAAATTGATAAATAAAATCATGAGAACATATGCATACTGAAAATTAAGTGCAAATACAATAAAAAAAAAATTAATATTTATGAATGTGAAATAATTTCTAGTATTGTTTCTTATGTTGCCAGAGAACCTCTCTCCAAATTTTAGATAACTCACTGGAGGCTGAATCATTGCAAATGTTCTTACTGCCTCTAAAGATCTCTATTGATTTCTGGATAATTGTAAATGAAATCTGGAGGGATAAATTAATCTATTATTTTTAAAATCAATTTGTATAGTTTTTCTGCAACATTATCTGACGAAAATTGTAGTCCTTTTGTTCTGTTTGATGTCTGCTATACGTTCTTATATTCTACTTTAAGACATCCATAAATGTTGCGAATAGAAAAGATGTTATCGATCATATGACAATAGGTCCATTTATGATACTTGGTTGGTCGCTTGGTTATTGATGAAAGCTTTTGTAAAAGCACAGGGACTCTTCACACCAGGCACATTTGATAAACGGTTCGGTTAACAACTGTTACAAATTTTGACTGTTGGTGTAAAACGTGCTTGTCACACAGATCTGAAATTTGATATTTCAATTCTTATTAACACCTTTTAGAATGCATATCAACGTATGTCGTCAAATGAGAGAGCGAAGTTTAGTTGTGAACCAAATGATGGAATTTTACAATAGCTTCTCTTGTAGTCGAATCTTCTCTGAATCAAAATTTTGCACATATTAGCCTCACTCTCAGAAATAAAACTCTCCCTTTTGACAATTCAACAATCCTCGAGCTTTATTCGTCGTTTTTGACGACCATTTCGAATCAAAATCACGTGCCTTTTAACCAAACGTAAACTTTCAAATGTTTGACGAAAGTGTTTCCCCAATCATGGCGAAACTCAATGCTTTACTTTAATGAAAAACTTTTCAGAAAATACTGAAATACAGACAGTTATTGTTTTGCATCAGTTACATTTTAGCTATTAAAGTTTTTAAGGATTGTTCTATTATTTTTATTTATTTATTTGTTTTTGTTCGTTATGACTTAATTTAAAAAGAATAATTTTTCAGTGTTCTACGAAGTCGTTCAAAAAGAAAATTTGGTAAATAAAATTTCAAAATTCCAGGATCTCTTTTTCATTTAAGAAGTATATTCTTTTTTCAATCAAATTAAAAACATACATAATCTATTCCTCTCCTTTCTATAAACAGTAATGTATTAAAATCTTAAACTCATACTCAAAGTGATAAAATCTCCTCAATATGCACTTCAAAATTCGTTATTTCTGAGCAACAAATTAACCAGGCCATATTTTAAATCATTCATTGAGCAAAGAAAATTTCTCTAATAAATTATTTAATCAAGCCATATTATAATTATTCATTAATCATAAGAAAACCATAATAATAAATTAGTCTTATTAATTAAAGCGTGCAAGAATTATAACAGCATCAATGAAATTGCAATCTACCAAATGAAAATATAAACACGCAATATAATTCCCTATGTCTTTAGAATCATATCGACTCGGAAGACCTTTTGGCGGAGAGCTAGAACAACGGATTTAAACACCAAAGAATGTCAGTTCGAATCATCTCGAAGGCACTACTTTTTTCCTCTGAGAATAAATACAGGTGTTTCTAAAATGTTCGATAGATAGTTCCAATACCCTCTGTTGCTGAAATTTGAGTTATCAAACAAACGAAGAAAGTAAATTCCTCAATATGAAGAAATATTCACTCGGAAAATTTCCCAGGAAACCGTTTCGTCAAAAACGAACAAAATTTCGTGAAAGTGTTCCTGAGCAGGGCTGTCCAACGCGGCGCCCGCGGGCGCCATGGCGCCCTTTGGAGGTTTTCTAGGCGCCCTTTTGAAGATTTCCTGTTATTAAACAATTTAGCGATAAAATTCTATAATAAATAATGCTTTCTTTAACATCATTAGTATTTTATCAGAGATATTTTTAAAACTTGAGTTTGGCATGTTGTTGGCTTGTCGTTGTACATTAAAATCCAGAAACATACTTTGAAAATTTAATCATGCATGTTTTTGCAATTTTTAGTTATTGTTTATATAGTGTAACTATGATAGTTAAATTTCTTAATAGTTGGAAATAGCTCTTTTTAATACCTAAGAAGCAAGAGAAAAACAAACATTTTCACCTGCCCCTCTGCCCTTTGGAAGATACATGCGCATGAATGTTCAGCATTTTTCTTTTTTCTATTGTCACAGTGGCTCATTGGTTGTTTAATAGGAAGGATAAAAGAGCTTAATTTTTCTTTCTTCACTTTTGAAATTTTAAAGAGTTTATTTTTTCTTTCTTTTTGTATCCATATTTTTGCCTAGAAAAAATAATAAACAGTGCAGAATGATATCCATCTATGAAAGCTCTTGCAGATTATCCCTTTGAAACCATCCACATGCTTTGGTCACTATCATGCTTGCCTGTTTTTTTTTTTTTTTTTTTTTTACTTTTCATAGAACTAATTCACGCCTTTAAACAAATCAAACCATATTTTCACATCCTAAAAGAAACCTTGCAGTATCTCTGATTTTCATATTTATTTGTTTGTTATTGTTATTATACACGCGTAAAAAAATGTATTGAAATTGAAAAAAATAGAATTTGAATTTGATAAAAAATTGAACTTGAAATTTAATTCGTGTAATTCCAGAACTGTAGGGGCCTTTTGTTTACTGCTGTACGATTCATTTGCACTATGTTAAAACATGCGTGTATACTAATACTGTGTGAAAATATTGCCACATGTTTTCAGTTACGTAAATAATGGCGCCCTTCATTAAGTGGCAAGAGTCAAGATGCGCCCTTGGTTACTGAAAGGTTGGACAAGCCTGTTCCTGAGTATTCATTTCAGGGAGTCCGGTGAGTTGTAGAATATTCGGTCATAGGTTTGACTATAAGTCTGTAGTCACGAAACGTTTCAACATCAAGGATTTGGAAGCACTTCTTTGTACCTGAAAGTTTAACCATGACTTCAATGTTTTCCGCCATTTTTCTGCTAAGTTCAGTACAGGACTAACTTAGTGAACGAAAGTGGATTCAGCTAACGAATGATTTATAGCGTGACTGCCAACATAAGGACTTGCTTGCTTTTTAATTGATTGAAAAATCATGTTTCCATTAAAGGAAATATCGTTTAACGAATATGACTCCAGTATAGACTACCATCATTAGGCGGAATATCATTGTACTTTAGTTTTTCATGATTTCACCATGAATACATTACAAATACGAAAAATTTTTAAAACTATACCGTAAAAACTTTTCTGGGTTAAAAATATCAATTGCTCATTAAAAACTTTTCTTGCGTGTAATCTTAATGATTCCTTTAAACACTTTTTTTTTTTTTTTTTTTTTTTTTTTTATCCACCGGAACTGAAAATATTTTCTTTACAACTTGTCACAAAAACTTCAGCGATTACGAAAATCTCAAGTGAAGATCCCTAACTTATGTCTAATATTAGGAAAAGAAATATATATATTTTTTTCTTTTTAGCAGAACAGGGGAAAATCCCCCTTCCTGGGGTGAAATAATAACACAACGGGACATCTTTACAATACGACAAGACAGATTTAGGGCAACCCCTACCGATTTCTGTATTTATTTTATATTTTTGAACACTGGTGTTGACAATGTTCAACAACGAAAGATTTGACTTTTGTTATAACAGCGGAAAGATATTTGTTTAATATATGAATTTGAATTTTCAACTTGCTTTAAAAATCCAACTGAATGTACTATGCTATGGAAAAGTTATTTAAATATATTTAACTCTTTGTTACCTTTCTTTTTATATTCAGACTTATTTTAATCAATATAACCTTCTTTAACATGAACTAGACAGTACCCCAAGATTTGATGGTAAATAATTTTAATATTTCATAGGAAAAATCCTAGAGCATATATACTAATAGAGGAAGCATGCAATGTTAGTTTCCCTATACAGAGAAGAAGAAACATTGGGAGGATTTTGACACCAGTCACGTGAAGAAAGGTTACCGCAATCTGCCAGATTTGGCTGTTTCTCCAAAAATTAAAAAGTCGCTGTGACTGAAATTTCTTTTTGCGCTTAATTTGAAAATGTTACATTTCTCCAACAATTTTTCGTTGTAATATTTTTTTTTTGCAAACATGGAAGTCATATCGGGTAGCTTCGATACATTAAGAATTTATTTATAATTGCAAAATAAATAAATCATTAAATATGCAAATTGTTTTCATCTATTATATTATTAAAAATTGTACCTGAGAAAAATAACTAATCATTCCTAAATAAGTAAAACTTATATTAGAAAGATAATAAAAGGTATCACCTTGAATTAATTTTAAATATCAAGTAGAAAATCATGTTCATTATAAAGATGCTTAAAATTAACAACATAGAAAACTAAAAAAGCTATTAAAATATTTTATTTTTACAAGACAGACATTTTTAATATATTCGTGTAAGAAAATATAAAATTTCAACACTTATCTCATACGTTTCCAAAATACATATAAAAGAAAACATAAGTATTTTACAGCAAATTATAATTAAAATTAAAAAAAGGCCGAAAATTTGGTTTCGTTTTTGACCTAAAATCTGAATTTTGGCGGATATGCTGCTAAAAATTCGGCCGAATCGAAATTCAACCGAAATTATAAGTATTCCAAAAATCTTGTTTCTTTTTTTAAAAAAATATCAATTTCACTATCTGATTTTAGTTGTTTCGGCTAAAATGAGTCATTCTTTATTGATTGCTATAAACTTCTCTGCTTATAATGATCAGTCATAACTGACTCAAGACGTGAATGCAAATTAGAAAGCAAGCAATGTATATATGGTTAAACTTTGAAGACACTTTTCACGTACTCATTAAAAGCTACAGATTTAACAGTAATAGAAATTTTTCAGTTTGAAACCACAGAAGTGTTCCCTATACTCTTTGAAAGTTCTAGTAAACAGAAGATCATTTATAGGAATCATTATAGATGATAAAATAAGTTTTGTATACTAAATTTTTTTTTAATTAGATAGAATTTGTATACTTAAAACATCATTCTGTGCCGTTGATGAATTAATTACATTTCGTTTTATAAGAAAGAAAAAAATAGTCAGAGGCACATTATCAACTTGAGTCACATGTATATGTATAATTAATATTATTCATTAATAATTATGCATATTAATTAATAATTATGTATGTTTGTGAATGTATTAATAATTTTAATCGTTTTGCGTTTTTTTTTTTTTTTTTTTTTTTTTTTTTGTTTTACCGAAAATAGGAAAATTAACGAAATTCGCTTTTGGTCTGAAAAACTTGTTTCGGTCGTACCTTACTTAATAAGATGATACATATGTTTCAATCTTAGAATCTTCAACTATACTGAAAACCTTTACTGCATAAGTATGTTATGCGTGATACACACAATCTCAAATACTATTTTTTTTTTTTTAAATATTATTGCAAAACATATCCATTTTATTTTAAATTTACTTTTTTAAATCACCAGCATGTGTAACTTAAAAAATTCTGTTTCAAAATTTATAATAATTTCCCTTTTTTTAATTTATTTTTAAATGTATAACCAACTTAAATATTTAACTAACTTTAAAATTTTAAAATCCATTCCCCCCCTCCCCTTCCCCCTTAATACGTGTGTTATTTCAGGTTTCAACAAAAGAATCTTTAGCCAGGCTGAGTGCTAAACTTTTATGGCACAGGCGTTTTTAAATTATAATACAACATATATAAAACATAAAATATTATATCAATAAAAAAAATATAGGAAAAATATGGAAATTATGTAAACAATAAATTGATATTCAAAACTGAAGAATAAAAGCAGGGGGGGGGGGGGGATACGATATTTGATTTTTTTAAAAAAGCAGTAAAATTAAAAATAAGGCCATATAAGTACACATCAATTTTTTGGAACTGAAGCATTAAATAGTGTTTTAAAATGAATTAAGTAAAAATTATGTATAGCTTTAATTATGTTTAAATGGTAAATATTTACGTTTTCAAAAAATATACTTTTTATATAAATAACATATTATACACATAATTCATTTACTTTTATTGAAAAGTTATAAAATTGAACTTTTTTATATTTATTTATTAAAAAATAATTATTTGCGGGGTAATTTGCATTTGCAAAAAATTATTTTATTGACTTTTTCTGAGTTTCTATAATATTTTAATTTGAGAGTTATTGAAACAGCCTTTTTTAAAAATACATAACAGTACAACAAATAAAACAGAAAGTGTATAGCATTTTGAGAGATTTGGAGGAGCTCGCCAAATCGCGCCAAACCCCTTTTCAAGACAAAAATTGAAATATCTTGCATAATTCCAAAAAGTTTGAAATAAATAATCTAAAATACATTAATCAGGAAAAGGTTAAACACATGAGTGTCCAAATAAAATATAACAAATCTTTATGAAGGCTCATATTTGAAAAAAAAAAAAAAAAAACAGTACATAACAAGTATGCACATCCGAAAACTTTTAATTTTGAGCATTAAAAAATCAATTAATTTAATATTATGTCAATATATGAGTAATATTTAAACTTGTGAAGTGTTATAAAGTCCTCTTTTGACAAATCTTTCCTTGCATCCAAATGCAACACATCATTTGGTAATTTTTTGTAACAGTAGCATCAGTACCTCCATACAAATACATGTAAAAAAGCTCCCTAGCTGGAAGGAGTGTCCACCAGTCACGTGGTTTCAATGATGGGTCAAGTTTTCCAGGGGGGATGGATCACTCTATTTATTTTTACTCTGGGGGAAAAATGCTTGTATTTTTAATTGATTGCTTGTTAGTTAAGTATTGAAATTTTGATGAATTGATATATTGTGTAATTAATTCTATTGATATAAGGTGATAGATGGTGTTGTCAGTCAAATTAATTCAGTTAAGTGAAAGAATTTTATTTTCCCAATTTATAACCAAATATGCAAATGTTATCAGAATAATTATAAGAAGTTTAACTAAAAATATTGAATAGAGTATTTACTCTTACTCAAGACAATCTTATTTATTTATTTATTTACTTTTTAATAACAATACTTAGTATTTTCTTTTCTTTTTTAACTACTCTACCTTTAAAAGTTTTCATTAACTTTATTTTTATCAGTCTTATTATTAAATCTTAATTTAAAACTTCATGCTAGTAACTAACAATTTGTAATATATATTTTAATTATTTTAATTTTTCTATGCATTTTAAAACTTTTTAAATATTAAATTTTGTATATCATGACAATTTCTTTTATAATTCTTATATGAATGTTTTTTCTTTCCTTTTTCTTTTCGGAGAATAAAAATCTTTTCTTTGTTCATACTCGTATATATTTTTGGTAATTGTCAGAAAATATGTAGACTGCTCATTAAATTACATGCAGAATATTAATTAATTACATGAAAAATATTTTAACTTAAACATTTTAATACAAAATTATAAATTTTTAGAAACTTTGTTGAGTGTTACATTTTTAATAATAAAGCATTCGAATTTTTTCACGCGACACATCCTTTTAAAATTCTTGGCCCAGATATTACCAAGCATCCATTTCTAAGCTCCGCCCTCTTAACTAATTTTTTTACCACTAGAGTGGTGTTTTAATATTTTATTTTATTCATCACTACTCCATAAATGTCCCCAAATATCAAGAAAAAAAATCTTTATAACAAATCTCAATAATTTGCATCGTCTCAACAATTTTTCTCTTTCTTCCATCAGCGGGCACTATAGAAAAAAGTCCTTCCGGCAATGCCGGGAGGAAGAGGTAGCTTTCATATACTTATTTACATATTATTTATTTTAAATTAAGTTATATTATTCAAACATACGAAGCTCAAATTAGTGAAACCCGATTTTATAAGATTGAATGCTAGTTTTTGTTAATACTGATTATTAATAGGAATTTTTAGAAATTAGTCATATTTTATTCAAGCTGGTTTTATTTTCAGCGACTTAGAGAGTCGCCAAATTCCACGATATCATGAAGTGTATGCCATCTTAAAGCAATATGATGGATAAAACAAACCAATGAGCTTGTCGAAATCTTAATTCATGTGGACATGCACTCTCATATCGAAATCGATTAATATATACAAGTGCTATCGCGGGCAAATTGATTTTTTAAAAAAATGTCACCCACATTAGAAATTCAAACTGCTATATCTCTGGCGTTTTTTAAGATAATGAAAAAGCAAAAATACTCCGGGATTCAATATTAAGATAAATACATTCGAAAGAATCTTTTTTCAATTTCTAATTTTTTATTTGTACATCATTATACATTTAAAAGATTTTTGACAAACATAAATAGCCGCCATTTTGAAACAAGATGGCAGATGAAGTTGTCTAGTGAACTCGGTCAAGACATTGATATTTACTATGTACACACGCAGTTATATTCAAATCAGTTTATAAATATGCATATTATCGCTTGACAAATTTCAGACCGTTTCAAAATGCCAACTACACTGGAAATTGAAAGTGCTATAACTCAGCCATTTTTCAAGATATAGATGAAACAAAAAATGCCCTGGAATCTTTATATCAAGGTCGAATACACAAAAGAAAAATCTTTTTCAATTTCTCAACATTTTGTACCTAATTTTAAATTTTAAATTTTTTTAAAAATTTTAAATGACCGCCATTTTGAAACAAGATGGTGGATGATGCTGGCTAACGAACACGGTCGAGACATTTGTATGTACTATGTACATACCAAGTTTCATTCAAATCTGTTCTTAAATACGTTAGTTACAGCATGACAAAAATCTGATCGTTTCAAAATGTCAGCCATAAGAAAAATTCAAAGTGCTATAACTCAATCATTTTTTAAGATATAGACAAAATAAAAAGTGTTCTGGAATCGTTGTTTAAATTTCTAACACATAAAAGAAAAATATTTTTCAACTTTTAATTTCTTCGCATTTGATTTTAAATTTTAAATTTTTAAATTTTTTAAATGGCCGCCATTTTGAAACAAGATAGCGTATGATGCTAGCTAACGAACTCGGTCGAGACATTTGTATGTACTATGTACATACTAAGTTTCATTCAAATCGATTCATAAATATGTTAGTTACAGTATTACAAATATCAGATTGTTTCAAAATGTCAGCCATAAGAAAAATTCAAAGTGCTATAACTCAATCATTTTTTGAGATATAAACAAAATAAAAAGTGTTCTGGAATCATTGTTTTAAGTTCTAACACATAAAAGAAAAATACTTTTCAACTTTTAATTTCTTCACATTTAATTTAAAATTTTTAAATTTTTAAAAATTTTTAAATGGCCGCCATTTTGAAACAAAATAGCGGATGATGCTGTCTAACGAACTCGGTCGAGACATTTGTATGTACTATGCACATACCAAGTTTCATTCAAATCGGTTCATAAATACGATAGTTATCGCATGACAAAAATCAGATATATAAATATATATATATATATATATATACACTCCTGGACAAAATTATAAACTCAGAATTTTTTTAATTTATTTACGTCCTAATGTAAATAAGCTTTGCTTTAAGTTAATGAAATAATGATGAATATTTATAATAAGACATCTAAATTTAATGTAACTCATAAATAAAATGGAGTAAGTAATTTAAATAAGAAAATACATAACTTAAAAAAAAAAACATTATGTGAAACCTGGACAAAAATATAAACTCAAAGTAATTAATTTCTGTATTCTGGCACATTTGATATAAATAAATGTATTTTATGATAAGAAACTAATAAATGGAGTCATTATGGATCAATACATTTCAATACATCAATACATGTTTTAGTTTTTCTCATAAAATAACATTATGTGAGATCTGGACAAAATTATAAACTCAAAGTTAGGAATTTCTATACTCTGATATTTTTTATCTAAATAATAAATGTGTTTTGTGATAAGAAAATAATTCAGTGAAATTATTTTTCACATTGGTATTAATGCAAATGATAATTATTCATATTTTCAATTCTCTCCATGATTTTATTAAAAATCATTTATCGTCTGCCTTTGAATTACTTTTAGAATAATTTTGCTTTCTTTTAATACATCTTGTTTATTGTGAGTCATTGCGTGTTATTCTTAGAACAATGAAAAGTCAACAACTTTTCTAATTTCTAATGCCTCGAGGAAAGGTTCTCACAGAGGTACAAGTTGGTAAAATTTTGGCATTCAGAGCTCTTGGAAAAACACAACGCCAAATTGCTTTGCTAATTAAATGTTCACAAGGAGCAGTAAAAAACGTTTTAAAGAATCCGTCAATCTATGGAAAGAAGAAACGGAGTGGTCGGCGTCCAAAGATAACAGAAAGAAATCGAAGATCTATCTTACAAACAGCATCTAGTACTGGAGCTTCTTCTAGCCGAATTGTAAATACTTTAAAGCTAAATGTAAGCTCTCGAACTGTCAGACGAATTCTTCAACGAGCGCCGAATATGAAATGGAAGAAAATGAAAGCTAAGCCAAAACTTGAGCCCCATCACATGAATGCCAGACTTCATTTTGCACAACAGCACATGTCATGGACAACAGAGTGGAGCACAGTTGTCTGGTCAGATGAAAAGAAGTTTAATTTAGATGGCCCAGATGGCATAAGATACTACTGGCACGATATCAAACATGAAGAACGGCATATCTTTAGTCGAAATTTTGGTGGAAGATCCGTGATGGTGTGGGCTGGTTTTTCGCAGAATGGTAAAACTGCTCTGGCTTTTCTTAATGGAAAACAAAAAGCAGAAGACTATCAGTTAATGCTGGAAGATAATCTTTTGCCATATGGACCTTTGATTGCTGGAGGAAACTGGCTATTTCAGCAAGATAATGCAGCAATACACTCCGCAAAAAGTACAAAAGAGTGGCTGCAGCGCTGGTATATAAATGTCTTGAACTGGCCAGCCCGCAGCCCTGATCTAAACCCCATTGAAAATTGTTGGGGTGCAATGGTTCTAATAGTCTATCGCGATGGACGTCAATATCAAAACACAAATGATTTAAAGATGACTATACTTTCAGTTTGGAACCAGTTGTCTATGGAGCAGTTGGGAAAACTTGTTCAATCTATGCCGAGTCGCATATTCGAAGTCATACAGAAAAATGGCGGTTCAACACATTTTTGAATGTATGCTTTAATACTTTGCACCAGGATTCAAAAGTACATTCACTTCTTAAACTCTATAATTTTATGTTTTCAGTTTACACATGTACTATATTTATATTACTCATCTTTTTAAATATATATATATATAAATGCATTGATGTATCAAAACATATTCATCCCTAATAATTTCATTTATTAGTTTATAATCATAAAATACATTTATTTATATCAAAGATACCAGTGTAGAATTCATAACTTTGAGTTTATAATTTTGTCCAGGTCTCACATAATGTTATTTTGTGAGAAAAATTAAAATATGTATTGATGTATTGAAATGTATTGATCCATAATGACTCCATTTATTAGTTTCTTATGACAAAATGCATTTATTTATATCAAGTATGCCAGAATATAGGAATTAATAACTTTGAGTTTATATTTTTGTCCAGGTTTCACATAATGTTATTTTTTTTAAGTTATGTATTTTCTTATTTGAATTAATTGCTCCATTTTATTTATGAGTTATATTAAATTAAGATGTCTTATTATAAATATTCATCATTATTTCATTAATGTAAAGCTAAGCTTATTTATATTATGATGTAAATAAATTAAAAAATTTCTGAGTTTATAATTTTGTCCAGGAGTGTATATATATATGTCAACATTTGAAAGGAGGGTGGTTTTGGGGTCTGGGGGTCATGATCGGTGAAAATATACCAAATTTTTCTGGAAGTACTTTCCTCCGGACGGCTGCAATAGGTATTTTTTTACTTTTTGTAATGAAAGCTACCTAAAAATTCGCAAACTTTAAATTTAATCTACGATGTGTCATTTAATATCTTAAATGAAAAGCCATGTGTCCAATGATTTTATTTTTCACTTCTTACTCCTGTTTTTTTCTGTTATGTGTCGCCTTTATCATTAGATCGAAACATGAAAATTAAAAAATGTTTTTGAAGATACTGATTTGATAATTTTTTTTTTTTCAAAAGCCACTTGATTGCTATTAAAAAAAATTTTACTTCAGAAAATCCGCGATTAAATCTCAAAATTTTAATTTGTTTTTAGCAGTAAGACAAAAGCATACAAGTTATAGCCATGGAAAAGATTATCCGTATTTTAAAACAGAATAGCTATAAAGCTGTTATCAGATTCACGGACTTTAGGCGTGACAAACTTTTCAGCCGGTTTTAACCCCAACATTTTCCCGTTCAAAGAGAGAAAAAGGTTACAACTGTCTTTGAAAAAGTTAGAGGAAAAGCTTGAAAAACGGTCCTACTAGTACCAGCCGTTAATATTTATCGCCTATTCGTATCGATCCCTTATCTCTGATTCGTTGAAATGTTCGATGTTGGAGGAAAAATCTGGGCTAGTCCAGACTTTTTTAGAACTGTGGAAAAAAGTTGGGGAGACATTGCTGTTTGCTATCACACTGGGTTTTGGGAGGATATTTCGCGAAAAGTTGGAGGAAATCAAGTGTTGGCTCAAAAGTCTTGCGAAATGTTGGTGAATCTGATAGCAGCTTAAAAGTGGTTTATCATCGAAAGTTACACTTTTCAAATTAACTTACATTAAATTTACAATTTTAAATTTCAAAATGCTAAATAAAAGATTGTCAAGTTTACACTTAAACTTAATTTTCTTCAATAAAATTAAAACTTAACCAATAATGATATACACTATATTGCCATTGATTATGGGACACTTGCGATTTTAGACATTTTACTAACTATCTAGAAAAATACATAAGGAAACATCTCGAAACTCTTAGTGTATAAATATAATAGTATACGTCATACATCTCCGTGAAGATTTTTTACCGAAACTCCATAGGGGACCGTCAACAAATTAAAAAATAATGAATATCTTTTGAATAACTCTGTCAAAACTAATGTAGCAAAAGCGCTCAAACTCTAGATTATGATTGAATTCCTTATTGTAATACACTGTGTTCATATTTATGCAAATAGCATGCATACTCGCAGAGTAATTAAGGTTTTTATAAAAATGGTCCCAAATTTTTCCAAGTTTTTCCATTATAATTTTCAGAGTTCTTAATATAAAATAATATTTTTTTCAGAAAATATGACAAACAACATTGCACACAGTACCCTGTAATCAGAATTAAAAAATAATAAAAATTGTATGAAAAATGAGTAGGTTTACTAAATAATTTTTTACTGCGCATGCGTCAAAGATATCAAAATTTCATTTGCATATTATGTCAGCTAAATGTATAGAGCAACTTTTCTAAAAGTCTCAAAATTATAGCTTGAAAATTCTGAAAGTAATCGTCTATAGAAAAAGGACAAAATCTGTTGTTTCCAAAACGAAGCAAAAAAATGAGGGATTTTATCCAAAAGTAGTCGTAACATCCCGTATTGTGTATTCTATATTGACACTAATCAATGAATATATGGATACAACCCCTCTTGTTTTTGCTTCATTTTGAGAATAACGGATTTTCAACTTATTCAATTGACGATTATTTTCAGAATTTTCAAGTTATGATTTTGTGACTTTCACAAAAGTTGCTCTATACATTTAGCTAACATAATATGCAAATGAAATTTTGATATCGTTGACGCATGCGCAGTAAAAAATTATTTAGTAAACCAACTCATTTTGTATACAATCTTCATTATTTTTTAATTCTGATTACAGGGTACTGTGTGCAATATTGTTTGTCATATTTTCTGAAAAAAATATTATTTTATATTAAGAACTCTGAAAATTATAAGGAAAACACTAGGAAAATTTTGGTACCATTTTTATAAAAACCTTAATTACTCTGCGAGTATGCCTGCTATTTGCATAAAAATGGACACAGTGTATTACAATAAGGCATTCAATCATAATCTAGAGTTTGAGCGCTTTTGCTACATTAGTTTTGACAGGGTTATTCAAAAGATATTCATTCTTTTTTAATTTGTTGACTGTCCCCTATGGAGTTTCGGTAAAAAATCTTCACGGAGATGTATGACGTATACTATTATATTTATACACTAAGAGTTTCGAGATGATTCCTCATGTATGTTTCTAGATATTTAGTAAAATGTCTAAAATCGCAAGTGTCCCATAATCAATGGCAATATAGTGTATATATATATACCGGGTGTCCGAAAAATGACTGATGGATTTTAAAATTCAATAACTTGCAAACGGTGACAGCTATTAAAAAATTTTTGCAGGAGGGTTATGTATAATGTCAGGAGTTTTTTTACCGTAATTTTTTATTTTAGTTCGAATTTCAAACAATAGGTGGCGCTGACGGCGATTGAAGGCCAGTTGATCAGTGTTGAGTGAGGCGTCGACCTGGCCTTCAATCGCCGTCAGCGCCACCTATTGTTTCAAATTCGAACTAAAATAAAAAATTACCCCTAAAAAAAACTCCTGACATTATACATAACCCTCCTGCAAAAATTTTTTAAATAGCTGTCACCGTTTGCAAGTTATTGAATTTTAAAACCCATCAGTCATTTTTGGGACACCCGGTATATATAAAGCAAAAATTTAACAGATCAAATCACGCACTTGAGGGTGTTCTCAAATCAAAAAGGGCAACTTTACGAGATAAGTTTTAGTTCGATTTTTTTCTGAAATGCATCAAACTAGCAGGTGTTGTTGTCCAAAAATTACCATGTAATTGCTCTAATTTTTTCTAGTTTTTTGCAAACGCAATAAATTTTTCAGAAAATAGTATGAAAGTAGGCGTTTCCATCTGGATTCCCTTGTGAAAAAAAGAATAACCACTGAAACAGGGGGACAAACGTATTTGTCACATGGATCAAGATAGCTTATAACTCAATAGGTAATTTATTAATCAAAAAATGGAAAACACAGTAGAATTTCAAATTGTTTCCGCAGTCAGACTTTACAATTTTTCATCTTTCTGTTTAAAAATGAATTTGTAAATGTGTCAAAACGTTTTTGCACTTGTTGAGCAGAGCAGTTGAAGACAGCCTTAAAAACTGAAAAAAAGAATCAAAATCAAAATAAACTCTTTAATTAGTGAAATCTTTGGCGATTTTCTTGACTATTAACCCCTGGTATGTGAATAATGCAAATCTACTGTTTTTAACATAGTTTTTTTTTTTTTTTTTTAAATAACTGATATTTTTCATATAAAAAGGATTTTGTCAGTGCACAGTCTATAAAACATATTAAATATTAGAAGTATATTATTTTTCAAATAAAAATTAATTTCACCTGTGTTATTGTACACATTCAGCAAAAAAAAATTAGATAAATAGAAATTGTATGAAAAACAAAATTCAACAAAATAGTAAAAGTGCGCAAAGTATATTAATGATTAAAAAAAGTTTTATTGTATTATTTTAGCAATTTCGTTTCAATACGTATTTCTAAACATCCTCAAATTTATAAATGAATTTACTATCGGCAACAGTATAATATAAATGAGTATTCCTTCCTAGGTAACCTCTTCAAAAGGTTTTTAATAATAAAAAATACATTATCAATTTGAATTTACCATTTGTGACAAAAAGTTAAATCGTAACATATGCGAATTCATTTTTTTTTTTTTTTTTTTTTTTTTTTTTTTACTCTGAATTCTCCAACTGCTGAACTTTGCTCACCCAAAATATTTTCTGGCATACATTTCTAATGCAAACAGACATACAGAAATACATTTATCACAGCGTATCATAATTCGTCACCTACATGTATCCAGAGAAACCGAAAAACTTGTATTTTGTGAAAAGCGTGAGCAAGTGCTTCAAATTTGTGTAAAACTGTCACAAACGCATTTAAGCTGATAAAAAAAAATATCTAAATAAAAACATGCAACTTAGAAGGTGTGTGAAAGAGGGAAGGATAAGAGAGGTTTTTTTATTTACTTTATTTTCTGTTTTTTGTTTTTTTTTTCGACATCAGACCGAAGTTCACGTTTTAGTGTTAGAGTGAAAGCAAGGAGCTCTCCCAAATCAACAAACTGTGAGCTATTTTAAGATTCGCAGTTCATCCTTGATGAGAAAAATCGAGAGGTTCTTCGACATCCAGGCTTCTCTAGCCAAGATGCAGAAGAGTAAGCGCATCTTGGATGCTAAGTTTCTTTATTACATTTAGTTGAATGCAATAACAAAATGTAATAAGTAGGAAAATGCACGTTAAGTATAACAAATGAGGTGCGTTCGTTTTTAAAATATTCAGATCTTGATTTAATAGTATGCAGTATTACAGATACAGTGCAATAGCAAAATCTTATGTGCGTCCCTGTAAATACTATTTGATTTCTGTTATACAGAAAGTACCTTGTACTAAACTTCAGCAATGTCTATCAATTTCGTAAAATGTGAAATAGTTTAATATAATTAAAACGCGCCCCAAACAATGTTTCCTCCTATACCATAATGTAATGTAATGTAATACATTTGTGTGACCCTCTAAATTAATAATAAATATTCTTTCTATCGCACATTGTACAGAATGTATATTTTAGTGCATATTTGCGCATTTATTCATTGACGCATATCAGTTTTATTATGTTCAAAAGAATCATTACGTTCGAATCGTTAAAGTGCACCTGAAACTATTTTCTTCCATTGGCCGTATTGTTACGAAATATATTTTTATTGTCTCTGTAATTAAACTATACATTCGATTTTCATATAATTTGAAACAACTCGACAAAAATATGCAAAAAATATAATTTTAAATTTCGAACGATTCGGTTGGGTAGTTTTTGCTCTCTTTTATGCAGACAGGCGGACGGACTGAATGACGACTATAGGTGCTTCGTATTTACATAATTATGAACGCACCTGTAAAGCAAAAAGTTTGGATAGAAATCATGGTTTACCGTTTTGAATAGTTCTTGCTTTAAAGTACAAAATGTTTTTTAAAAAGGAGTACTAAAAGGTTACCATAAAAATTAAAGATTATGTAAATTTTACTATCTAGATTAAAGATGGTGGACCCTTGTTCGACCATCCGGGCTTCCCTATTCCAAGTACAGGACAGCACATCTTGTATGATAAATTTCCTTCCTGCATTTAGTCAAATGCAATAATGAACGTAAAATGCCAAAAACTTTGGGCAGAAATTATGGTCTACCGGTTTGAGTAACTCATGCTGCAAAATGCCATAATACTTTTAAAAAAAAATAAGTACCAAAAAGTAACCACTTCAAAAAAAGAAAAGAAAAAGGAATGAAAAAGAAAAGTTAATATAAATTTTACTACGTAGACTAAGGCTAGCAAACTTTTCGTTAATCTTCAGGCTTCTCTATAACTCAGGTGCGAAATGCTAAATTTGTCTAGATTAGACATCCAGACTGCTCTATTCCGAGTACAGAACAATGCATCTTGTATGGTAAATTTCTTTATTGCATTTAGTCGAGTATAATAATAAAACGCAAAAGATGGACAGTTTTAGGCAGAAATTATGGTCTACCGGTTTGGATAATTTTTATTGCAAAGTGCAATAATATATTTAAAAAAAATAGTAATTAAAGAAATAAGTACCAGGAAGTTAGCAAAAAAGAAAAAGAAAAGTTGATAAAAATTTTACTGCGTAGACTAAGGATGGCAAACGTTTAGCCAGCCTCCAGACTGCTCTATCGCTTGGGTGAAAAATGTTAGATAGCTTTATTGCATTTAGTCGAGTTCAATAATAAAACGCAAAAGATCAAAACTTTTAGAAAAAAATACGGTCTACTGATTTGAATAATCATTACTGCAAAGTACAATATCGTTCATAAATTGAGTACTTGAAGGTTACCGAACAGAAAAAAAAGGTGAAAGCTGTTGTAAATTTTACTATGAAGATCAAGGATGGCGAACCTTTTATTCGACAGCCACAGGCTTTTCTAGTCTGGTTACAGATTAACGCATCTTGGATGCTAAACTTCTTTATTGCATTTAGTCGAGTACAATAATAAAATGTACAAAGCAAAAAGTTTGGATAAAAGTTTGGCTTAGCGATTTGAATAGTTCTTGCTGTAAAGTGCAAAGGGCTTTTTAAAAAGGAATACTAAAAGATTATCATATAATTAAAGATTATGTAAATTTTAATATCTAGATTAGAGATGGTGGACCTTTGTTTGACATCAAGGCTTCTCTATTCCGAGTACAAAACAGAATATCCAGGCCCTGATTACCAAACAGGCACGAGAAGCACGTGCTTTTCTTAGGAAATTTTGAAGAGGCCCAAAATTGAGAAAACATGGGCCCCCCAAATCTTTTATTGAATTATTTGTTTGTGTTTATTTTACACAATGAATATGAATACTTTTTAAATTTGGTTTGTATGCACACTTTAAAATATTACTAATTTAAACTATTGCCAAAATGGGAAGAACTATTTCAAAATATTAATTTTTTATCATACTAAATTCAAACTTTTTTTCCAACTTTTACATTTTTACGCTAATATTATGCAAAATCGTTTTTTCATATTTTTATTTATTTATCCAATTACTGTGAATATATATATAGCGGACTATAAAAGAAGTTCTTTAAGGAAATACATGTAAACTGAACTGAACCATGCTTCGCAGTAATATATGCAGCACCAGTGAGTTTCCAGGTATGTCGAACTTAGAAAACATTTTTAAACTAAAAGGGGGGCCCGAAACGACTCTGTGCTTCCCATATCTTTAAAGGTTAATCGGGTCTTGAGCGTATCTTGTATGGTAAATTTCCTTATTGCATTTATTTGACTGCAATAATAAAATTCAAAAGGTCAAAAATTTAGGGCAGAAATTCTGGTCTACCGATTTGAATAACTCTTGCTGCAAAGTGCAATAACGTCTTTCTTTCTTTCTTTTAACTAATAATTACCACGAAGTTAGTAAAAAAAAGAAAAAAGAAGAAAAGGAAGAGGGAGAAAAAGAAAATTTGATGACATTTTAACTACATAGACTAATTATGGCAAACCTTTCGTCAACCTCCGGGCTACTCTATAGCCCCCCTTAGCAAAAAATGGCATAGGATTTTTTATGGAAACATATGGTTTTATATGGAAAATCATAAAAAAATTATGTCATTATATGTAAACATATTGTATTCATATGATAAACATTCATCGCTCTATGGTATTGCAGAGCAATGTCTATGGTAAAGTTATAGGATAATGATATATACCATACATTTTATGGTATCCAGAGAAAAGTGTATGGTAAAGTTATAGGATAATGATATACACTATACACTTTATGGTATCCAGAGAAATGTGTATGGTAAAGTTATAGGATAATGATATACACCATACATGATATAGTATTCCATAACCAGGTGTATGGTAAAACTATAGGGAAATGAAATTTACCATACATTCAGTTGTGTTCCATAGCGTGATGTATAGTAAAATAATACATAATTGTTTGCACCATAAATTGTATAGTATTTCAAAGCATGGTGTATGGTAAAATCTTAATGCCTTTTGAAAGTTTATAATATATTAGATTTTGTGTAACTATAATATAAAATTACTCGGTTGTGGTCATTTCAAAACTTTCTACTATCTTTATGTATGTCTTATGCACTTCTAAAAAATAGAATCATAGCAACGCCACTGGTTAGATAGTTTAAACCAAAATCTATTTAGAAACAACTTATGTTAACTTATAACCAGTCTAATGAAAATTCCTTGATCTCAAATTAATATAACATAAAATAACATATTATTTTATTCCTATATAATTCATATATATGAGTGTGTAAATGCGTTAAAAATAAAAAAAATCTTGAGAAAAATAAATTATTCAATAAAAATACATAATTGACATATTTCCTATAAAATTCTAACAGCGATTAAAGGAGTCAGGGACACACATAAAAAATACGGCATTAAAAATTTATCTGATTTTTTATGCTTATAATGACATTTTTTTTTTTTATCGTATTTAGAAAAGGAAATATTATGTGTTTTTTTTTTTTTTTTTTTTTTTTTTTTTTTTTCGTTTTCAGCATCTAGCTTTTAAGCATTGATTGTCATGGATAAGACTTCTTGTATGCGTTTTTCTTCATGATGAGTTTTCACAATTTCTCACATTTAAATTGTTATAACTCAAGAACCGTTAAACATAAATGCTTTAAAATTAGAAAATGCCTTTTTTTTTTAATTGCTTTCCTTTAATTTTGATACAGCAAATTTGAAAAAAAATATTTATTTTTGAAAGTATTATTTATTTTCAAACTTTTACTTTAAATAATTTTTTTATTAATATCTTTAAAAAGGCTGAATCAAAATTAAAATGTAGGTGTTTCTGTTTATTTAATTGCTAAAAAACTAAAATTCTACAATTATTACATTGAGTTACAATAATTTTTCATTTCCCTTCACTTTTTTTAATAAATTTTAAATTAAAAAAAATATAGAGAAGTTTTATCATGTGATTTTGTTTTAAAATGGTATGTTTAATATCACAAAATATTGCGAAATTTTAATTCAATAAAAGATTTTTTAATGTGTCCCGGACCCCCTCAAAATAAACAAATTGTCAAAAATAGCCTATAATTATTTAAAGAAAATCTTTTTGAATTTATTTTAAAAAGGACCTACAAATATTTGAATCACCAAAAGAATTTTTGAAATATCTTTTAAAAATATTAACAACAAAATATTAATACATATATATTAATAAAATATATTATAATACGTTAATTAAATATTAATAAACTTAACAATACAAAAAAAAAAAAAGTTCATAATTAATTTACGTTATTTGATAATTTTAAAGTCATTTTATATGGAACAACAAGGATTTTTATTTTATCTAAAAGTTAAAAATTATTAAAAAGATTAAAAATTATTTTACGATCTATAAAAATATCAAAAAATCTACCGATATTTTTATCGACCTCAAATTATGATAATATATGAAATAAGTGTTATTATTTTGTTCTTATGTATTTCATATATGTGAGCAGAGTCTATGCGTTATAAATAAAAAATCCTATGGAAGAAATAAAATGATTTAACAAACATATATATTTGATGACATATTTCCTATAAAATTCTAACAGCTATTAAAGAATTTTGTAATTACAAACTTCTGTAAATACAAACACATTCTTAAAAAAAAAAAAAAAAAAAAAAAAAAAACTGCATTAAAAATTTCTTTATTTTTTCTTATAATGATGTTTAAATCATGTTTTCTATTATAATTCGAAGAGACAATAGTCAGACAATAGTAGTACTTTTTAGTTTTGGTTTTTATATTCATTTATATTCATTTTATATGCAACAACAAAGTTTTTATTTTATTTTATTTAAACTTTAATAATTATTGAAAAGATTAAAAATCCTTTTACACTATATAAAAGATTTGCTGAAAAATTTGATTGCTACGGATTTGCTGGAAAATTTGAAGGATTATAAATTTCTTAAAGTTCTGCACTTCCTCTTGGATTTCTAGCGGAATTTGAACCTTTTAAGTGTTGCATTACAAAACAAGAAACTTCTCATTTCATCTTTGAAAATAAAAATTGAACATTGCATCTCAGTTCTAACAGATCTCGAATCTAATGTTGGACCAAGCGCACAGGAATTTTTAGACCAACTATCCATTTCAGGGATAATTAAGGTGTGCAGCTGACAAATATAGAAAATGGAGATGAAATGAGATTTTAAGAGGGCATTAATTAAACACACAAAGTTATACATTACAGAAAGACTGCAATCTATGTCATCAGATGTGTTAGCATGTCTGCATATTTTTGACACTGTGGATTGGCCTCTCGCCCAAAGGAAAAATTCTTGAATTTGGGATAGAAGAAATAACCCAAATCTCTTTAATGAAAAAGTAGATATTGTATTGGCAGAGTGGGCAGAATTTAAATTTATTTTACTATCACTGATACTGAAAGAGATGCTGGAGAATGTTTACACTGAAAAATGTTCAGGAAGATTCCCCAATTTGTTCCAGATCCTAACATTTTGTGCTGTTTTACCAGTAAACACAGCTTCATGTGAGGGAGGGTTCAGCTGTCACAACAGACTCAAGACAGCACACAGGAACTCTCTGAAGACTGAGAGAATGAATGATTTGGTCAGAATTTCTGTTAATGGACTCACCCTGACAGAGTTTGACCCTACAACTGCAATTGATGAGTAGTATTTCTGATCAGAAAGGCAGAGCTACACAAACATGAAGTGCTAATAGGACAGGAACTTACTATTGGTATGTATTTCTGTAACCACTGAAATCTTCTGGCAAGCTTATTTTGAGATAATGTTATTTTTTTTTCTTTTTGCAGTAATGTTTCGTTTTATCAATTTTTGCATTTTTTTCGGTCAATAGAAAGTTTTTTATACTACATCTGTTAATATTTTTAAAATACACCATATTTTTCATAAATGTAAAATATTCTGGATTTAACAGCCATTTCCTTCTAACAATCGACAATTTAAATTAAATTTGACATAAATATTTCATTTTCTGCGCAGGTGTGGGGGCTGACAATGTTATCTGAATGAATGTAAAATAGTGGCGAGTAACTTTTAGGCTGAAATTTCATGCCCTGATTTAAATAATCATTGCTTAACATTATGATATCGTTCACAAATTGAGTAGTAGAAGGTTACCAAAAAGGGGAAAAAATAAAAGCTATTGTCAATTTTGCTATGAAGATCAGAGATGACCAATTTTTTATTCGACAGCCAGACTTTTCTAGTCCGGTTACAGATTAGAGCATCTTGGATGCTAAATTTCTTTACTGCATTTAGTGGAGTGCAATGATAAAACATAAAAGATCAAACATTTTGAAGAGAAATTATGGTTTACCGATTTGAATAATTCTTGCTCTAAAGAATAAAGTTTTCTAAAAAAGTAAATATTAAAAGATTACCAAGATCACTAAAAAATTAAAGTTTATTTAAAATTTATTATCTAGATTAGTGGTGGCGGACATCCAGATTTCTCTATTCCGAGTACACAACAGTGCAACTTGTATGATTAATTTTCTTATTATATAATCGAGCGGACTCATAAAGTGTAAAAAGTCAAAATTTTCGGACAGAAATTATGATCTATCGATTTGAATAATTCTTACTTCAAAATGCAATATCTTCCAAAAAAATGAATACTAGAAATTGAGGGGGGGGGGAGGGGGAGAGAAAAGTAAGGAAGAAAATAAAAAGAAAGTTAGTGCAAATTTTACTATGCACGCAACGAATGTCAAAGCTTTACATAATCTTATAGCTTCCCTATAGTCCGGATGTAAAAGAACGCATCTTAGATGCTAAATTTCTTTATTGCATTTACTCGAGTGCAATAATAAAATTAAAAGGTCAAAATTTTTCAAAAAAAAATTATGGTCAACCGATTTGAATAACTATTCCTACAGAGTAATATATTTTAAAAATTTAGTACTAAGAGATAATTAAAAAAAAATGAATGAAAGTTGGTGATAATCTTACTATGTACACTAAGAATGACAAACCTGTAGCAT
Organism: Maratus speculifer; assembly: GCA_964019185.1. Lineage (NCBI taxonomy): Eukaryota > Metazoa > Arthropoda > Arachnida > Araneae > Salticidae > Maratus > Maratus speculifer. The sequence goes on along the minus strand of OZ025295.1, from coordinate 52,409,793 downwards.
CAAGGTGTATTCAGCACGGTGTTTATTGATGTTCTAAATTTCTGACAAAATGCAACAATTATATTAAACAGAGTCTGTATGAAATTGATTAATCATAAATTGAAAAATTTAACTGTTGATTTTAAAATTCCAAATTTTAATCAAATTCATTATTGGCTGAAAGCATTTTCTAAATAAAAAGACTTGGAAAAAGAAAAAATATTATTTTTTAAAAAATGACGATAAAAAGAAGGAAATATCAATAATTTTTTTGTAAATTCTTCTTTAAATTCTGAAAAAAAAAATGTTTTCTAAGGTTTCTGAAGATAAAGGAATACTTTTCGGAATCTTGGATGACTCGAAACGGGTTATTTTTGTGCTCGTGATTATTGTACATTTTCATAGATTAAAAAACATCTGTCTTTTTTACAGTGTAGTTACATGTCATGAGCATGTAAGATATTTTTTGCAAAAAAAATGGCACACAGATGTGAAAAGTTTAGCATGAAAGAAATTCATGTTATTTATGAGGAAAAAATCAAAATGTTCACGAACTCATTTTAATAAATCTCAGAACGCATATTCTCATGAAACCACTTGATACACCCTTGGATTTTCCAAAAGATCTTGCTTATTTTTATCAATATCATACTGTTCAGGTCCTATTTTAAGCTTTTTTGCCGGGCTCAAATCTGACTTTTTTCTTTCTTTCTTTTCGTGTCAGGAAAATGGTATCCAATGAAGAACCAGGAAAACGGCGGTGTGGCAAACGTAAGATCCGAGCCAAGTTTTTAATGTCCTGATCTTAACCGCTTCTGCTTTTTTGCATGTTGAAGATTCATCCATCAAAGCCATCTTCGTAATTGGCACGTTTCTCCGCAAGCTCATGCACAAGCACAACGAAAAGATCTTCAATCTGTATTATAAAAGGAGTAACAGGACGAGACAGCATGGCGAAGTCCCCAGCTTTTGTCTTATTTAACTGCTAACCGGAATCTAAACTTAGCATCGTTGCCGAGGGGTCTGTTTGATTAAGCAAGATCGTTACAAATGTTGCTGTAAGAAGATTCACTTTCAATTGCATTTCTCCTAATAGAAAAAAGATTTATGCAGGGCAATCAAAATATCTCATAACTTTCAGATGTTCACTTACTAAATGCATGCATAAAATTATACAAAATTTGCTTGACACTTGTTTATAGTAAGCTAGTAATACAACAAAAGAAGTGGTGGGTTAAATGGTTGAACCATTCTCAGAGCACCAAAACGCTAGTAAGATAACCACAATAATTTATTAAACTTTTATATTCTCAGATAAAAGTTTGATTAAACTAGTCGTTGGGGGCCACCGTAATACTTACCCATCATATATATGCATATATAATATATGAAAATAAAAAAATTGTAAACTATTTATAAAATGCATTACAATTCCAAAACAAAATTAAAATGTGTATTTAAATATTTTTATTATGCATAGTAATGCTCCATTAATGAGTTGCTGATGAATCTATTTCGACAAATTATACAACACGCCAAACTACTCAAGTAGTACTGTATTGCGAAAAAGAAACATCCTTATAACTCCAAAAATAATAATCTTATTAACTAACAGTTTATTGCGTCGGATTAAGTGTCTCATTTCCAATTAAAATATATCATTGAATTGAAATTTGAATGAAATACAGGATCATGAAAAATCGAAGAATGTAGAAAACAGGGTTACAGATATATCGATAACTAATAAGTTGATCGACTTCGTTCTTTATGCAAAATTTGTGTTATTTTATTGCCTTTTACGATCACTCCTTAAAATAAAAAATTTCAAAAATTTTTACATACGTTTCATCAAAACGAATTTTTCAAGAGTCCGAAAAATATAGTTCCGGATAATCGAGTTTACTGATATTAAATAGGCTTCGTTCCATTCTTACATACTAAGTATATACAAAATTCCAAGTCTCTATCTCAATTTGTTCGGGAGATAGAGGGTTTACAGACACACAGACAGACAGACGGACGGACGGCAAATTTTTTTTTCTAAAAATATGTTTTTCGAAACCTCCAGTGTCTAAAACGTGTAAATCCGACAAAAAAACTTTTTCGATTTTAAAAACGATTACAAGACTTACCCTATACTACGTATGATGGGTAAGTGAAAAAGAGAAGGAAACCTAAAAAAATCAAATATAATACAAAAAAAGTTTAGTTAAAGTGTTTCAAGGCTCACAAAAGGAGTCCCAGTTCTATCAGAGATGTAAAAGAGAGAAAGGGAGGGCAAATAGTAATAGTGCTTTTTTTAAGGTGGACTTTTGTTATTTGCATGTTTCTTTACGTTGAGTTTTGAAGGGTGCATACTTATACTTTCACAAACAACAAATTTGTTCATATTTGTACAGTTTATTATTAATAAAGACCATGCAGAAGAGCATTGAAAAAGATCTTCCATTTGTATTACAAAAGGAAATATCGTAAGTCACCGGAAGTAAGTCTCTCTTAAATACTACCTTCCTTTATAATGGATATGCAATTATTTTCCTTTTTGAAAAAGTACCATTTATAAGCCATCCCCTTCAAAATACTCTCGCAAATTGCCTATCCTTTTAATAAAAGTCTCAATTATAAGCCCCTTTTAAAACTCTTATATTTTCCTGTGTGCTAAAATGGGGATTTATGTACTTTATGGTAATAGAACGAGACATCATCGCAAAATCTCCAGTTTCTGTCTTTTAGTTCTAACCGAGAACTAAACTTAGCATCGTTGTTGAGAGATCTGTTTCATTAATCAGGATCGTAACAAATGTTGCTGTTGAAAGACACTCGCTTTGAATTGCATTTCTAATATCAAACAAGTCGGAAATTGCACATCAAGCGTAGAAAATGAGGTGTGTTCGTACTATAACGAAGTTTTAGAATATTCAGACCTTGATGTAATAGTATACACTACTTCGCATACAGTACAGTAGCCAAAATATTTTGTATGTCCCCGTAAATACTATCTGCTTTCTATTATACAGAAAGTAACTTGTAATAAACCTCAACAACGTATATCAATTTCATAAAAGTGAATAGTTTAATGTAATTAAAATGCGCCCCGAACAATGTTTCCCCCTGTACCATTATGTAATGTAATGGAATACATTTGTGTGGCCCTGTAAAATAATAACAAATGTTTTTTGCACCACTGATTATACAGAATTTGTATTTTAATATATACTTCACAGATGTATTTCATTGTCAATTTTATTATGTTCGAAAGAGGGTAACGTCATTAAAATGCACTCGCAACTTTTTTTTCTCGTTGGCCGTAATGTAATGGAATAATTTTGATTGTCCCTTTACTTAAACTATACATTCTATTTTCATAAAATTTGAAATGATTCGACTCAATTTTGCAATAATTATATATTTTAAATTTCAAGCGATTCGTTTGGGTAGTTTTTGCTCTATTATATGCGGATGGACAGAGGGACAGATGGACGGACGGACTGAACGACGACTATAGGGGCTATGTATTTACATAAATACAACACACCTAAAAAAGACATGCGTGACAATCGAAGTATTGCATAATTTGCAATTGTTCACTTACTAGTATCGTGTTTATGTCCAGTGGTAGACTAACATAGGTTAAAGAGTTAAAAACTTTCGAAAAAATTAAAATGCTCTTAAGATAACTACGAAGGTGTAATTATTGTCTTGTACAGAAAACTTGTCTTTTAGAACCTTGTCTTTTAGAGAAATAAAACAAAATCACAATATTCCAAATAAAATTATTTAAAGTCTTTTAAGACTTCGTTGAATAAGTAGCTATGATGTCGAAAATCTAAAGACAGAAAGAAAGAGAGAGATTTTTATATTCTATAGTAACTTTGATCCTTTAAGACCACATTTTTAAAGTTTAAATTCTCACAGATTTTTTGTTTGTTTAGTTAAAAAGGTGATTATAACTACCCTATTAAAATCTCACAATCACAAAAGTTTGGGGTAATTAATACCACAAGTGGCGAAATTATGATCACTATATTTTCTTTTTATACTCCCCTATATATGCATTTGTTTGGGGTAATTGTGACTATTAAAACTCTAAACTGCAAATAAATTTATGAAAAATTTTGGTCGACTTTGTTTCAAATTGCTATTCGGATATCAAAAATGCTTGAGACTCGTGTTAAAAACTATCTAAAATGAAAAATACATTATGAGTTCAATATCTAAACATGAAACAAAATTTTACCGTACACAGTTTTCTCCGATTTGGAGATGGTCACAATTACCTCCTGGTCCTAATTACCCCCCACCTGATCCTCAGGCCCTTATTACCGCATGGGCGAATCGGGACATTGCCCATGGACCCGGAACCTTAAGGGCCCCCAAATCCATACATAAATTATAAAATATTTACTTTCTTTTTTTCAATTCCATCTCTTCCATATGTTGAAGTTATTTTATTCATCTTAAAGTAATATGACAAATTGCTAAAGTTGTATAAAAGAGTTTTGTTCTGCACTAAGGGAAAAAAAAATTACTTTTATTAATTAAGGTGTTTAATTTAGAATTGACGGGACTCAGAATTTTCTTCTATTTATATCTAAGTTACGAAAATATGTTTATGTCTTACACATACAAGTGACCATCAGTTCTATTTGAATAACGTTGCAATGATTCAAAAGGAGAGGGGGGCAAATTTACCTTTGCCCAGGGCCCCACTTAATCATAATTCGGCCCTGCTGATCCTAGTCTTTCATATTTTGAATAATTTTTCCAAGCTCTTTTGATAATTTTCAAAACATCTCAGTTTTGTCACTTTTTTTACATATCCTTATAATCCTTATAAGTCTAGACAGCAATTTTGGCAAAAATATTAAACTTATATAAACAATATCTCTGTTCCTTCTTATTCACAAGATGTAAATACTTATTTCTGACCTTGGTGTTGCTTAATTTAAATTCATTTTTTATTCGCATTATAAAAATCGAGGCGATCCTATTTTTGAACATCTTTCGATGCGATCATCATATCTCTTGCGAGCTAAAAGAAATGGATTTAAAAGAGAAAGAGATGGAAGGGGTTTTGGATAGAGTTGGCAGAGGAAACCCCATTCAAAAGCCCCAAGTTTGCCAAGGTTTCTGAGTTTATCCGCCGCTTGATTATGAGATCTTTCTTTAACAGCTGTTGTCACAGCCTTAAAACGTCTACGAGGCATCATCCAACTAAAAGTGACAGTAATGAGTTCGTCAATATTATTACATTTGCTGTTAAACTTAGAGGGATGTTTACGAAAACAATTCTAGCAAGTAAAAATGCAATATGTTAGTTGATTTTAAATGTAAGAAAATAGAGTTACAGTTGGCAAAAAAAGTATTTGTACACTTCATTTTTTTTCAATTATAATGAAATTAAACAAAAGATTTAAGCAAAAAATACTGTAATACATTGATTTAATGCATTATAATATTATAGAAGCAAAAAAAATTAAACGAATCGATTTTTTACATTATAATAAACAAATATACAGAAATATAATGCAAAAAAAGTATTTGTACACTATATTAATGTAATATAATTAATGAAAATTTAGTAAAATGATACAAATTAATATTTTGTGTGAAATCATTTAGCGTTTATGACTACTTCTAGATGGTGTGACATAGATTCCACCAACTTTTTTGTAGCGGTCTGGTTAATGTTATTCCATGACACAATAAGAGCGTCTTTAAAACTGTTTTTTACTTATACATATTTTTTTTTTCGGATTTTCTCATCCAATAGCATCCGCAAATTTTCTATTGGATTCAAGTCTAGAGATTTTAGAGGAGTTACCAGTCCTCTTCGAGTATTGTCGTAAGCATGTGATGGTGATCACAGCAGTATGCCTTGGTCGTTATCCTGCAGAAAGTGAAAAGCTACCTCTACGCATAATTTCTTGGCACGGTTTAATAAATTATGCCGCGACACATCAATGTATGTTAAACCTGTCCTTCCATTGTCAATAAATTTTAAATGCCCTGCTCCATTAAAAGCTATACACCCCAAAATTATAATGTTCCCCCCAACATGCTTGATAGTTTGAAGTATACATTTTGGATCTAGAACAGTTTTATTTTTACGCCAATTTTTTCGAACGCTTGGTGATAAGAAAATTCCGAATTTTCCCTCATCAGAAAAAATTACTGTTTTCCAAAAATCCAATGATTTACTTCAGTATGCGAAAGCGAATACTATGCGTTTTCGCCTATTTGTTTCGCTGATGAATGGATTTTTCCTTGAGGTTCTTCCTTTTAAATCTGCATTGAGAAGAATATTTTTTATTGTTTGAGGTATTACTTTGATGCGAGAAGATGTTGCAAGGTCTCCAGCAAATTTGTGAACCGAACGCATAGGATTTTTTAAAGCTTTTTTAACGACACTCCCTTTTTCCCTCATTGTTAGTTTGCTGAGAAGTCCTGGTTTTCATTGAATTTCGATGCTATTAATTTATTCATGGTTTCTCACTATACATCCAATAGTTGTAAATGGTAATTTAATAGCTTTTACAAATTCTTGTTGCGAGTTTCAATTTTTATTATGCTCAATCATAGGATTTCGTATATCTAGAGGTGCCTCTCTAGTTTTAGGTTCTTATACTCAATTACTTCAAGAGCAAATTAGATTAAATGTCAGACAAATATAATATGAAGTTAAAAATTATTAACAGCTTCTGTAAAAGTAGTCCTTTGAACCATAAACACTATAAAACACAGTACATATTAGGATGGAAAAATGTACAAATACTTTTTTTGCAAGAAATTTTTCAACTTTTCCTATTAGAAAATTATTTTACATCTTTATCGAAATTTTCTGTTGTGTAATTTAAAACGCACGGTAATCAGACTGTATTAAAACTATTTTTTGACAAAATATCTGCTTTTATTTGGTTAAAAATTGAAAATTTTAGAGTGTACAAATACTTTTTTTGCCAACTGTATGTAGGGGGAACTGGGGTACATTGATACAGTTTTTTTTCTAAGATTTTTTTTGGTGTCAAGAAAGTAGAAAATTCAAGTTTTTTTTCCATGAGGTGACAGCAAAACTTGTGTAGTATGTTATAAAAATGTACAATCATTGTTTTATATAGTATTTTTGCATGTAATTTTAAAAAAATCAAAAAAAGTCATTTGTATCAATGTGCCCCATCCCCGGGGCAGATTGATACGTTTGAGAAAAATGACGACAAAATAATACCAATGCATATTTTTCATAGAAAATGAATTAGAAAACCATTTTATATTTATTTATAAAAATTCAAATCACCCACAATTTATTTTTAAGCAATATTAAAGCAATCAAAATGAAATATATTATGACCTGATGTTCTGGCTGTTTCTTGTCTGATTGTTGGCTGTGGTAACTTTGTCATATCTAGCACTTCAACCCCAGCATTATCTTCTTTCTTATGAAAGATGAAAAAATTACCAGTTTTTCTGTTTATAAATAGGTTCATAAACAGAAAAAAAGGATAATTATATTAAAAATTCTGTTTATAATATAAGTATCATTTTCTATTCTGCAGTTTGTTTCTCTTACTTAACATTTCGCATGTCGAAAATACTTTTTTCTCTGGAGAATCGATATAAATCCGAGATTTGCCAGAATGGCGTCCTTTTCTTTTATTAGTTCTACTAGCACTAGATGCTGGGTAAGTTCCTACATCTTCTGTTTTCAAAAATACTATAAAATGTTCTAATATAAAGAAATTAAGCTATTTCACTTCAATAAAAACTAATATTAGAAATTTTTCGTGAAAAAAAAGGTTGGATTAAGGAGTGTATGGTAAAAAAAATAATAAAATATAATGAAAATATGAACTATTAAAGGATTTAGGCTGTATCAATGTGCCCCGTCATAGACTGTATCAATGTGCCCCATACAGCAATTTTGAATAAAATGAGTCTCAAATCCAACACTTCACAATATATCTAACAATAAATAATGAAGAACTGATAAAGAGTAGCTGTACTTACCAGGGAGAGTATTCATTTTGGTTGGAAATACTGGAACAGTTGTATAATAGCATTTCAATTGTACAACTCATATTTACTTTTGAACAACAAAAACAATAAATCACCCGTCCCATTTCATCAAACTACTGAATCATTCCAAGATTTTCTGTATGTAGTTGAATACACTAGCATCATCTTTTGGAGCTGTTGTGAAACTTCCTGTAATGACCCTGTGAGCGGTAGAGGGGGTGTATCAATGTGCCCCATGTATCAATGTACCCCAGTTCCCCCTACATGTACACGTGTAGTTTAGACAAATAAAGTTTATTTAAACTAAATATAGTCTATAAAATTAAGAAATGCAATTAACAATGCAATTTCAACCTTCACATTAGAAACAGTTTTAAAAACTTAAAACTTAACCCTTTCGAGGCTGGTGTCTATTAATAGCACATGTCTTTTCATAGAGTATTAATTGGTCTTAATAATTATTTATTTACTTTCAACATATAGAAAAGATAATATATGTTTATGCCTTTTTGATTATAACTTCATTTATGTTTTGATATTTAGTAATAATATTAAGGTGCTATCGATGAGAAGATAAAGTAATTAAAAGCACTATGTTGTAAGGTTAATTATTTATATTTATTTGTTTACGAAATTACAATACATATTATTTTATAAAAAAGATGGAAAATTTAAACTAAGCTTACCCAGGAGATTTATTTGCAGGCAATTGAATCACTCCAAACTTTCAGTAGCTTCTCGTAATTACTTAGCTAACCTTAAATTCATTTACTGGAACCTAAGCGTCTTAAAATTCTCTAAAGTTTTAAAAATCTGAATTATATCTTTTCGTTTGCTGTTACCCTCACATGTAAATGACGACCTCAGAAGCCAAGGGGTACTTGACAAAAATTAAATTTGGAGTAAATTGAGTTTAAAGGCAATTGACGTTAAATTTGAACATAAAAAATCGCTGATTAACTTGAAATAGGAAACTGACGCTGGTTTCATTGTGTTCCTTGAACAGCACATAATGATGATCGATGAGAAGATAAAGTAATTAAAAGCACTATGTTGTAAGGTTAATTATTTATATTTATTTGTGTACGAAATTACAATACATATTATTTTATAAAAAGATGGAAAATTTAAACTAAGCTTACCCAGGAGATTTATTTGCAGGCAATTGAGTCACTCCAAACTTTCAGTAGCTTCTCGTAATTACTTAGTTAACCTTAAATTCATTTGCTGGAACCTAAGCGTCTTAAAATTCTCTAAAGTTTTAAAAATCTGAATAATATCTTTTCGTTTGCTGTTACCCTCACATGTAAATGACGACCTCAGAAGCCAAGGGGTACTTGACAAAAATTAAATTTGGAGTAAATTGAGTTTAAAGGCAATTGACGTTAAATTTGATCATAAAAAAATCACTGATTAACTTGAAATAGGAAACTGACGCTAGTTTCATTGTGTTCCTTGAACAGCACATATTTATAAAATCACTTATATTTCTTTATCTGAAAAGAAAAAATTTCCAAGTCGACATTTTCAGGTCGTTTGTGCACTTAATTCACATCTTTTTTTAATTTTGTCACTTATATCCCTCTGGGGACAGCATATTTTTGTTGTTGTTGTTGTTGTTTAGCTCAAGAGCGATTATATTAGGTCAACTATTGGCATATTGCTTCTTACTGATTAACACTTGTGATTTCTTTAATCTTAATCAAAGTCACAGTAATATCAAGTAAGGAAAGTATCATTTACTTTATTCTTAAAATGTAGATGGACTTTAAAACTCAGGGTAATAGATTAGACATTTCATGTCCAAGGAATTCCATGATTTATCTAAACGGTCGTGTGAATTTATTTTGTAACTTCAAAAACATAAAACTGATTAATTTTATTATCTTGACTTTGGAATTTAACTTAAGTAACGTCGTCACAATAACAATAGCAATAAAAACATTTTTTATTCTCTTTGCACCGTTCGGCGATTCCTTTATTTTATGTATATATTTCACGCTTTATATTTAAAATATAGGTTACTTTTCTGAACAAATGATGTGTGATAAAACAACACAAGAAACATTAGAAAGTTCTAAATCTGTTAAAGGGTCTTGTACCTTTTAAAGTCGTCGAAAATCAACAAAAACATTGAAAGTGTGAATTAGCGTAACTTCATTAATTTTTTATGCATAAACATGAAATTTGGACAGTTGATTAAATTGATTGTGCTTTTTAACATAATAGATTTAGAATCTGACTTACGTTTTACAGATTTTGAATATTGGTAAAATTAAAATAGTTCTTTTTATAACACCGTAAGTCATTGCGTGCACGATATCTTGAGAACATATGTATGGATTGTTATGAAATATATGATACATATAGTAAGCATGTATATGTTTTCAAAATGACCAACTCTTGTCAAAATTATTTCATTAAATATAAAATAAAAAAAATTGTAAAAAAATATCAAAATTTCACATTTTTTTAATGAATAAAAATAGTAATAACTAAAAATATTATCATTATAAATACTTAAAAAGTAGATATTTAAATGCTTTTATTTGCTAATTATGTACACCAAATTTCCTAACAATTCATACGTACGCCCACAAGATACGCAATGCACGCAATGACTTACAATGTAAAAAAAAAAAAAAAGAAAAGAACCGTTTTAATTTCAACAATACACAAATTCTGTAACAGACTAATCAAATACTAATGATAGAATGTTATTAAAAAACTGTTTAATCAATCTTTAAAATTTCATGTTTATACAGAAAAAAGTTTTAAAGCTAGACTAATTCAAACTTTGAACTTTTTCAGTAAATTTCGTCTTAAATACTGTTGTAATACGATATTTACTAAACGTCTCCAAAATCTCTTCCTTAGCTTCTCTGTTAAAAAAATTCTGAAATTCAGGAACATATTTTTTCCTGAATTTCACAGAAAAGCTCCCTTTTAACAACAAAAGGGTATTTTCCGTTACAAATCACAAAGTTCCATCATATTTCCTGAAAATAACGAAACGGGTGGAAATAAAAACAAAAAACGGAGTCACTCCGTTATGTGGGGAGCTCCATGGCCGAGTGGTCAAGGCACCACACCGTTAATCGCCTGCGAGAGCAGATTGTGGGTTCGAATCCCATTGGCGCCATGGAATAATGGAACATAAAAATTCCTTTTAAATTACATTTTTCTGTTTATTCTCTTTTCTTCTTATTAAAAATCTTTTAATTTATTAGCCGAGAAATAAATAAAGAAAGAAATAAATAGTGTACGACAATTAAAAAAAAAAAAAAAAAAAAGTCTATATATATATATATATATATATATATATATATTGTAAAAAAAATTGTTAATAAAAAGATTTTATAAAAAAAAAAAAAAAAAAAAAAAAAAAAAAAAAAAAAAAAAAAACGGTGGTTTTAAACAGTGATTTTTTTTTTAATTTAAACTATTTAAAAAATTAAAAATGATTTTTAAAAATAATAAGTATTATGCATCGGTCTAAAATAATCCGTTTACAAACATTCTAAGGAATATATTTGAAAGGAAATCTTTAAAAAGCACAACAGATTTTCCCACTAACTCATAAAAGACATATTCTGTATCTTTTAGCATCAGCAACTTTGGCTCAGTTCGTAAGAATTTGTTCCGCAATCTGAAGGTCCCGAGTTCGATCGTGAGGACGGCGTGAACTAAATTATCCAAAATAACAATTAAGTAAAATAATATAGCAGCTTAAAATCCCTCGGTGATTTCGAATTCTTTGAAGATTAATCGGTAAAGCATTTTTAAAAATTATATTAGATTATTATTATTATAAATCAAACTTTGTAACGGAAAGTTACTGATTCTTACACCGGAGTTTTCCCTTCTTGTATTTCTCACAACGGAAAATCTACTAATGGAACGGTAAAAGTTCGGCTACATTGCTGCCGGTAGTTTCACCTGGAATTCACAGATTTATTTTTAACAGTGTTATTATTATATTTATATAAATTGAATAGTACACAGAATAAGTATGTTCGTTAGATTGCAGACAATGAGATAATCTTTAAACTTCAATACGTCAATTTGGATAGCTACGATTAATTTCATTAAATTAAAAATAGCTTTGTTTTGAAAATGGAAAAAAGTTCGCACCCTAAAGGGTTAAATACGACGAATATTTTCGATCAGGTTATGATCGAAAGTAATAAGTGCATGTGTAATTGAAGTTTTAAGTTTTTAAAACTGTTTTTTATTTGTAGTAACAACCTTTACATATTGTGACGTCTTTTAGATAATTAAATTCCCTTTTATGGAGGCCCCACCAGTGGCCGAGAGGTTCGGACCTCTCAACTGGTAGACGGCAGGTGCTGGGTTCGAACCCAATCGCGGCTGTCGGCCTAACCGTTCGGAGTTTTCCATGGTTTTCTTCGAACCTTGCGTAAATACGGGTTAGGTTCCCTTAGAAAGACCCCCACGGCGGGCACTCCCCCTGGTCCTATATCCCATTAGCGTAGATAATCGGACGACAAAAATCAACCAACCAACCAACCAACCCTTTTATGGAATGATTATTAAAATTTTTATTTGGAATTTCGCAGCATTATTAGATTATTTGTTGAAAGGATATAAATTCATTAACAAAAACATTTCCACACGGAAAAATCTAAACTTATATCATCTTGTTTTTAAAATGAAAAAAACTGGGATTTATGCATGATGAGCATCTTTTGTAGAAAAATTTCCTTTTTGTAATAGTTTGTGTAAAATGGTTAATTTTAAGGTACTACTTAAGGTACTACTTTAAGTAACTAAGGTACTACTGCGCTGTTTGGAGTCTGCAAACGGTTCATTTTAATACCCAAACTGCTGAATGGAACCAGTAATTTTTATCTCATAAAATATGTAAAGAAAATCTTTTGATTATTTTCAAGTTAATTTGTTCGTAAATTAGGATTCGAGTTGATTAATTGAACATTTTTTAATCAGAAATGCCTTGCTTCTACTTTATTCAAATGAAAAGACCCTTTCGCTATTACTAATCCTTCTAATTGTATGGAAGAAATTTATAATGATATCTTGGTTGCAATTTAATATTTTAAATATGTATTTATTTATTTATTTATTGCAATGAATAGCTGAGATTTATTTGTATGCAGGCCATTTTTTACTTTTTTAATTTTGTTTACAGATATTTTTACTTGAGGATACTTTCATTTTTGGAACCGGTTTAGAAAGAGAAATCACCCTAATAAAAATACCTCCAACGAAAATCAAAAAAAGTAAAAAACGGCTTGCATTCAGATCAATCTCAGCTATCAATGGGAAAAAAATTATTGAAAAATATTGAAATGCAACCGAGATATCGTTATTAATTTCTTCCTAAGGATTAGCATTAGTGAACGGGTCTTTTCATTTGACTGAAAGGCTGAAAAAGAAAAAAGAAGAAGAAGAAGAAGGATGAATAAAAAAATTGAGAAATTATTAATAACGATTTCCACCGATTTTGTCAAATTTGTCAAAAAAAAAAAAAAAAGTCTCTGGAATGCTCGTCCGCTTTTTTTTACGTATTGCAGGTGCAATAACCGTTATTCACAGTTAGTAAGAAGCGGCGTGCCCTCTTACAGTTTGCTATCCATTTTATGAAAGAACCTTTATAAAAGCTTTGCCCTTCCTCGGCACTTATATACGTATTCTACCGAAAAAAAGTTGGCATAACACGCGTCTTTGTGCAAACCGAAGTTTGAGACGTAACTATAGATCAGTTTTTCCGACGGAAATGTAAAAAGGAAGATGTTTAAATGGTGGTGGCAACATCTCTTTGTAGATCTATAGGTATTTTGCGAAAAGAGGAAATAATATGAGGGTACTGATTCGTAAAGAAAGTTTCGTAGGTGGCAAAGACAGAACCAGGAACCCCTCAGTGCCGTTTGAAAATGTCCTCATCAAGGAAATAAAATAGAGTGCGTAGCATCTGCTTCCTCGTATAGACCGGAATTCAGAACATGTGCTTAAAGATCTACTGATGATGCTTTCTGTAAATGGAATATTTTTTTTCTCGACCTGTCGTTTTAACGTCTTTTTCTCAGAACCAGGTGCAAACACATAAAATTTCAAATATCATCAGTGGTGTAGCAATTCAAAAATTATGGGAGGGTACCAGGGCGTTAATTTTAATTTGAACAATTGTGATTATCAATTTAAAGAAAATGTTTGGCAGGAAAATTAAACGTCTAAATTAATTGAATCGGTTATTTTAAAAACCACATAAGTCACAGAATCAGAACCTTTCAGAAAAAGAGAAAAAAAAAACTTATTCATAAATAAACCAATTTTTATGAGTTTCTTTTGACTGGTTATAGAGTATGGACATCTTGTTTGCAAACATCGAATATTTTTTTACAATTTGTTAATAATAAAAAAGAAGAAGAACAGAAACACTCTTATTAACGTATGTTGTTTTAGTAAGAAATGATATTAATTGGCATTTAATTTAAACAAACAATGATGTTAAACATATTTTTATTCAAGATTAATGAAGGTAACACTTATTCACATTAATAACATTTATATGTTTTAATATTACTTTAGTGTTTAATAATATTTTTCACCATTCTCAAAATTAATTGTATTATCTTCAACATTGTCAGTAGGTCAGCTAAAATAAATTTTGATGAAATGATATATGCTCTTCCAAAATGCTATATACTGAACTAGTTTTAAAACTTCCAATGTTTTACTATCAATTGATACTTTCGATGTATAGTTTTTGGCTGATGGAAGTGACACAGGAGTTGAAAGGTCTTTCATCAAGATAAATTAATCTATAATGGATCTATCAATAAATAACTCGGCTAAAATAGCAACTTTTTTTTAATCAAAATCATACTGAAAACAAAACTCTCGTAAACCGAAAGATTAAATATTTTTATTTTGTTCTGTTAAAACACTTCTCCCGTACGACTCTGTTAAAAAATATGCTTTTTTTTTTTCTTTTAATAATAATAAAAAGTCGGCTATAATTTCTTGAAGTCCAAAACATCTTCACTCTTCAGCTGTTTGACTGAAAATATTGAACTGGAGTTCGAAATTAATGTATTTTTCTGGGACGTATATAGGATCATGATTTCACGTATTTTTTTCGCGGTCATTCCCTTAAAATAAATGGCTACGTAAAGAAAAGAATTTTTTAAATAAATAAAATAATTAATCAACTGTTAATTTTTTTAAGTCAATCACAGCTATCAAAAATTTCAATATCCTGTGGATTTCATTTTGCCAAGATCAATCATCGGAAATCAAATTAAATGCTTAATAAGTATTTCAATATTATTTTCAATATAATGCAACATAGAACAAAACTTTTTTGTTCCCTTTTTATAACAAGGTCTTCGTGATACATGTAAAATATTGATTATCCTGTTTTAAGATCTATTATACGAAAATAATGAACCTGCAATTGCCGTAAATAAAAAAATATTTTGTATTGATATGTGTGATAGTGATAAATTTTCCATTATGACTGTGTCATCTGGTATTGCATGCAAAATCCACTTAAGTCGTTGATTTATGTAATTTAAGTAATGAACCAAGATTACAAGGCCTTTTTTGAAGAAGAGGGAATAAACTGACTTATGTGGTGATTACTCAGATCATGGCACTAATTTTAAAGAAGCATTTGCGGCAAAAGTAAAGTACATTAAAAAAAAAAAAAAAAAAAAAAAACTTGCCTAATGTGATTTTTGAAACGATCGATTCAATTATTAATTCCACTATTATGAAATCTATATTTTAGATATTTGGCAGAAGATTTCATGGACTTAAAATTGTTGGGAGTTAAAATTACCAAGTTATGAGAAAACAGAAGATTCAAGAGGGAAGGGGGGAGCAGAACTTCTCTCATATAATAAAAAGTGTTCACAAAACAGAAACTGTATCGATTCATACGTATTTTTGTTACAATTCATAAGAGTTAAATCTTCTGCAAATAATTGAAATCTTAAGTACAGTGATACTATATATGAAGCAAAAGTGATAGAAAAAATTGGGTGAAAGTTACAAATTATTATGTTAAATGACCTTGAAATAGACAGAAGATTCCCTTAGCTGATGTTGAGATGTTGAGAATTCTGATCTGTAGATTTATCAGTTATTATTGTAATAAAAATTTACAGTACATCTTAATATACATTTTTTAAGAGAAAAGAATTAACAAATATTGAAAACAAAAATTATTTCTCTTTAGAAAAACGCATTTATGTACTCTTTATTTGGATAAGGAGAGCTTGCATCTTCAGTTGTCAAAGTTTCTATACGGTTGAATCTATCAAATTTTACCTTAAAGATTTAAGAAGCACAAGAGATTCGATTTAATAGTTTTTTATTTGTATAGCAGGGTCAAATCTAGGGAAGAGAGAACGGGGAATATGTTGCAAACGCCACTGTAGAAGGGGGTGCTAAAAGCAGATTTAGTTCATCATTTGGTACAAAAGAAACAAAAATATAGACAAAAATGTCATGGAATCCGACAACCCAAAGTAAAGATATATTCGTTAATTTTATACGCTTTTTGCTTTAAACAAGAACAATTTTTTGATTAGGTAACCATCTAGGAGCTCCAGAATAACATTTTATTAACAAACTCATCCAAGATACTTGAAAGATCAGTATGCTGTCCCAATCAGATTTGAAATTGTTCTATATTTTAGGCATTATCAATATGACAAATTTTGCATGCTTTGGTTTTATATGTTCCTTTAAACAAATGATAAGATTTACATATTTGATTAACGAATTCAGCCAAGATGCTAGTCACGTAAATACATTGTTCAAGTTAGGCAGTTAATTCGTTCAGAATTTTGAACGTTAATATAACAATAAGACTTGCATACAGACAAAAATATATAAAACAAAGCGGTTGCATTAGATCGTTTTCGAAAGAAATCAACCTAAAAATATTAATATTAATATGCTCCCAAAGATTTATTTCATACTTAAAATAAAAATTATTTTTTATAAAGGAGGGCATAGCGGGCATGATAGAATTCCTGCTTGCCTAAAGGAGAAAAAAAAATGCAGTTTTAGCCCTATGGCTACAGTTGTCATCGATACAATTACAAAGCAATGTCTTACTGCGTCATGATGCTTTAAGATGTTGCTTATGGTTTTCCAATAACAGTCTATAATTTGCTCTTCCTTTCGAAACGTATTTCTTTAGCTAGCTTCTTTGTTAAGGTGTATTTAAGAAGTCTCTTTCCCGAGGTTATTATTAGGAGACAAAACTTGAGAAATACCTATTTCTCAATGATCAAAAAACATAAAGAAATAAAGATACTTAAATCTAAAGTTACAAAAAATGTTACTTAAATCTTTAAGACATATCGGGCGTTAAAGGGTTAGTAGAATAAATAATCTTGTTAATGGGAATTTTCCAATAAGCGGGCTCCAAAAATACCATTTTTCATACCGCAGACCTTATACAAAGGGTGTTCGGGCATTTTTTGTGGGGCTTTCTGAAATATTTCGCATAAAATATTTGTACTTTAAATGTTTTATTTGGTAACCCTTATTTTGAACTATCCATCTACATCGCGATTTTCATGACAATAATGCCTTTTGTAGTTTCGGAAGTCGGAAGAGGTATTTTACCCCTTTCCTCTTGAACAGCTTTACAAATCATTAAAGGTGTATAGTCGACGGTTAAATAACTCGCTTTTTAAGAGTCGAGCACAAAATTCCATAAATAATACATTGGGATATTTAGCAGTTACATCAGTGAAATGTTATTAGTCTTGATACCATCTTCTCGTTCCCTTTTACCTCTAGTCTTATATAATTACTATCATCATTATCATTATTTTCCTCCAAAATATAAAAATTATATTTACATTATCTAGTTTTTTTTAATTAACAAGAGATTGTACCTTTTTTGTGTTATAAAATATCAGTTAAAAAAAAAAAATCTCGCAACGTTCCTAGTATTTGATACTGAAATTCTATAACATATATTTTTTAAATCTATCTTTTTCTGAACTTAAAAAGAGAAATGTGCAAAGCTACTTTCAAAGATGACCTTAAAGAGTTTGATATAATTTTGTATAATTTATCAAAGCATTTTTCTCGAAATCACCGCTGACGAGGTTGGTCCATGTTTCTCAATGTCACGATTGTTAAGATTATTTTGACTTTCTATAGCATGTCTATCACCAGATAGAAAAAATATTTCCAAATGAAAATTAATCAATTATTAATACTAAATTTATCAACTGCAGAGCTGTATGAGAAACTGATATATTTTTAGTTTCAGATTGAAAACAAATTTTTCACATACGAAGTTAAATATAGAAAGTGTCCTGCGAGGTTTTAGCTGAAAGTCATATTCTGGCACATGTAAGTTTAGCTTCATTGAATAAGATGTTAATCAAAGACATCGAATCATTTTATAGCACTTTTTATGGCTCAATGCCCAAAACTAGTCTACTGAAAACACATATTACTTCCTGGTGGCCATGAAAGTATTAAACACTTAAGGGGACTTATCTGGTGGTAAGAAATAAAGATCAAAGCTATAATACGTCCATTGAATCTGACCAATAAATGTATCAACATTTTCTAATTTTAAATCGGTTTTAATGCTATCAGACAATCTAGCTCCAATGCAACAGGCCAATAATTCAAGACGTGGAATGGAAATATCCTTCAAAGGAGCTACTCTAGAACGGGCCTGAATAAGGTGGCAAATAACACGATTTTCTACTTCATTTCTTAGATAAATGCATGTAGCGTAAGAAAATTTACTTGCGTCGCAGAAAATATGTAATTTTCCCTTTTTTACTAATAAGCTAGACAATCTTCGCGGGATCTGAAGATTTCCTAAATCTTTAATTTCCTTAGACCATTCTCTAAATTCCTTAACTATCTCATCGGGCAGCTTGGAGTCCCATGGGGCCTTAATTTTCCAGCATTTCTGTAAAAGTAACTTTGGAATTAAGGTCAAGGGGCAAGTGAAACCGATGGGAACGAATATTTTATGCGTTAAGAACAAAATTGTTCTTTTAGTGATGCACTCATTTTCCAATTTAAAATTCCGAAAATCACACGACAATGTATCCCTCTTGGTGTCCCACACTGAACCAAGTAACGGAATTTTATTTTCATCCGCATCACCGAAATGATCTTTCTCATTAAGGCCTAATCCAATTTCTTCGTACTGATTATGACACCAACCACGAAGATCAAATTGTGTCGATGCTAAGAGTTTTCGCGCTTCATTGTGAAAATATTCTAACTCTTCTATAGTTTCTATACTAGCTACGCAGTTATCCACATAGAATTATTCTTTAAGTTTTACAGCAATGGCTTTAATATTCTCCGGTGCTTCATCTAAGTGATGTGTAAGAGTAGCGGCCAAAAGGAAGGGACTAAAACTAATCCCAAAAACCACCCAACAATGTCTATAAATTTCAAGGTTTTCGAAATTCCCATCTCTCCACCAGAAAAATACGTAAACGATCTCTATCTTTTTCATTTAGTGATATCTGTAAAAATGCTTTGCGAATATCTGCCACAATACCTATCTTTCCCACTCTAAATCGATTTTGAACGGAAGGAATTCGTTCAATTAAATTAGGTCCCTTCTCTATACAATCATTTATGGAAACAGAATCCTTAACATGTGCTGATCCATCAAATAACGACCTAATTTTGGTCGTAGAAGTAGGTTTTATTGCAGCTCTATGAGAGAGATAATGGACTTTAGTGTTATGTTTTTCCTTCTCTTTCACTCTTTCAATAATCCCTTCATATTCCCACTCATTTAAAACTGTTTCGTAATCTTTCAATAAACCGAATTTTTTGAGATCCTTAATATTGTTTTGCAGGCGCTTTATCGCTAAATCTTTTTTACTAGGAATAGGAGGATGCTCACTTAACCATGGAAGACAAACTTTATACCTTCCATCAGTTTCGCGACTTACCGTTTCTTTAAAATGCTCCAAAACCAATTTCTGGACTTCTTCCTTAGATTGGTTTTCCGCTGGATCTATTATGCCTAAAGAATGTAGATTCCAATGAAAGAACCAAAAGAGAATTATCCCTCTCATTTCTGCCAATTTTGCCCATGGTAATCCAACCTAGTGTTGTTTGCATCGCAGTTAAACCACAAGAAAGGTTTTCCATTTTGCCCGTAAGCAAGTCTCCCACAATATCTGCCCCCAAAAGTACACGAATTTCATTTGTATTTCTTTCATATAAACAATTTCTACTTTCAGGACAAATATTGCTCAAAAATATTTTTTTTTTCCTTTTTAATTCCATAATACAAACACATTATATATATACATATATACATATATAATACGACATTATATATATATATACATATATATATATATATATATATATATATATATATATATATTACAAAAGCATGATAAACGTTTTGTTCCACTTCTGTATTGTGATCTTGTAACATCGCCTTGGCGACAAACACAGCCCACGCCAATTATACGCCAATCGGCAATTTAGTGTAACCCCTGCTCACGTGTTGTGTGACGCAGTGGATTGAGAGAAACGGTCTCTTAGCAACAAGCTCTAATGCTGCAACAAGCGGTGACTCTTAGAAAATAAACATTCCATTAAATTTACAGTCTACTTGCTTTTTCTTTTTTAATTTAGTTTTTCTTTTTAATTTAGTACACCTCCGTACATTGGTCCTAGCGACCCGGAGGTATGAACGAGCCAGTGTCTTTTCTATTGAATTAAATATTGAATTTATCGAATTTCGTCAACAAGATGAATAATGTCGGAAAGTGAAATAACATCGTTAAACAGAAGGCGAGGGAATATCAAGTCCCAAGTCACTAGAACATTTAACGCAACGGATGGAAAAACATTTAATTTATCCGAATGGAAAGCCCACCTGGACTCACTGTCGAAAACAGAAGAAAAGTTTGAAGCTCTTAAACTAGAGTATTATAAAATAATAGAGGAAGAAAAGTTGGAAGAAACGGAAAAAATCCTCTCGCAACTGGACGAAGATATTCTAAAACTAGAGGTAAGCTTAAAATCCTCTATTAATGCTTATTATGAAAATACTGATTCTAATAAAAAATCCATTGAACAGGACCAAGCTAAAACGTCTAGCATTAAGCTACCTAGGGTCATATTGCCGGTTTATAGTGGCAGAATTGAAGAATGGTCCGTATTTAAAAGTACTTTTAATGAGCTTATTAATGATAATTCAAATTTAAAAGATAATGAAAAATTATTTTATTTGCGTTCTGCTTTGACTGGTGAAGCGGAGTTTGCTTACACCAGATGAAAATTATGTTTCACTTTTCAATGCGTTAGAACAAAGATACGAGAATAAAAGAGTTATGGTAGATTGTCATATAAAGAATATTTTAAATCTTTATGTAATTAAACAGGAATCCGCTAAGGATCTCCGCATTTTATTGGATAACGTGAAGAAAAATTTAAGGGCTTTAAAGATCTTAAAGTATGATAGAGATAATTTCTCGAACGCAATTTTGCTGAATATTATTCTAAATAAACTAGATAACGAAACTCGTAAACAATACGAACTAACATTAAAGGATAATGAAGTGCCTAATTTTGATGAATTTTTAGAATTTCTTGAACGAAGATGTCAAATCATAAATAGTATAAGTTCTAACGTATCCTCTAAATATACTGCAAAATCCTTATTCATAAAAACAAACAAACCTCAAAGTAAATGTTGCGTAATCTGTAAAACCGAAAACCACCCCTTATATCATTGTGTAAAATAATAACATGAATTATAAAAACATGAAGTTAAGTGAGCGAATTAACCTTGTTAAGAAAAATAAACTTTGCTTCAATTGTTTAAGTTCAGCCCACCTCATTAATTATTGTAATTCAAAAAGCACTTGTCATGTTTGCAAGAGCGCAAGCCATCATTCATCATTACATAACCATACAACACCAGTAAAAAATCCTATAAACAATCTCCCAATACATGAAACAATAAATAGCAATTTTGTTTCGGAAGATTTATCACAAAACGAAACTACTGCTCATTCATTTTTTTTCGTATGAAAATGATAATAATAAATCTGTTTTAATTAGCACTGCAATAATTTATTTGACAGATGTAAATGGCATCAAAATTCCTTTCAGGGCAATATTAGATTCCGCATCGCAGAACTGTTTTTGTACATTTAAAGCAGCACAAATATTAGGCTTGAAAAAAGAGAAAATAAATATTCCTGTAAGTGGAATAAATAAATTGTCTATTTACATTAAATCTAGAATCAAATCAAAGTTGTCAAATAAAATGAATAGTACCAGTTATGATATTGAGTTATTAATCGTTCCAAACATTTGTGACTTCACGCCCTCGAAAAAGATAAACATATCAGATTTAAAAATTCCAGCAAATATTTGTTTAGCGGATAAAAAATTTAACATTCCAAGCAGTGTGGAGATAATTATCAGTGCTGAACTGTATTTTTCTCTTTTAAATGAAGAAAAAATAAAGTTAGGCAATAATTTATATTTGCAATCAAGTATTTTTGGATATTTAGTATCTGGGTGTATTTATGACAAAACAGTAAATAATAATAATACTAATTATTGTTTCTTAACAAAAAAATCTTGAAACACTTAATTACACTTTGAAGTCTTTCTGGGAAATTGAAGAAGCACAAAATTTAAAACCCTGTAACAGTGAAGAATTAGAATACTGTAATGATCACTTCGATAAAACGCACTTCAGAAAACCGGATGGTAGGTTTGTGGTCACGATGCCGTTTAAACCACAGGTTTTAGAACCCGATTTGGGAAATTCCAAAAATCTTGCTTTGAAAAGATTAAACTCTCTGTGGCAATGTTTAGATCGAGATCCTGTTATGAAAAATTTATACACAGAATTTATTAAAGAATATAGAGATTTAAATCACATGCATGAAATAAAAGAAAACACGAACTTTAATGATGGCTATTACTTACCACATCACGGCGTTTTACGACCCTCTAGTAAAACCACAAAACTACGCGTCGTTTTTGACGCTAGTGCCAAGTCAACCAACGGAAAATCTTTGAACGATTTATTATGTAAGGGTGGAGTTCTGCAAGATGACCCTCTCGATCTCTTAGGGCCAGTGATTGCTAAAGCAAAAATATTCATGCAGGAGCTATGGCTTCTTAAAATAGAGAGGAATGAGAAGCTGCCCTCTCATGTTGCCAAACAATGGGAAACCTTCCTCGAAAGTCTTAAAGAACTGGAATCCATTGAAGTGCCAAGATGCTTCCTAGCTGTGAACCAATCAGTAATGCTAAATGGTTTCGCAGATGCGTCTTCCAAGGCTTATGGCGCAGTGATATACATGCAAACATCTAATTCTAGTGAAACCATCAGTCACTTGTTATGTAGTAAATCCCGCGTGTGTCCAACCAAGGTAATAACAGTGCCACGTCTCGAACTGTCAGCATGTCTTCTTCTGGCTAAACTCACTAACAAGGTCTCAAATTCATTAGACAAAAAAATAGCTTCAGTCAATTTGTTTTCTGATTCAACTATTGCTTTAGCTTGGATAGACACTGCTCCTCATCTCCTGAAAACGTTTGTGGGAAACCGCGTTGTGCAAATTAAGGAACAAACTAAGAACTATCCATGGTTTCATATTCCGTCAGAACACAATCCAGCTGACTTGATATCAAGAGGTGCAAGTGTGGAAAACCTGTCTTCTAACCAGTTGTGGTGGCATGGCCCGCCTCTTTCAATTCTTGAAGAAACAATAGCAAAAACTGACTCTAATATAAGTGACATTAAAGATGAACATTATTCTAGTGAGCTTAAAGCTCCCAGCAACTTGACATTCGCTATTCATACTGACTCTAATTTCTGTGATAATTTAAATAATCTTAGCAATAATTTCCAAAAATTAATTAGAATTTTAGCTTATATTTTCAGATTCATACATAAATGTAAAAAAGCAACATCTGCAACCGGCCCTCTGTTGCTGGAGGAATTAAGAAAGGCAGAGGTTTATTTAATAAAAAATGAACAGGTAAAGTATTTCAAAAATGAAATTTCGGCCCTCCAAGCGGGATCTTCGGTTCATCGCGCAAGTAAGTTAAAATTCTTAAATCCTTTTTTAGATGGAGATAGCTTATTGAGGGTGGGAGGAAGACTAGCAAAATCAAATTTGAATTTTGACCATAAACACCCCATTATACTTCCGGCGAGTTGTCGCTTGACGAAATTAATTTTTCAATATTATCATAAACGAGATTTTCATGTTGGACCCCAAGCTCTTTTGAACACAGTGCGTAAAAAATATTGGCCGCTTGGTGGCAGAAATATTGCGCGTAAAATTGTACATGAGTGTTTACAATGCTTTAAAATTAAACCTATAACGGCTAGTCAAATGATGGGGGATCTCCCTCTTGAAAGAATAGTGCCCAGTTCCCCGTTTTCAAATGTGGGATTAGATTTAAGTGGGCCTTTTGAAATAAAATATAAAGGTCAAAGAAAGGGTACTTTTCAGAAAATCTATGTTGCCATATTTGTATGTATAGTCACTAAAGCTGTGCACTTGGATTTTGTCTCAGATTTGACATCCGAGGCTATAATAGCGACTCTAAAAAGATTCTTCGTTCGTCGTGGGAAAAGCTCTGTAATCTTTAGCGACAATGCTACAAATTTCGTTGGGGCTTCAGCAGAACTAAAACGTTTACGCAGACTTGTTACGAGTGATGAAGTTTCGAACTTTTTAGCTTCTGAAGGTATTAACTGGAAGTTCTCCCCTCCTAGGGCGCCAAATTTTGGTGGCCTTTGGGAGGCAGGAGTCAAATCTTTCAAATACCACTTAAAAAGAGCTGTGGGCTCAGCTCATCTCACGATCGAGGAATTCCTGACAGTTATCACACAGATAGAGGCTATTTTGAATTCGCGACCACTTTGTCCTTTATCAACAGATCCTGGCGATCTTCAGGTGTTGACTCCTGGTCACTTCCTCATAGGAAAGCCTCTTAATTTAATTCCAGAACCCAATTTAAGTGAGGTCAAAGATAATTTGCTAAATAAATGGCAAAGGACTCAAAAATTAACGCAGTTAATATGGAAACGTTGGCAGAATAATTATCTGAGCCAGTTACAAGAAACAAGTGGCTATTTAAAAGGCCTAATATTCTGCCAGGAATGCTAGTTTTGCTTAAGGACTCACAATTACCCATTTGCACTTGGTCACTAGGCCGCATTAATAAGGTTTTCCCAGGCGCGGACGGGATAGTCAGGGTAGTTGAAGTTCGTACCGCTAAGGGTAATTTTAAACGACCTATTTCAAAAATAAGTATATTACCCATTGAGGACAACATCATAGATCCTAAACTTTAAATGTGCTTTATTATGTATTAATTTTTCATGTATTATTTGTGTTTATTTATTTTATTTATTTATTTTTGCTTATAATCTGTATCATGTTGTGTTATTACTTGTATTGCATATGTATCTTGAAATATAAAAATATTTCAACGCCGGGCGGGATGTTCCGCTTCTGTATTGTGATCTTGTAACATCGCCTTGGCGACAAACACAGCCCACGCCAAGTATACGCCAATCGGCAATTTAGTGTAACCCCTGCTCACGTGTTGTGAGAGTTGTGTGACGCAGTGGATTGAGAGAAACGATCTCTTAGCAACAAGCTCTAATGCTGCAACAAGCGGTGACTCTTAGAAAATAAACATTCCATTAAATTTACAGTCTACTTGCTTTTTCTTTTTTAATTTAGTTTTTCTTTTTAATTTAGTACACCTCCGTACACGTTTTCTCATTTCTTGGCATTTAAAAGAGGCCCCCTTCTTCATAAGAATATTTTTTCTTTCTTCAATAGATAAATCATTTTCAACTTCGCAATTACCCGATAAATGATTAGGTGCTTCACAAAAAACGCAGCTTAGCATATTCAGATCTTCCCTTTTGTTTGTTGTAATCAAGTCGTTCGTTGTGGGATAAATTTTCTGCTTATTAGCTCTAAAACAATGAAAGTTTTTCTTTTCCGGGTGTGGAAAAAAAATTCTATCTTCGTTAATTGGATCTGATACAATATAGGCCTTTTCTCTTGCTTTTAAACAAGCAGATAAAAAATTCATTAATTCTCCGATTTCATAAAATCTTTTTTCATTTTCAGATTTATTAAGTTCGATTAACAAATCTTTTGGAATTGTTTTTAATATAGTCGTACACAGTACACTCGAAATGTTATTTATTTCGGTACCGAGGCTTTCCAAACTTCTCAGTCCAACGGATAATCTATCAAAATATCGTCGAATTTGTATTTATATTTGTATAGCTTTGAGGTAGGCGCTACAGCTATTCGCCGGCATATCGTCGAAAAGCATAAATATTTGCTGAATTTTTTAACGGCTTGACAGCCAAAAAATTACTCAGGTGATTGTGTATTAATAACTGCTTGTTACCAAACCCACTTTTTAATAATTCCATGGCCGCATCGTAATTTTTCTCAGAAACAGGAAAATCTTCAATTGTGCTTAAAGCTGTCGATCTTAATTGCGATCTTAAATAATTAAATTTATCAACTTTTTTTAACGATTTATTATCATGAATGGCCGACTGACAACTACTCCAAAAGGACAACCATTCATTTATATTTCCATCAAATATTGGTTTATTCAGTTTCGGAAGTTTCACTCTTAAAGAACTGTTTACCTTTTCAGTAATTGCACTGTCTGAAAATTGTTCATTATTTTCTGCTTGTTTCGACTTAAAATTCAAAAATCCTGCATTTAATTTTCTAATTTTCTTATTCGCGCGTGATTTCCATAAATTTATGTTTTCGCTATATTTTTCAGTGGCTTTTAATTCCTTCGCTAAATCATCCGGATTGACTAATAATTCAATTGAATTATCTGTTGTTTTTAATGACGTAAATTTGGCTGTAACTATTTCAACATATTTTTCTAGTTCTTCAACAGACACATCGTCTGATTTAATCAAAGTTTCAATTTTACTTAAAGTTTTAGTAACAGCAGACATAAAAATAGTTCTTTTTTTAAGAACTTCTAATGTT
The DNA here is from genome assembly GCA_964019185.1 of Maratus speculifer. Taxonomy (NCBI): domain Eukaryota; kingdom Metazoa; phylum Arthropoda; class Arachnida; order Araneae; family Salticidae; genus Maratus; species Maratus speculifer. The sequence goes on along the minus strand of OZ025295.1, from coordinate 52,382,749 downwards.
TCTGTTTCAGTCATTGTTTCTTTTTCTTTTTTTTTCTTTCGTGCGAGTCGAAAAATAATGCAGAACAAACTTTCTAATTCGTCAATCGAGTCTTTTTAAATTCAAATATTTCTAAATTATTTCAAATATTACCACCACCACCGTACATCCCGCGGAGGGATGCCATATCAAAATTTTTCTTATTAAAATTGTAGGTAAAAATAGTATATTTCAAATAAATCCTTATATTCTTATATCCTTATCCTTATATATATTATAAATGTGAAAGTGTGTCCGAAAATTGGAATGAACTTGGCTTCAAAACGGATGGATTAATGTCTTTGAATTTTTGTATATAGATAGATTATTGGTCTGAAATGAATATAGGCTAATTTTTATTTATTTTATTCAAATATTTTTCTTAATAATTCAACATTTCACTATTTTTCATACAGAATAAATTGAAAAAATTTCCATAATATTTAATCATATTTCTTTTTTCGTTGCCAAAAAATAAAAAAAACTGAAATAATTATTTCTCTTCTGTAATTAATTTTCAACTGAAAGATTTTCACGTGATAAAAGAAAATGAAATAAATAAATGGACCCTATTCTGTTTTTCGGTTCGAGGTTAAAAACCGCGATTTTACCAATTGTGACGTCAGAGGAATACTGTTTTTCTTCTAATATCACGCAGACGATTATATAAAATTTCTTTTACACTTGGAAGACTTCACAAAAATATAACTTCACACTTTACAAGAATATGAATATTTTAGTAGTTTTTCCAGATATTAATCCGTAATAAAAATGAACTTTTTTCTTTCTTTCGGTTCGAGGCTATAAAATTCAACTTTTTACCAATTGTGACGTCACAGGAATACTTTCCATTAAGAATTTTAAAAATATCAGTGTAACGTCATATCTGAAACGAAGTATAAGTTTTTAAATTTTCAAAAATTCTGTTTTTTTTTTTTTTTTTTTTTTTTTATCGTTTTACGGAAACTACCCCGTTTTTGACACTTTCTAACATAGTCTAAAAATGTTTACGACTTCAACCTGTCAGAATACCGGATGCCGAGTGCCTGGGGTATGCCGTCTGTTTGTCAGTGTTTCAACTTGATTAAATATAGTGGGATTCATACGAAAATAACATACGTCATTGAGATTTGCTATAGCATATGCGGCATTGAAAATGAACCAGGTAGCTATTATAGCTGAATCACAGGAGCACTCAAAAGGAGACTTTACATTATGATATACGGCGAAAAAATCATTTGTGGTGTATTTTCATAATGTTAAATAATTTTAAATATAATGAAATTTACATGCATTTTTAAGGTTCACAAGAACATGGTTACTATCGAATATGTTAAGTATAGTACTTATAGTGTGCGTACATTGAGCTTAAAAGTATTTCAATATATCATACTCTGTGAAGAAAAACCATTTGCAGCATATTTTAATAATGTTATTTTATTAAGGTTATTTTAATAATATTGAAATTGATATCAGTTTCTGAAGTGCACTAAAACAGGATTTCTGTAGAAAATGGGGTGAAAAGGTTTAACATTCTTTTACAAGATAACAGAAAAATGTTCGGTAATATAATAGTCTACGGGGAAAAAATATTCCCAGCGTATTTTAATTGCGTTGCACTATTTCAAACATGGTCAAATTAATATACTGAGATAATCAATACAATGATAAATACTGAAATTTACTGATATGCTTGCAGTAAAGTATGATTTGCATTACATTTGTTGTTCATTTACAGAGACGCTTAAAAGATTTTGGACCTGTGTCCAGATTTCAGATATTGTATCCAAAGTATGGTCTATTAGAAAAGATTGTTGAAGAGCTTTTTCAATTATAGTATGTATTTTAAGGAAAACTAATGCATCCTGAAGTTCAGCTACATTTGGTATAATAAGAGATGTTTGTAGAATTTAAATAAATCATGTATCGGACTATACAATTATCTGGATATATGGTCACCTGTGCAATAGCAAGTCCCGGAAATATGAATTCAATAATTTGAATCGGGTTTTTTGCTTGAATAATTTAAGCTAAATATACGGTCGTGTAATTATTTGCACGTAATATACAGAACTGTACAAAAGAATTCAAGTGCGTTTCTGTCTATTATTAGAAATTGCTAAAGGTGAATTTTAATCTTCGTTATACTTTTTCTAACTAAGCAAAATTTTAGCATTGTATTTAGAATATTTACAAGCACATAGATCACATACACAGATGCAGAAAAGAATGGGCCGGCGAAGTTATGTATTATGGAAATGTTGGATATTTTTTTTATTACCTAGGTTTAACACATGATTTTTCTTTCTTTGATATGGAATTCTGAAATGCACTACAACATGATTTCTGTACCATTGGGGTGCGTTACAGGTGTTCTACAGTGGCTGCAATGGTTGCAATTTCATTTTCGCGATCGTTAATATTATCTAACACATTTTCCATTTATTTGACTGAGTTCTTTAAGTCCCCTATAAAAAAAACTACTGTATAGCCTGGTATAAGATATGTGTTATATATTTTTTAAATTATTGTTAATGAAACGTTTTGTTTAATTAAAGTGTTTATCTTTTTTTATGCTACGTGAACGACGTCACGGGTAACAGCTAGTATATTATAAATGTGAAAGTGTGTCCAAAAAATTGGAATGAACTTGGCTTCAAAACGGATGGATTAACGTCTTTGAATCTTTGCATATGGATAGATTATAGGAGTGGAATGAACATAGGCTAATTTTTATTTATTTTATTCAAATATTTTCCTTAATAATTCAAAATTTGATTATTTTTCATACAAAATCAACAGGCATTTTACAGATAAAAAATAACCATTTTCCTTTCCTGTTGCCAAGAAAATAAAAAATTGGAATAATAATTTTTCAGCGGCAATGAGCTTTTAATAAAAAACTTCCACGCGAAAAACTATAATAAAATAATTTAAAAGAAAATAAATATGACGTCATGTTTGAAATAAAAATAAAAGGTGTATATTTTATAATATATTTAACAAGGTTATTTGTATAATTAATGGGAATTTTTGTGTAAAATATGGCGACATAAATTAAAAGTAAAAAGAATGAAAAATAATTATATTTTTAATAAAATGGCTCACTTATGAAAATGTGACGTCATAGTTGAAATAAAACAGGTACTTTATAGCAGTCGTTAAAAATACAAGGGGTATGAATATCAGTAGCTAATGGAGCGAGATAAATAATGACGTCATAATTAAAGTGAATCAGAAATATTTTTTACCTATATTAATTAATAAGTTATAAGTTACATACAAATGAATATTTTTATTCAAAACTCATACTTATCAATGGAAGAAATTTTTTGTGGGGAAAAGGCGGAAAATAAAACTACTGATTAATATATTTTTGGCTCGATTTTTCAACACTTTCGTACAAAGTTGAAAAGTTATTATGCTTTCGGTTTGTCTGTCTGTCTGGTCGCTTTCTAACTTTAGTAAATACTAGCTGTTACCCGTGACGTCGTTCACGTAGCATAAAAAAAGATAAACACTTTAATTAAACAAAACGTTTCATTAACAATAATTTAAAAAATATATAACACATATCTTATACCAGGCTATGCAGTAGTTTTTTTTTATAGGGGACTTAAAGAACTCAGTCAAATAAATGGAAAATGTGTTAGATAATATTAACGATCGCGAAAATGAAATTGCAACCATTGCAGCCACTGTAGAACACCTGTAACGCACCCCAATGGTACAGAAATCATGTTGTAGTGCATTTCAGAATTACATATCAAAGAAAGAAAAATCATGTGTTAAACCTAGGTAATAAAAAAAATATCCAACATTTCCATAATAGATAACTTCGCCGGCCCATTCTTTTCTGCATCTGTGTATGTGATCTATGTGCTTGTAAATATTCTAAATACAATGTTAAAATTTTGCTTAGTTAGAAAAAGTATAACGAAGATTAAAATTCACCTTTAGCAATTTCTAATAATAGACAGAAACGCACTTGAATTCTTTTGTACAGTTCTGTATATTACGTGCAAATAATTACACGACCGTATATTTAGCTTAAATTATTCAAGCAAAAAACCCGATTCAAATTATTGAATTCATATTTCCGGGACTTGCTATTGCACAGGTGACCATATATCCAGATAATTGTATAGTCCGATACATGATTTATTTAAATTCTACAAACATCTCTTATTATACCAAATGTAGCTGAACTTCAGGATGCATTAGTTTTCCTTAAAATACATACTATAATTGAAAAAGCTCTTCAACAATCTTTTCTAATAGACCATACTTTGGATACAATATCTGAAATCTGGACACAGGTCCAAAATCTTTTAAGCGTCTCTGTAAATGAACAACAAATGTGATGCAAATCATACTTTACTGCAAGCATATCAGTAAATTTCAGTATTTATCATTGTATTGATTATCTCAGTATATTAATTTCATCATGTTTGAAATAGTGCAACGCAATTAAAATACGCTGGGAATATTTTTTCCCCGTAGACTATTATATTACCGAACATTTTTCTGTTATCTTGTAAAAGAATGTTAAACCTTTTCACCCCATTTTCTACAGAAATCCTGTTTTAGTGCACTTCAGAAACTGATATCAATTTCAATATTATTAAAATAACCTTAATAAAATAACATTATTAAAATATGCTGCAAATGGTTTTTCTTCACAGAGTATGATATATTGAAATACTTTTAAGCTCAATGTACGCACACTATAAGTACTATACTTAACATATTCGATAGTAACCATGTTCTTGTGAACCTTAAAAATGCATGTAAATTTCATTATATTTAAAATTATTTAACATTATGAAAATACACCACAAATGATTTTTTCGCCGTATATCATAATGTAAAGTCTCCTTTTGAGTGCTCCTGTGATTCAGCTATAATAGCTACCTGGTTCATTTTCAATGCCGCATATGCTATAGCAAATCTCAATGACGTATGTTATTTTCGTATGAATCCCACTATATTTAATCAAGTTGAAACACTGACAAACAGACGGCATACCCCAGGCACTCGGCATCCGGTATTCTGACAGGTTGAAGTCGTAAACATTTTTAGACCATGTTAGAAAGTGTCAAAAAGGGGGTAGTTTCCGTAAAACGATTAAAAAAAAAAAAACAGAATTTTTGAAAATTTAAAAACTTATACTTCGTTTCAGATATGACGTTACACTGATATTTTTAAAATTCTTAATGGAAAGTATTCCTGTGACGTCACAATTGGTAAAAAGTTGAATTTTATAGCCGCCGAAAGAAAGAAAAAAGTTCATTTTTATTACGGATTAATGTCTGGAAAAACTACTAAAATATTCATATTCTTGTAAAGTGTGAAGTTATATTCTTGTGAAGTCTTCCAAGTGTAAAACAAATTTTATATAATCGTCTGCGTGATATAAGAAGAAAAACAGTATTCCTCTGACGTCACAATTGGTAAAATCGCGGTTTTTAACCTCGAACCGAAAAACAGAATAGGGTCCATTTATTTATTTCATTTTCTTTTATCACGTGAAAATCTTTCAGTTGAAAATTAATTACAGAAGAGAAATAATTATTTCAGTTTTTTTTATTTTTTGGCAACGAAAAAAGAAATATGATTAAATATTATGGAAATTTTTTCAATTTATTCTGTATGAAAAATAGTGAAATGTTGAATTATTAAGAAAAATATTTGAATAAAATAAATAAAAATTAGCCTATGTTCATTTCAGACCAATAATCTATCTATATACAAAAATTCAAAGACATTAATCCATCCGTTTTGAAGCCAAGTTCATTCCAATTTTCGGACACACTTTCACATTTATAATATATACTAGCAGGCTATGCCCGCTTCGCTGGTCCATATTCCCAAATCAACCTTGACTCAAAGAAAATGGTGATTTAAAACTTTTAAAGCAGTATAGATTACCCTGGAACGTTCTTCCGTATTGCTGAAAATCAAGCCAACGCCATTGCAATATTGTACTATTGTATGTCTTGGCGAAAATTTGGGCAATTAAGCACCATCTCTTTTATTTTATCATTTATAGTAGAGTTTCGTATGAGCATGAGACCGTTATGACAACAGGAATCAAAATGTTCTCGAGTCATCACACTATTACATTAGAGGGCATAGCAATGGTTACTGAGAATGATTATCAAACTCTATTAATTTTCGGATTGTACATTAGCATTTCTTAGTTCTTAAAATCCCGACATCTGAACTTGCACTATGTGTAGTACTGGTAGCCTACATACAATGTCATTTCATGTTACATTTTTTAATAAACGTCCTCTTCTAGCAGATCTACTGTAGTTTCCTATCTACCTTAATCTGTTCCAGAACACATAGAGTAAAAATGTAAAGAATTATTGACAGATAAAGAAGAGTTTTTGTTTGTTTGTATTTATGACGGCCATTTATCTACACGTGGGATATAGGCCCTAAGGAAAGGGTGCCCTCCGTGGGGGTGGCAGACGAAGAAGAGTGTTTCACTTATATATTTATTAGAACAATGAAGCATAAAAAGTGTGTTTTAAAGCTGTATTATTTGAATAACATTAAAATTACATCAGTTTTTCTGCCTCTCCCTTTTATAAAACAGTTGCTAACATGTAGCCGTTAAATCAGAATAAACTTGATGACTAAATTTTGTAGAAAAATAAGTCTTTAGTTTGCATCTAATAAAATCTTTCTACCTTCTGTAATAGATTCCATTATGATTTTTTAGTGTGCTAGAAACGATATTGTTACAAATGTACCAGACTTATTTCATGTTTGTCCTCAAATAAATGTGAAATTTACGATCATCCATTATTGGAATTTAATCTTATAGCTTGACGATAGTTTTTTGTTCGACTACTTGATTATTCCGTCGATCAATTTCGCCAAATTATACAAATGGACATAATTTTTATTTTAAATAACCAAAGAATTAATAAATTACTAAAATACTAATAGAAATACAAATAAACATCGAATTAAATTGGTTGATGAAGTAACAATTACGTATAACTAATTTAATGTCAAATGAATGTGACATTTACGATCATCCATTGACATTTAATCTTATACTTTGGCGATAATTTTTTGGTCGATGGGATTACCAAATATTACCAAATTATATAAACAAATTGTATAAACAATAATATTGCCAATAATATTTAGGTGCAGGTGTCATCTACGGATCCTATTGGCGCGATTGCAGCAAATTGCGATTTTATGCCTCACGTGGTAATCCGGTAATAGTTGATTATTTTTGAGTAAACTATTTCATTATTTTTCTTTTCTCTTTTAAAATTATATAAATTGTTTTGTTCCATAATTATTTATTGACTTAGTTTATTATTATTATTTCCTTTTTAAAATAATAGAAAATAAATAAAAGTAATATAAATGTAATTGGTATTTGAAAACGCAGTGTTCTCTAAATTGGCACCATAAAAAAAAAATCACGCCAAGGTGATGCGTAAATAAAAGTGGAAAAATGTTTGCAATAATATAAACAAAAAAACGTAAACAAATAATTAAAAATTCGCCATTTAGATAGTTTTTTAAAATAACATCAAGCATAAAATCAAATAACATCAAGGTTAATTCTCCAGTCGGGCAGCAATAGTAAATTTTCTTTTCTTCGTCTGTTTCATAATAAAAAAACATAAATTTAATAACTTCTAATTAAATAATCTGACTAATTTTCTGTAATCGGATTTATGATCTAAAAGTAACCTTAATACATAAACAAAACAGCGCCGAGGTCGGTGCGATAATTTTTTACACTAATTTGGCGGAAACATCGTTTTCGAATACCAGTTTCATATATAAATTTAAATTATTTTCTACTATTTAAAAAATAATAACAATTAGTATTTAAATAATAAGTATAGAACAAAACAGTTTACATAATTTTAAAGAAGAGAAAGGAAATAAAAAAAAACCATTTTATTAATAATTAAATAACAATAGTCGGGTTGCCATGACAGGCAAAATAACACCAATTTAGTGTCCATTAGTTATCTCGGTGTGTATATGATATCTGTGCAAACAAAACTTCCGATAATATAATAAATGACGTCATATTTATTTTCCTTTCAATTTTTTTAGCTCACAGGCTATCATAGCCTGAGAGCTTATGTGCCCGCCCGTTCTGTATGTATGTTCGTACGTAACGCGATAACTCATGATAAAAATGTCCGATCCACTTAAAATTTTGTATATAGATATATCCTGACAAGGCGCTTCCCTGATTAGTTTTTGGAGTTTATTCGATATGTATAAGAGGGAAAAAGGGGGGTTCATGCCCCTCCCCTTAATTGATATAAATGGGTTTTTCATGCAGATTTCGTTCAAATCTCTGAATAGTTTTGGAAGTTTAAGGATTAAGTGTAAAAGCGGGGGATAACTCCTCTTAAATTATATAAATGCTAAATGGGTTTTTATTAAGAATTATCCGATTTGCTCTGAATTATGGATATAGATTTTTTATATGATAAAGCATGTCCTTGATAGTTTAGGAGGTTCAATGATTAAGTATAAAAAAGGGGAAAGGGGAAAACTATTTCCCCTTCTTAATTTTTTTTCGAACGGAATTAACCCTTGAAAATATAAGGCTGTAATGTACAATTAGTATGCGTAGCCTGTGAGCTCAATGCCATCAGTTTAACTGGGCAATATTCTTTTTATTATTTTAATTTTTCACGTGGATACTGTTCAACTAAAAATTAATTGCCGAGGAGAAATAATTGTTCCATATTTTAATTTTCTTGGCAACGGGAAAGAAAATGGTTATTTTTTATCGAAAAAATTTTAATTGATTCTGTATGAAAAATAATGAAATTTTGAATTATTAAGAAAAATATTTGAATAAATCAATTAAAAATTAGCCTATGTTCATCGGAAATAGTGTAGCTTTCCAACTGTGAAAGAATTTTTCAAAACCGTCAAGTAGTTTCGGAGCCTATTCAATTCAAACAAACAAACAAACAAACAAACAAACAATCAAATCTTTCCTCTTTATAATATTAGTATAGATAAGGATACTCCGATTTCCATGAAATTTTTGGACGTTATTAACGTTTACCTAGCACGAATATCTGTTGAAAATAAAGTTTCTACCATGATTAGTTTATTTACAGGGATTGTCAAAAAATTTCCTTACATTACGGCATTATGGGGAAAATTGTTTTAATTAAATTTAACGATGTTACACCCTGTGAAACATATTCAAATTTATATGCATTTACAAAGTGCACTAAAATATGCATTTTGTAAAGCAGGCATGTCAAACTCGTTGAACACCGCGGGCCAAATTTAGCATTATATAGAGTCGTGGGCCACATAAAAAAAATGTTGATGAATTTTATTTATTTATTTATTTATTTATTTTTTTTTTTTTTTTACATTGAATGAAACTAAACATACAAATTAAAATACAATCTTGTAAAATAAATAAATATATAAATATTAAAGTGAAATACTGGAAAATTTTAAATGAGTCACCGTAAAAATTTAAATATAATATTTAATAAATAAAATCATAATAGTACAACAATGCAATATTAAGTTAATTACATTGATCTTTACTTTGTTCTTCTTTTAATTTTGTGATTGCTTCATTTTATAAGAGCCAATCGTTGTAGGAGAACAATTATTTGCATTGTAGATGTACTTTTTAAAAGTCAAATTTTATTCGGTCAAGTTTTTCAGAATCAAGTAAACAAATATAAATTATGCTGATTGTGCTAACAATATGAAGTGTATATTACTATTCTGTGTTAATTGTGCAGATTTTGAAAAAAATGCCAAGTTGGCAACATTGCAGCCATGACTATCGAAAGTGTGTTTATACAAAGTGTATTTTCTGCATCAATCATGAACTAAATCAAGCATAGGGAAAATGTCGAAACTCTTGCCGGGCCACAAATAAATTGTCGGCGGGCCAATTTTGGCCTGCGTGCCACGTGCTTGACATGCCTGTTGTAAAGTATGTAGTGAAAAGGACACTTATTATTCATTTACATAGTTACACAGAAGAATTCCATTGCATAAGAATAAAGGGAGGAACAGTTTCCGACATATTTTAATTATGGTAAACGATTTCATGTATAATCAAATTGATATACGTTGCTGAGGCTTAATGTGAGTTATTTCATGCATAATACGAAGTGCATAGCATTTACAGGGACACACAAAAGATTTCAAATATTATATATTCTATTCGAAGTACTGTATATGATGGATGATGACTGTTGCATGGATGAAATGCATTTTGAATTATGATATGTACTTTTAAGTTTCGCTAAATGTATGCATATTAAATGGAGAGTATAAATGGTAATAGTATAAATAGTTAAATTTAGATATACAGGGTTACACAAAAGATCTCGGAAAGGTTACTGAATATGAGCGTAATTTACTTAAAGGTGGTTTTTAAATAAAATATGCATTTTTATTTTGAACTGCATTTAGTAATCTAAGAAATGTTTTTAGTATATATATATAAAATGACATACAGGGTCCCGCAAAGAACTGGATACAAGGTTGTCTTCGGATGATAATTTCTGAAAATGTAATTTACGTAGTAATAAGAAATATTTTTGTTTGAACTAAATTTTAGAAAGATACTTTCATGTATTAAAGGCACTTGGAAAACTACAGGGCTGAACAAAAGAATTCAAGAATGTTTCTATCTATTAATATTAATCGCTGAAAGGAAAATTTTAACCAGCAAACAAATTAGCAAACAGGGATTATCAGAAGTTTTTACCATAAATTCGCGATAAAAAGTTAATTATACATGCTTTTCATCATTGAAATTTTTTCCTTGATTGATCAATTATTTCTTCTTTAAATGTTATGTGAACGAAGTCACGGGTAACTGCTAGTAAATTATAAATATGAAAGTGTGTCCGAAAGATTGGAATGAACTTGGCTTCAAAACGGATGAATTAATGTCTTTGAATCTTTGCATATAGATAGATTATAGGAGTGGAATGAACATAGGCTAATTTTTATTTATTTTATTCAAATATTTTCCTTAATAATGCAAAATTTAATTATTTTTCTTACAAAATCAATAGGCATTTTTCTGATAAAATTTAACCATTTTCCTTTCCTGTTGCCAAGAAAATAAAAAATCGGAATAATAATTTTTCAGCGGCAATGAATTTTTAATAAAAAACTTCCACGAGAAATATTATAATACAATAATTTAAAGGAAAATAAATATGACGTCATGTTTGAAATAAAAATAAAAGGTATATTTTTATAATATATTTAACAAGGATATTTGTTTAGTTAATGGGAATTTTTGTGTAAAATATGGCGACATAAATTAAAAGTAAAAAGAATGAAAAAGAATTATATTTTTAATAAAATGGTTCACTTATGAAAATGTGACGTCATAGTTGAAATAAAACAGGTACTTTATAGCAGTCGTTAAAAATACAAGGGGTATGAATATCAGTAGCTAATGAAGCGAGATAAATAATGACGTCATATTTAAAATGAATCAGAAATATTTTTTACCTATATTAATTAATAAGTTATAAGTTACATACAAATGAATATTTTTATTCAAAACTCATAATTATCAATGGAAGAAATTTTTTGTGGGGAAAAGGCGGAAAATAAAACTACTGATTAATATATTTTTGGCTCGATTTTTTAACACTTTCGAACAAAGTTGAAAAGTTATTATGGTTTCGGTTTGTCTGTCTGTCTGGTCGCTTTCTAACTTTCGTAAATATACTCCGATTTCCATGAAATTTTTGGACGTTATTAACATTTACCTAGCACGAATACCTATTGAAAATGAAGTTTCTACCATAATTAGTTTATTTACAGGGATAGTCAAAAAAATTCCTTACATTACGGCATTATGGGGAAAAATCGTTTTAATTAAATTTAATGATGTTACACCCTGTGAAACATATTCAAATTTATATGCATTTACAAAGTGCACTAAAATATGCATTTTGTAAAGTATGCAGTGAAAAGGACACTTATTATTCATTTACAGGGTCACACAGAAGAATTCTATTGCATAAGAATAAAGGGAGGAACAGTTTCCGACATATTTTAATTATGGTAAACGATTTCATGTATAATCAAATTGATATACGTTGCTGAGACTTAATGTAAAATTATTTCAATCATAATACGAAGTGCATAGCATTTACAGGGACACACAAAAGATTTTAAATGGTATATATTCTATCCGAAGTATTGTATATGATGGATGATGACTGTTGCATGGGTGAAATGCATTTTGAATTATGATATGTGCTTTTAAGTTTCGCTAAATGCATGCATATTAAATGGAGAGTATAAATGGTAATGGATTAAATAGTTAAATTTAGATATACAGGGTTACACAAAAGATCTTGGAAAGGTTACTGAATATGAGCGTAATTTACTCAAAGGTTGTTTTTAAATAAAATATGCATTTTTATTTTGAACTGCATTTAGTAAACTAAGAAATGTTTGTAGTATGTATATAAAATGATATACAGGGTCCCGCAAAGAACTGGATACAAGGTTGTCTTCCGATGATAATTTCTGAAAATGTAATTTAGGTAGTAATAAGAAATATTTTTGTTTGAACTAAATTTTAGAAAATGACCTTCGTGTATTAAAGGCACTTGGAAAACTACAGGGTTGAACAAAAGTATTCAAGAATGTTTCTATCTATTAGTATTAATCGCTGAAAGGAAAATTTTAAGCAGCAAAAAAATTAGCAAATAGGGATTATCAGAAGTTTTTTACCACAAATTTGCGATAAAAAGTTAATTACACATGCTTTTCATCATCGAAATTTTTTGCTTGATTGATCAATTATTTCTTCTTTAAATGTTATGTGAACGAAGTCACGGGTAACTGCTAGTAATAATATAAATTCTTCTTACCTTCTTCCTACCGGGTTCTATGGGATGCACAACGGAGATCCAAAAATATTCTTTGCATCTTCATTAAAGCAATAAATCCAACAATATCAAAAGACTCAAAATTGTTTCACACACGAAAAATATTTGTATTCTATTCACAATTTTTTACACGCGCGAAAATTACATGTTTTCTTTTAGTTTATTTCTGCAACAACTGCCGAATTCTTATAAAATTGCAATATCTAGAGAAGAACATCTAGTTTCTAGTAAACAATATAAGTTCTTTTTTTTTACGTTACTGAGGTGACGAACGTCTCAATAAAAATCGTTGCCATTTCAGACGTGAATACAATTCGCGTTTGAAATGAAATAGACGCCCTCTCGCGGACAAAGTCTGAAAAACGAAATAGAACTGATACCGTGCGCATGAAATCAGTGTTTAAAAGGCCGATAAATAAATAAACAGTTCTATAACGCGTGCAACGTTGGGTTCTTTGTATTAAAATTATCTAAAATCAAAATTTTATACACAAAGTTTAGATCTATAATATAAAAAAATACATTTGACTTACTCATGGCAAAATAGCATGACAGCAACACAATGCTTTCATGCTTCAGCTTCTCTAAAGCAATTACTAGATTTTCCAGCATCTACAAATTCTAAAATTGTCGATATTTGTAATTTATCTCCCATAATTAAATAAAAAAGATAAAAAACTGCACTTTAAATAGCTCTTTAAACTTGTTCTATGCTACAGTGCTACAGCATGGAACGTAAACAAACAAACGTAAACAAACGATTATCAGGTCTATTACAACGCCATCTTTCGGTCATTACAAACGCGAATATTTTAAACACGAAGCTCTGAAATTCTTAAAGCATAAATCGTCTGTCCTGCAAATAACAGTAAAAAATTGTCTGCAAAATACAAAAAAAATATTAGAATCAGAAAATCAAAATTAAATCATTTTCAATGTGAAACACTCAAGAAAATTCATCAAAAAGTCATAAAGTACTTAAGATGCTCAACGATATTCCGGGGGAGTTTTAATCACAATTGTTTTCACAGTAGTTCTTCGTGTAAATAACGACATGTAACGAAAAATGGGTCATGTTTCATGTATGATATCCGGAAGAGAAAACATCATTGGTCGACTTCTGTTCCTCTCTCATTGGCGGCCAAAACGGACACTCGTCAAAAAAGATAATGCTGTATATATGGTGAACCAGAAACGGTATAGTTCACTATTAATTCTTAAAAAGAGGGAAAACAAGTTGCAAGTATTTTGCAACTACAAGCGGCCTCCTTGTGGCACTTGCAAAAGATTTGAACTGATGTCCTCCAAAAGCAGTCAGCGATGGTCACCAATTCTATTCCTCCACGATAATGTTAAACTGCATATGGCGGACACGACAAAGCACGCGACCAAAATATTGGATTGGGAAATTTTCCCTCATCCACTTTACTCCGCAGACGTCGTCCCATTGGACTACTACCTGTACCCATGGACTTGTGGGAGCATCAATTCCGAAGCTGAAATGATGTCACAACGGATATTATACAACCTTGGAATTCTAGAAAAAAAGTATCTTTTCAAAAAGGGTATTTATGAGCTTGTGTTAGAGGTCTGCACGGGCCCGGGCCTGGCCCGTGGCTCGTACCCGGCCCGGCAAAAAAATTGAACGGGCCATACGGGCCCCGGCCGATAAAAAATTTTCGGGCCTGCCGGCCCGTTCTGAAGATTTAAGCAGAAACGATAAAATATGATCTATTTTCAACGCAAATGGTTTTAACGAGAATAAATATAAATGTGCGTCACGAGCCATACTAGTTTGACAGCATCAATATAAAAATGTAACTTGTACAGTGTGATATCGGCATCGAACAGTTAAATTGTGTGTAACCCGTTTTAATATTTTTTTAGCTGACTCATACCGGGCCGAGATGAAGCTTGCATTATTTTTCTACATATAGACTTGCCAGACCGGAACAAGACTTAATTGTTCTCAAGATCTGTAGGGCAGACAACATGATTTGTAAAATTATTAACAGCGATAAAGAACTTATGTTAGATTAATCTTTGGGTATATACTTCTTGATGGTTTTTAAGTTAATTTCTCAATAACGCGAAAGTTTGATGGTTTTTAAATTAATTTCTCAATAATGCGAAAGTTTGACACATTTTCAGATTAATTTTTGATTGTAAAAACATAAAAGTGATTAGCCTGACTATTGAAGGCATTTGGAATCGAATAGCATTTTTCATTTTTGATGAATGAAATACTTGCATAAATTTGTTCAGATACAATAATTTCTCAAATGGTTGCAGGTTTTTCTCCCTTCCCATGCTATCGCTTCCGGAAATTCTATTGAAAATGCTGACTATAACAATAATTTATTTCCTTTCAGTGTTCTTAAATTGCTTGTATCAAAAAACGGTTAATGCCACTTGATTATATAGTTTCTGAATAAAGACACCTGCAGTGCGTTTCTGAGAAAAAAATGAATTTAGAAATGTATTAGAAAGGCGTATATTTGAATTAACAAATGAATTTGGATTTAAAATCTTTAATAAAATGATATAGAAATATTTTTATAAATCTTCTTTTATTAAACAGCTTCAAAAGTTACGATGTTTTTAACTTTCTTTCTTTTAGGTAGCTTTCATTACAAAAAGTAAAAAGCTACCTATTGCAGCCGTCCGGAGGAAAACACTTCCGGAAAATTTTGGTATATTTTCACCGATCATGACCCCCAGACCCCAAAACCACCCTCCGTTCAAATGTTGACATATATATATATATATATATATATATAACCATATATATATATATGTGGGAATATTGAGTGATTAGCTTATGATTTAAGCAAAACAAATATTCTTGATAAGATAAAAAGGTTTACTAGACATAAAATATATACGTAGCATTCAAAAATAACAGTAGAACTGAATAATATTTAAAATAAATAAGCTTCTCTGAGCTTTGGATTAAAAATCCATCCAACTCGCCATCGCTGAAATCTATAGAACACCTCGTTCTTTTTTATGCATCATCACGTGAGTCTCAATTGGGATATCACGTTCATTAAATCATTGAGTATATTATCTTTAATTGCTTAATACTTCATCCTTTATACCCACATTTTCGGTCATCCTGACGTTCCTGGCGACCTCGCCAGCTGCCTATTAAAATTTAGACACAAATTTATAGAAATAAAACAGGTAAATATAAAACAACAACATCTATCGTTACAAGTAAACATAAAACAAAAACATCTAACATTATGCAGATGCATTACCCCACGGCTTGACGTATTTTGCAATAGTGGATATCTTGTCCACCATGGTCTCCAATCCTCTTTGCATCATAATGATCATGTGATTTTTCTATAATGTTTTTATTAGGTCCATGGAATTTTCTCCTTTTCATTCCTGTTCCATACTGCATTTCTTGGATTAACTCGGTATCATTTAATTCATATCTGTTAGGTACTTTTCTCATCATGTTAAATTGCTTTCTATAACTACCATTACTCCAAAAATATAGATTTCTACGCGGACCATTAAAATTTGTTTTTATGCTTCTTTTGCCTTTAAATTTAAAAGTATCCTTTTCACACGGTTCAGCCCTTTCTTTTTCAAAAATTTCATATTTTCTTTCTGTTTGCTGTACCTCTAAATGTTTCTGTTTGCTGTTTCTCCAATTTTCATATGTGTGACGTTTTCCATCAAAATTATTTCTCGAATAATATTTCTTTTCTTCATCTCTATCATTGTAATCACGCTTCTTGTAATTTCTGATAAATTTCTGTTTATTTGCATTAACTCCTTCAACATTCCTTTCTTCCCTCGTATTTTTCCGTTTATAATATTTTTTAATTTTCCTCGTTTCATTTTTATTTTCATTGGCGCGTGCACATAAATTGCGTTTTTCTTTTAGGTCATTCATTCGTCCTGTTTGTGATGTCTCGTTTCTTTCATTCAATCTTTTCTTACTAATTAAATTTTCTTCTTTCTCATTTATTTCTTTTCTAATTTTCAAATTTCTCACGTGATTCAAATCAATTTCATTTTCTTCTATGACTCTCGCGAAATTAATCAAGTGATTACCTCCTGCATTATTATCATTTGCAAGTATAACATTTTCATCACGTGAATTATCTAACGTAGACGTTTTCATTTCATTATTATTTTTGGCAGCATGATTCAATTTTATATCAGAATTCTTCTGAACTTTAGTGTAACCTACTTGAATACTATTGCGTTTGCCAACGATCTTAATTCCGTTCTCGTCTATCGCCAAATTTAATTTGCTAATGACATCATATCCCAGTAAAATATCATATTCAAGAGATTCTAGTACGTACAAATTTGTTCTGATTAGAAAACCATCAATATTAAATTCATATGGGAAGTATCCTTTTGGATAAACAACTATTTTATTTATGCCGGACAAAAAGATATTATTTGAAAATAATCTTGGCGAGCCTATTTTCGTATAATATTCGTAACTCACCAAACTGATATCACTTCCAGTGTCGAAGAAGATCTGTGTCTTTTCACCGTTAATATCAATATTTTTCATGTAATCTGATTTGGCACTGTTAGTTTGCTTGATTACTGCGGAATTCATCTCTTTGTAGTTGGATAATCGCGGATTTTGGCTGTCATTTTTTATTTGTTTATTATTCCCATTATTACACTGCGATATTACGTGGCTAAGACGATTACTTTTGAAACACATAATTTGTGCCCTGTTCTTTTCATTTAAATAAGAAAATTCATTTACATTATCTGTATTATCTGCGAATTGTTGTTTTCTTAAAGTATCATAACGTTGAGATGGTAACCACGGTTTTGAATTGTTATTTTCGCGCATTTTTGACTTCCTATCTTCAAAGTGGTGTGAATTTCTATTCATGGTTTTAATATTACGCCTTGCTGTTTCGTAATCATCTAGTTTACAAACTAACGTATCAACACTTTTAATTTTGGGAAGATCATCGATGAAATGTTCCTTCATTTCTATCGGTAATCTTCTTTTGATTTGATCTACCAGTATTAATTCTTTTAAATCTTCAAAATTCGACACATCAAGACCGGTAATCCATTCTTCTAAATAATTCCTTAACTCAAATGCTAGATCGCGCCAAGTGGCTGAATTTTCTTTCTTATGCGACATTAATTTTTGCCTAAACTCTTCTGGCGTCAATTTGAATCTTTTGAGCAGCAAGTTTTTTACATAATCGTAGTTATTTGTTAATGTTTCTGGTTCTCTAGTTATAACATTAGCAATTTCTAGCGGCATTAAACTTAATAAGTGCATGACCCAATTCTCTTTTGTTATATTCATCCTAGAAATCTGTCTCTCGAATAGAGCTAAGTAGATACTAATATCACCCTTCCCATCAAAGTGTGACATTAATTTAGACAAATCTAGTTGCTTACCTGTACCAGTTACAGCCGAACCGTCACTTGTATTTATCATATTTCCTTGAAGTTCAATTTTTCGTAATTCGTACTCCATTTCCATCTTCTTTTCCTCTAATCTTCTTTCTGATTCTAACCGTAACCGTCTTTCTTCTTTTTCTGCCTCTAGTCGTCTTTCTTCTTTTTCTGCTTCTAATCTTCTTTCTTCTTTTTCTGCTTCTAGTCTTTCTTTTTCTATTCTCTCCGCGGCAATGACTTCAAGTCGAACTTTTACAAAATTTTCTTCATAATCCTTCGATTCAGTCACCAACTTTATCAAATCAATGATTCTTGGACTCTGAGGCACAATTATACCTAGATCATCACACAACGTTAACAAGTCCGCCTTTCTAGCTTTATTCAGAACAGACATTATAATTTTTGTTTACACTTCAACAAAACAATATAGTGCACTATCTTGCAGGCTTGATCACGGATAATTTCTAATCATTACAAATATAACAAACAGTTCCTTTTTTACATAATACGTATTAGTTTAAAAACAAAACATTTTTCTTAGACTTAGACCTTCTTAGTGTAAAATAGCTTTCATCGTGAAATTCAAATTCAAATATAAATCAGCGAAATCATTCAAATCCAAGTCATTCAAATCCTTCAATCCCGGCAACGAACCCCCAAAACTTGTGGGAATATTGAGTGATTAGCTTATGATTTAAGCAAAACAAATATTCTTGATAAGATAAAAAGGTTTACTAGACATAAAATATATACGTAGCATTCAAAAATAACAGTAGAACTGAATAATATTTAAAATAAATAAGCTTCTCTGAGCTTTGGATTAAAAATCCATCCAACTCGCCATCGCTGAAATCTATAGAACACCTCGTTCTTTTTTATGCATCATCACGTGAGTCTCAATTGGGATATCACGTTCATTAAATCATTGAGTATATTATCTTTAATTGCTTAATACTTCATCCTTTATACCCACATATATATATATATCTGATTTTTGTCATGCGATAACTAACGTATTTATGAACCGATTTGAATGAAACTTGGTATGTGCATAGTACATACAAATGTCTCGACCGAGTTCGTTGGTCAGCATCATCCGCCATTTTGTTTCAAAATGGCGGCCATTTTAAATTTTTAAAAAAATTTAAAATTTAAAATTAAATGCGAAAAAATTAAAAGTTGAAAAATATTTTCCTTTTACGTGTTAGAACATAAAACAAAGATTCCAGAACACTTTTTATTTTGTCTATATCTTAAAAAATGATTGAGTTATAGCACTTTGAATTTTTCTTATGGCTGACATTTTGAAACGATCTGATTTTTGTCACGTGATAACACGCATACTTATGAACCGATTTCAATGAAACTTGGTATGTACATAGTACATACAAATGTCTCGACCGAGTTCGTTGGCCAGCATCATCCGCCATTTTGTTTCAAAATGGTGGCCATTTTAAATTTTTTAAAAATTTAAAAATTTAAAATTAAATGCGAAAAAATCAAAATTTGAAAAATATTTTTCTTTTACGTGTTAGAACATAAAACGACGATTGCAGAACACTTTTTATTTTGTCTATATCTTACAAAATGATTGAGTTATAGCACTTTGAATTTTTCTTTTGTCTGACATTTTGAAACGATCTGATTTTTGTCACGTGATAACACGTGTATTTATCAACCGATTTCAATGAAACTTGGCATGTACATAGTACATACAAATGTCTCGATCGAGTTCGATGGCCAGCATCATCCACCATTTTGTTTCAAAATGGTGGCCATTTTAAATTTTTTTAAAAATTTAAAATTTAAAATTAAATGCGAAAAAATTAAAAATTGAAAAATATTTTTATTTTTCGTGTTAGAACTTTAAACAGCGATTCCAGAACACTCTTTTTATTTTGTCTATATCTTATAAAATGACTGAGTTATAGCACTTTGAATTTTGCTTATGGCTGACATTTTGAAACGGTCTGATCTGAACGATCCACAATGTTGCTTTAAAATGGCATACACTTTATGATATCGTAAAATTTGGTGACTCTCTAAATCGCTTAAAATAAAACCAGGTTGAATAAAAGATGACTAATTTCTAAAAATTCCTATTAATATTCAGTCTTGACAAAAACTAGTTTCAATCTTATAAAATCACTAATTTTATAAGATTATTTCCACTAATTTGAGCTTAGTGTTTTTGAACAATGTAACTTACCTTAAAATAAATAAATATATATATAAGTATATGAAAGCTACCTCTTCCTCCCGGCATTGCCGGAAGGACTTTTTTTATTTATTCTAAGCCATATTAATTTTTTGATGAATCTTTATTTGATTGTTGAAAGCCTAAGAATCTTAGTAATCACTAATGTTGCTAATGTGTATTTCCTGTAAAATATACTGTAAATTCATTTCATAGATATGTATGCAGTATTCTTTAAAGAAATCTTAATTATATGAAAAAAACCTGAATTTTTTAGAAATCGTAGAAATTGTAACGGGCCAAAACGGGCCGGGCCGGGCAGTTTTCACTGATTTCTGCACGGGCCGGGCCTAAAATATAAAAATTTAAACGGGCCGGCCCGGGCCCGGGCCGAACTTTCAAGTTTTACAACGGGCCGGGTCGGGCCGAAAATTTTTTCCTACGGGCCGGGCCTGGAAATTCCGGCCCGTGCAGACCTCTAGCTTGTGTCTCATGGGAATATGTAATTGAAACCAATAGCGAATATTTCGAAGAATAAAATAAGTGTTTAAGATTTTTGTGGGTTATTTTTACGTCTGATAAAAGCCCCACGAACTTTCAAGTTTACCGGATATTACGCAACATTTTTTATTCATTTAGAAAAGGCATAATAATTTTTTTTTACTCGCGGACAGCAAGCTTATATTTGGACGTTAGGCAAACCACAAAACACTTATAAAAATATATATAAAAGTAAGATTAAAGTAGTAAGATAGCATAAAATGTATAATAAAGCATTATAACAAGTTCATGCAGGGTGTTTAGTGAATAAGACCCTAATTTCAAATTAAATTTCTCGAAAACGAAGATCGATAGAATTACACGGTAAACAGTTTGCTTATTAGGTAAAACTGTAAAAATGTTATACAGAAATTTCTAACGGTGAATATTTTGAAAAGATTGTGTTCTGATTGAATCTAAAAGAAATCTGTTCATTCTGTATTCAATTTGTATCTATAAGAACGTTGGTGAATTTCAATTAAGAATCCATTCTAAGTTCCAAAAGGGATTTAGATTGACAGCAGTTTTGTTTTAAATGGAATGTTCTGACAAACATAAGAGACTTCCAAATGTTTTATGTTTCATTAAACCGTCAATTAGTATGCATCTCAAAATGCATCAATTTGCATGTACCAATTAGTATGCATCTCAAAATGCGTCAATTTGTATGAATCAACTAATACGGATCTCAAAATATGGCAATTAGTATGCATCACAAGCATTGCATGTTAACCAAGGCGATTGTATGAGAATAGCGATAGATTTTCTTATTTTATGTAATCAAGTCTGCTGCCAATATTATCGTGAAGCAGAAGACATATTAGAAATAGTCTGTTTCAATGTAAATGTGGACATCATTAAAGGCTTTTCACAAAAAAATACTTTATTTCACCAAATCGTATTAGCTAATCGTATTAATTAATACGACAGTTGGCAACGAACCCAATTATGGAAGACTTTAAAACCTCCGCATTAGCGAACATATTGAAACTGGTAACAAATAGAGTGAGCGAGTGAGTTAAGCGATTCTTGTTAAGAAATATTAACTACATGACAATAAAAAAAAAAAAAAAAAAAAAAAAAAAAAAAAAAAAAAAAGAAATACGAAATGTAGTTATGAACCCAAAGAGTTATCGATTTTTCTATCAGAATCTTGCTATTTGATGAAGAATTAAACAATTCAATAGCATTATGAATAAGAGCAACATATTTCAAAGCTTAGTTTACATCTAAAACTGACCAAGCTTAGACCAAACTGAACTAATATAAAATAACAGTGGAAGACTTGAACACTTTTTAAGAATATCTTAAATGTCTCGTGCAAATGATAAAAATCGTCCGGCCATATGCAGGACGCGGATTGCAGGTTGCGTATGAGTGGTTTAGAGATTGAGGATATTAAAGTAATATGCCTTCAAGCTATCAATATTTAGAAGACAGACCCTGTAGGTGGTCGCATCATATATCTTTACTGTGACAAGCGAGAATACAGGAAGGAAATGCAAGCATCCTTCATTCCACGATTCTGTTTTTGATTTCCTGGCCCCAAAATAAATAAGTTGCTGTCAACTCGAAATAAGAATATATATTTTTACAAAAAACATACTCTTTTGATTCTTGTTTCCTTCTACCAAATACTTTAATATTCATGTATAGCAAATTGAGAAAATTCTACTGATTCTGACTGCTTACTAATTTCATTCGGGATGATTACTGCAGAATACCTATACAGGGTGTCATAAAAGCATTGACTTCAACTTTTATTCCGAAATATTGATCATAAACATGCATTATTAATCACAAAATTAAGTTTGAAAACGTACCGATATGTTTCAACTTCAACTAAGTTGGTACAGATTTAATCATTAGCATAATTTCCTGAAAATTTGAATCGATTTCATAAAATGTTGTAGTGTTTTTTTTCATAACTTTGTAATTCATAATCTACGTCTATCATCAATATTTAAAGATCAAAAACCGAGGTGAAATGTTTTTGAGGCACCCTTTATAACTCTGACATTTTTATTTTTAAGAAGAATAAGCTACATGCATTACTGGAAATCCTATTCTTATATTTATTAAATACCTTTTAAGAATTGTCTATAAACAATAGCGAATAAATTGAAAAATCTATGACTAAGGTTAATAGAAAAAAGTTAAATTGGCAAATAATGCGAAATTTATTTTAACCAGATCCATCGAAATATGAAAATTCTAACTTCCAGAACCGGAATTCGAACTAAGAACCTTTTGTTTAGTAGTAAAATGCTGTATCGCAAAGCTATGATGTCTACACGAAAAACGTTGAAATGAAAGTTCTCTTCTAAAATTTAAATCGCAAAAATGAACAGATGACATTGAAAAAATTAATTTAATTAAAACAGTAGACTTTTTCAAAATTTTATTATTTTTCGTGTGACACGAGGTATTTAATTGTATATACACAAAATTTGAAGTCTTTGACTTATACAGTTTTTATGTACAGACTTTATGACAGACAGACAGGAAGACGACAGAAACAAATATGGTTTAATCAGATGAAAGAAACCCTAATTATGTAAAAAGATCGTTGTTATCGTTCGTGCACAGATAAAAATTATTTCATCCAACTACTCATGTTTCATAAAACAGAACCCAGAACCGGGGTTCGAACTAAGAATCTGCTGTTTATGAACGAGATACTTCATCTCCAAGCTATGATGTCTACACGAAAAAGGTGGAAATGAAGGTTCTCTTCTAAAATTTAAATCGCAAAAATGAATTGATGACATTAAAAAAATATAATTAAAATAGCCTTTTTCAAAATGTTATGATTTGTCGTGTGACGAGGTATTTAACTGTATATATACGCAAAATTTAAAATATCTGACTTATACAGTTTTTGTAAACGGGCTCTATGGAGGACCGACAGACAGATGACATATGGTTTCGTCAGATGAACGAAACCCTAATTATGTAATATATAGAAAAGTTCGCCAACTGCATCTATAAATATTCTACAAAATGTCTAAAACTGAAAGTGCCTGGTGATTAATGGCTGTATAGTATACATATGTATTTTTTTAATTAATTATTAATATTTTGAAATTTATATATTTTTTGTGTACATTATTAGTTTTTAATTTCCATTTTGTTTTTATCGGTTTTGCACTTTTACTTTTATTATTACATCTATTTTTTATTTTTATTTATTTATTTCACTTATTCATTTAGTTTTATCTTTTTTTGCTTATTGCATGAATATCTTATATTTTTTGTAATTTCCCTTAACTTTTTTACTTTTTTTTTCAATTCGTTTTTTAATTTTTTTCTGTTCTCTGTTCTTCTGATTGAATAATGCTCTTGTGTGATTGGTTGTTGTCCCCTGCTTTCCTATTGGTTTTTTTCTTTGTTCCTTTTCTTGTTTTTTGTTTCACTTCTTTTGTACCTTGATCCTGTCTTCAAAATGGTTGCACGTTTTCTTTCCTCCTAAAAGAAGAAAGATAAATTTCTTTCGAAAAGCTTAGCAAATTCCCTAATTTTATAGTGTTTTTCAGAAGCATTTTGCGTTTATGGAATCACAAACATTTGTTCAATATTTAAATTATAATTTAATTGCCACTGGATTTAAAAGACGATTTTTTTATTTGAAACTATCATATAAAATAAAATTTCATGTTAGAAAAAAATAGAATTTCTTTGTAATTATCAATTTGTTAAGTGTTGGAAAAACAACACGCATCTTAAAAATGACGTTAACACTAAATAATTTTCATTAACCAACTTGTGCTGCAATTGCAACTTTGCCAACTTATGTGAACGAGAAATGCTATACTGAATGCCGTACATAGTTTAAATGGCCAAGTACTTGAAACGTTATTCCAAAGATTCCAAGCCGGCTTGGACACACTCTGTTGGATTTTATGCTTAGTTAGTACTGTGATAAATCCCAGTAAACTTATAATTTTTTATTTTTAACTCCATAGTGTTTCTTTTTTAAATTTACGGAACATTTTCTTAAAAAATAAATAAATAAAAAGCACGAAAGGTTAATCTAAAATCTTATAAATTCTTACTGAATATTTGTTTCCAATGCAAAATGACACTTTTACATTCCCTGAAGATTCCCAACTGCTTTCTGTACATCAAATCTAAGTAAAAATTATTTCCCCTAAAAGCCAGTAACTCGAATGTGTTTACAACGAAAGGAGAAAAACTTTTTTTGTTTATGCTTTCCAGATCTTGAAGAGACATTTTGATAGAAACTCTGCACTTATTTTACACTAAATTTTTGCTTTTAAAATTATTAACATCGCAATGCTTCTTTTTATAAATTTATGGAACATTTTCTTTAAGAAAATAAAAAATAGAAAAGACTAATCTAAAATCTGATAGCCGAAATTAAGGGGAGGAGGCAGAGGGGGCACGTGCCTCGAGTGCTAGAATGAAAAGGCGCCAAATAAAGATTTTTTGTGTCGATTTTTCTCATTTCTATGTTCGGCATGGTATTGTTAAAATCGTCCTGTCTGAAGTATGCCAAAGCATGGAATAATATAAAAACGACATGGCATAAAAATCTTGTATAAAGCGAAATTTTGTTGGATTTCTTTATTCCAATTACATTTGCAAAATTTTAATGAATTAGTATTTCACAAAGATTGTAAGAGCTGCAGATTGCAGCATGTTTTATAATTATGTATCTTAAACTTTAAAAAATAGCAAATTATACTTTGAAAACTACTACAATTCTCTTTCTGTATATACTTTGCGGAGAAGGAGGGGGTGCTAAAATCTGTGTTTGCTCTGGGAGCAAGAAAGGCTAGTTTCGACCCTGCAAAATCTTATAAATTCTCCTTGAATATTTGTTTCCAATGCAAAATGACACTTTCACATTTCTCGAAGATTCCCAACTGCTTTCTGTGCATCACATCTAAGTAAAAATTATTTCCCCTAAAATTCAGTAACTATAATGTGTTTACAATGAAAGAAGAAAAACATTTTTGTTTTTGCTTTGCAGACCTGAGAAACATTTCTGCTGACTGTGGGGACTCCAGGAACCCCCCTTTATAAGGGTACGAATCGTCTCTTTCATCCCCATTCCATATTTCTGAATGAAGGGGAGGAAGTTGAGCAAAGCGTGTGAATTTGGGGATCGGGGGGTGTGGGTGGAACAATGCCACGTGTTTTTGTCTATTAGATGGAGGATGCAGATTATGGAAATCATAAACCTGGATCAGAAATGTCGACGCTGAAAAGCTAAAACATGTGCACAGCAGTGCGGAAGATGTCTGAAAGCATCCCATTGCTTCTTTATGAGATTTTATAGTGTAAGAATTTATGGATGTAGACGACGTGTGCAGTTAAATATTTTTGAAGATAATGTTTAGTGTTTTGTAATAGACATAAAATCCATCATCTTAGGAGCATAGCGTACGCTACATGACATATTTTAAAAGTAGTTTTTTTTTAAATATTTGCTGTATATATATATATATATATAGAGAGAGAGAGAGAGAGAAAGAGAGAGAAATTATAGCAGTTCAAAATTATATCCATAAGTAGCTGTAAAATTTGATCCACACCTACGCGACAGAAGGCGGTGTTTTTACATGACTTCTCTGATGAGGGTAATCTTCTCTCGAGCTGCAAAAGAATGCGGGGAATAGCGGACTAGGGTATACGGACTACGTGTATATCACCGTCACCGCCCTTGAGGAGAATTTCTTTTGTTGATTTTGTGAAAATAATTTATGATTCTCATCGAGGAATTTGCTTTGCATGGAACTTACCAATGAAAATATAACGCATTAAATATGAAATGCAAATAATCGTGGTCGATAATTAATGTTCGTTTTCCTACACGATAAGATACAGGAAATGTTATGTGAGGTTAAACTTTCGATTGCTTTAATATTCTCAAATTCCTTGTTCAAGAATTATTAAAAATTTTGACTCATTTTTAGATGTAAAAGCACAAAATTGACAAGCATGACTTTTGAAGCGATTTGTAATCGAACTGTTTTTTTCATTTTGTGATAAATAAATTACTTATCGAGTTTTAAGCGATTTTTATTTGATGATGACGGGTTCTTTTCTATTTTCTCTCACTGTCACATCCGAAAATTCACTACTAAACACCAAATTTGATAGTATTGTCTGAATGACCTTTAGCTTTTACCAAAACATGGCAAACTTTTTTTTTTTTTTTGGTTTTGAGACATATAGCAGCTATGGCTTTCGCCTCGAATGATCTATTACACAGAGACAACGACAATATAGAACTATTTTATTATCCATAACATACTTAATACACTACAAAGGGACAAACACACCATCTATGTCTTACCCTGGATTCGAACCCGGCCCCCTCGTTGTGGTAGTAGTTGCCGCTACTGAACACGAGCAAACATCTATCTATTACATCGTTTTTAAATAAACACATCGGCCAATTTCATGCGTTTCCGAACAAAAATGAATTTTAACATTGCACCAGAAAGTAGCGACTTATGAGTTGAAGAACAGCCTTAAAGTACTCTAAAAATCCGAACTTTTTGAGACATTTACGAAATGAATTTTAATCTTAGATATATGAATTCGGCATGTGGCTGTTTGCTTTAAGATACAAACTTTAAAATTTTTGTTACATTTTTACTTAATAATGAGTTTTGGTGTTTAGGAAATAAATACCATTCCTGTGCGAAATTGATCCCCTGAATCCAAATATGACCTTTATTTTGACATATCCGGCCTATGTAGAGGTCTGCACGGGCCGGAATTTTCAGGCCCGGCCCGGCCCGGCCCGTAGGAAAGTTATTTCGGCCCGGCCCGGCCCGTTGTAAAACTCAAAAGTTCGGCCCGGGCCCGGCCCGGCCCGTTTAAATTTTTGTATTTTAGGCCCGGCCCGGCCCGTACAAAAATCAGCGAAAACAGGCCCGGCCCGTTTTGGCCCGTTACAATTTCTACGATTTCTAAAAAATTCAGATTTTTATCATATAACAAAGATTTCTTTAAAGAATACTGCATACATATCTATGGAATGATTTTACAGTATATTTTACAGCAAATACACATTAGCAACATTAATGATTACTTAGATTCTTAGGCTTTCAACATTCGAATAAAGAAAGATTCATTAAAAAATTAATATGGCTTAGAATAAAAGAAAAAAGAAAGAAAGCTAAAAACATCGTTAATTTTGAAGCTGTTTAATTAAAGAAGATTTATAAATATATTTCTATATTATTTTATTATAGATTTCAAATCCAAATTCACTCTTAAATTCAAAGAAGCTCCTTTCTGATACATTTCTAAATTAATTTTTTTTTCCTCAGAAACGCATAAGATTAGCAGATATCTTTATTCAGAAACTATATAATCGAATGGCGTTATCCAATTTTTGATACAAACAATTTAAGAATACTGTAAACAAATAAAATACTGTCTTAATTAGCGTTTTGAATAGAATTTCCGGAAGCAATAGCAAGGGAAGGGAGAAAAACCTGCAATCATTTGAGAAACTATTATATCTCAACAAGGTTATACAAGTATTTTATTTACCAAAAATGAAAAACGCTATTCGATTCCAAATCCCTTCAATAGTTAGGCTTGTCACTTTTATACTTTTACAATTTAAAATTAATCAGAAAATGTGTCAAACTTTCGCATTATTGAGAAATTAATTTAAAAATCATCAAGAAGTATATATCCGAAGACTAAGCTAACATAAGTTCTTTATGGCTGTTAATAATTTTACAAATCATATTTTCTGCCAATAATTAAGTCTAGCACCGTTTCAGCCAGTCTATTTGTAGAAAAATAATGTAAGCGTGATCTCGGACCGGCATGAGTCAGCTAAAAAAATATTAAAACGGGTTACACATAATGTAATTCTCCGATGCCGATACACTGTGCATTTTTATACTGACGCTGTCAAACTAGTATGGCCACATTTATACTTATTCTCGTTAAAACCATTTTCGTTGAAAATAGCTCATATTTTATCGTTTCTGCTTAAATCTTCAGAACGGGCCGGCAGGCCCGAAATTTTTTTTTATCGGCCCGGCCCGGCCCGTCTGGCCCGTTCAATTTTTTTGCCGGCCCGGCCCGGCCCGTTTATGTTATTTGTCGGCCCGGCCCGGCCCGTTGAAAAAACTATTCTAAATCTGCCGGCCCGGCCCGGCCCGTTAGGAAATCCGAAACGATTCCGCCGGCCCGGCCCGGCCCGCGGGCCGGGCCGGGTACGGGCCACGGGCCAGGCCCGGGCCCGTGCAGACTTCTAGGCCTATGTTTAAAAATATGTCACATCATTCTGTTATATATATAAGGTGTTAGTCAAAGTGCATGATGTTTATAAGCGTGTGTTAAAAAAACTTAAAGCAGGAAATTTTGATTAACCAATGATCCATAAACTTATAAAGAAACACAAATTTCGTGAAAACAATGAAGTATTAGTTTGGCAAAAATTTGTGGAAGTAGTTGAAAATTTCCTTGGGAAACATAAAAGTGAAAGCTACAAAGATCTTATTAGTAACATGTTGCCATTATTTGATAAAGAAACAAACTTGTTTAATTTTCCTAAAGCATAATAACATCAACCCACGTACAATGATGTTGGAAATATGTTTTTAAATTTAATGGAGGCAAATGGATATGAGTATAGAAAAAAAAAAAAAAAAAACTAGACCTGAATGAGAAAAACAGAAATTATTTTCAAATTTATCAGACAAAATTACATTGTAAGAAAAAAATTAAAATTACTAAAATATTTCTAGGAAAATGGTATTTCAAAACATTTTATGTAATGGCAACAACAAAAATTAGGTACTAGATGCAGATTTGCATTGTGAATCAAAAAATCTGTAAAATTATTAAGAATTTTTAAGAAATTGGGATTCCTCGAATTTTTTATGTAACGGCAACTCGGATAAAATTTCAATAACTTTAACTTTTAGTAGATTCTTTTATAAAGCTACGGATTACCGAAACTTCGCTTACAGCTTTTCTAAATTTACATCTCTTTTTTGCACAGTGTGTATGCAGATGAAATTTTAATAAGCATATACATATTTCTGTAACTTTACATCTGTAGAGTTACAGATTCTTTTTTACACTGTGCGTAAGAATTTGTTTAAATGTTCCAAGCACCAGACAAAAAATAATTTTGTTGATAACCTTTGTTATTAAAGGGACCTAATACGTTCAAGAACATTTTGAAGAAGTAAGATGTCAATTAAGAATATTGGGAAATTTTTATTTTGAGACAATGTTCTCAAGTACAATGAGCTCCCATTTGTCTCCCCAAAATGTAACCATATATCTTTTGTCATTAATTCTCTTCCATCACTCAAAACAAAAAGTTTTCATCATAACTCGTGTTACCTAGATTAATTTCAGATTTGCTTTGGTTGTCTTGGAGCCTGCGAGCAATCTTTCACCGTCATCATTTATAAAAATACCTGTTTGTTTAAAATTTGGAAACTGTGTTTTTGTTTGAAACAAAGCGTAGTTTTTTAATCACTATTTCTTTTGGTGTCTTTTTTTGTCTAAAAATATATCCTTTCTGTAACCTCTTTTGTTTTATCTTATCTCTTTCATTCACAAAAGTTTTTAAAAAGAATTTCGTTTTCTTGTTTGGAGAGGGAGAAAAAAGGGAAAGAATACCCTTTAGAAAAAGAAAGGAGAGATGTCTATAAAATTGACCGTGAATATCACGATGATTTTTTTTTTTTTTAACAATGTATACATGTTAAAACTCAACAAACTTAGAGATCAAATACGAGTATATAAACAGGGCCATGCTAGATGCACGATTCTTAATCTTTAGCTACAGTATTTTGAGATATATTTTTATCATCAATTCAAGAAAGTAGAATTTCTGTGATTAAAATCTTTAATTTTTACATAGGAAGAATTTTCGGCATTTCCCCTCCTCCCCCCCCCCCCCCCCAAGTATGATATATAATATGAATTCTATTTTTCTGCACATTTTAAAATATAATTTTGATTATGCCAATTCAAAGTATTTTTTTCTATATTTTTTTTTCTTAAAATGCGGATGAGAGGGGATCAATAGCTAATATCAATAAAATTAATTTCCTTCAAGAATAATAATACACAATAAATACATAAATATTCCAGAGCTGGCTTCTTGGACACCAATATTTTAATACAGAAAATATTGTTTTACTTAATTGGAACATTTGGATGATTTAAAATAATAAAATTTTCTCTAAAATAATAGTGGTGCGTAAAAAGCTAGAGACTTCATATTCTTCTAATGGGAAGATTCTCACTCCATAGTCATATGCTGAGTCGTTTGTGTAAAAACTCTTTAAAGGTGTTCTTAAATCAAAAAGGACATCAAAAAGGATTTTTGACTTCCTATCTTCAAAGTGGTGTGAATTTCTATTCATGGTTTTAATATTACGCCTTGCTGTTTCGTAATCATCTAGTTTACAAACTAACGTATCAACACTTTTAATTTTGGGAAGATCATCGATGAAATGTTCCTTCATTTCTATCGGTAATCTTCTTTTGATTTGATCTACCAGTATTAATTCTTTTAAATCTTCAAAATTCGACACATCAAGACCGGTAATCCATTCTTCTAAATAATTCCTTAACTCAAATGCTAGATCGCGCCAAGTGGCTGAATTTTCTTTCTTATGCGACATTAATTTTTGCCTAAACTCTTCTGGCGTCAATTTGAATCTTTTGAGCAGCAAGTTTTTTACATAATCGTAGTTATTTGTTAATGTTTCTGGTTCTCTAGTTATAACATTAGCAATTTCTAGCGGCATTAAACTTAATAAGTGCATGACCCAATTCTCTTTTGTTATATTCATCCTAGAAATCTGTCTCTCGAATAGAGCTAAGTAGATACTAATATCACCCTTCCCATCAAAGTGTGACATTAATTTAGACAAATCTAGTTGCTTACCTGTACCAGTTACAGCCGAACCGTCACTTGTATTTATCATATTTCCTTGAAGTTCAATTTTTCGTAATTCGTACTCCATTTCCATCTTCTTTTCCTCTAATCTTCTTTCTGATTCTAACCGTAACCGTCTTTCTTCTTTTTCTGCCTCTAGTCGTCTTTCTTCTTTTTCTGCTTCTAATCTTCTTTCTTCTTTTTCTGCTTCTAGTCTTTCTTTTTCTATTCTCTCCGCGGCAATGACTTCAAGTCGAACTTTTACAAAATTTTCTTCATAATCCTTCGATTCAGTCACCAACTTTATCAAATCAATGATTCTTGGACTCTGAGGCACAATTATACCTAGATCATCACACAACGTTAACAAGTCCGCCTTTCTAGCTTTATTCAGAACAGACATTATAATTTTTGTTTACACTTCAACAAAACAATATAGTGCACTATCTTGCAGGCTTGATCACGGATAATTTCTAATCATTACAAATATAACAAACAGTTCCTTTTTTACATAATACGTATTAGTTTAAAAACAAAACATTTTTCTTAGACTTAGACCTTCTTAGTGTAAAATAGCTTTCATCGTGAAATTCAAATTCAAATATAAATCAGCGAAATCATTCAAATCCAAGTCATTCAAATCCTTCAATCCCGGCAACGAACCCCCAAAACTTGTGGGAATATTGAGTGATTAGCTTATGATTTAAGCAAAACAAATATTCTTGATAAGATAAAAAGGTTTACTAGACATAAAATATATACGTAGCATTCAAAAATAACAGTAGAACTGAATAATATTTAAAATAAATAAGCTTCTCTGAGCTTTGGATTAAAAATCCATCCAACTCGCCATCGCTGAAATCTATAGAACACCTCGTTCTTTTTTATGCATCATCACGTGAGTCTCAATTGGGATATCACGTTCATTAAATCATTGAGTATATTATCTTTAATTGCTTAATACTTCATCCTTTATACCCACATATATATATATATCTGATTTTTGTCATGCGATAACTAACGTATTTATGAACCGATTTGAATGAAACTTGGTATGTGCATAGTACATACAAATGTCTCGACCGAGTTCGTTGGTCAGCATCATCCGCCATTTTGTTTCAAAATGGCGGCCATTTTAAATTTTTAAAAAAATTTAAAATTTAAAATTAAATGCGAAAAAATTAAAAGTTGAAAAATATTTTCCTTTTACGTGTTAGAACATAAAACAAAGATTCCAGAACACTTTTTATTTTGTCTATATCTTAAAAAATGATTGAGTTATAGCACTTTGAATTTTTCTTATGGCTGACATTTTGAAACGATCTGATTTTTGTCACGTGATAACACGCATACTTATGAACCGATTTCAATGAAACTTGGTATGTACATAGTACATACAAATGTCTCGACCGAGTTCGTTGGCCAGCATCATCCGCCATTTTGTTTCAAAATGGTGGCCATTTTAAATTTTTTAAAAATTTAAAAATTTAAAATTAAATGCGAAAAAATCAAAATTTGAAAAATATTTTTCTTTTACGTGTTAGAACATAAAACGACGATTGCAGAACACTTTTTATTTTGTCTATATCTTACAAAATGATTGAGTTATAGCACTTTGAATTTTTCTTTTGTCTGACATTTTGAAACGATCTGATTTTTGTCACGTGATAACACGTGTATTTATCAACCGATTTCAATGAAACTTGGCATGTACATAGTACATACAAATGTCTCGATCGAGTTCGATGGCCAGCATCATCCACCATTTTGTTTCAAAATGGTGGCCATTTTAAATTTTTTTAAAAATTTAAAATTTAAAATTAAATGCGAAAAAATTAAAAATTGAAAAATATTTTTATTTTTCGTGTTAGAACTTTAAACAGCGATTCCAGAACACTCTTTTTATTTTGTCTATATCTTATAAAATGACTGAGTTATAGCACTTTGAATTTTGCTTATGGCTGACATTTTGAAACGGTCTGATCTGAACGATCCACAATGTTGCTTTAAAATGGCATACACTTTATGATATCGTAAAATTTGGTGACTCTCTAAATCGCTTAAAATAAAACCAGGTTGAATAAAAGATGACTAATTTCTAAAAATTCCTATTAATATTCAGTCTTGACAAAAACTAGTTTCAATCTTATAAAATCACTAATTTTATAAGATTATTTCCACTAATTTGAGCTTAGTGTTTTTGAACAATGTAACTTACCTTAAAATAAATAAATATATATATAAGTATATGAAAGCTACCTCTTCCTCCCGGCATTGCCGGAAGGACTTTTTTTATTTATTCTAAGCCATATTAATTTTTTGATGAATCTTTATTTGATTGTTGAAAGCCTAAGAATCTTAGTAATCACTAATGTTGCTAATGTGTATTTCCTGTAAAATATACTGTAAATTCATTTCATAGATATGTATGCAGTATTCTTTAAAGAAATCTTAATTATATGAAAAAAACCTGAATTTTTTAGAAATCGTAGAAATTGTAACGGGCCAAAACGGGCCGGGCCGGGCAGTTTTCACTGATTTCTGCACGGGCCGGGCCTAAAATATAAAAATTTAAACGGGCCGGCCCGGGCCCGGGCCGAACTTTCAAGTTTTACAACGGGCCGGGTCGGGCCGAAAATTTTTTCCTACGGGCCGGGCCTGGAAATTCCGGCCCGTGCAGACCTCTAGCTTGTGTCTCATGGGAATATGTAATTGAAACCAATAGCGAATATTTCGAAGAATAAAATAAGTGTTTAAGATTTTTGTGGGTTATTTTTACGTCTGATAAAAGCCCCACGAACTTTCAAGTTTACCGGATATTACGCAACATTTTTTATTCATTTAGAAAAGGCATAATAATTTTTTTTTACTCGCGGACAGCAAGCTTATATTTGGACGTTAGGCAAACCACAAAACACTTATAAAAATATATATAAAAGTAAGATTAAAGTAGTAAGATAGCATAAAATGTATAATAAAGCATTATAACAAGTTCATGCAGGGTGTTTAGTGAATAAGACCCTAATTTCAAATTAAATTTCTCGAAAACGAAGATCGATAGAATTACACGGTAAACAGTTTGCTTATTAGGTAAAACTGTAAAAATGTTATACAGAAATTTCTAACGGTGAATATTTTGAAAAGATTGTGTTCTGATTGAATCTAAAAGAAATCTGTTCATTCTGTATTCAATTTGTATCTATAAGAACGTTGGTGAATTTCAATTAAGAATCCATTCTAAGTTCCAAAAGGGATTTAGATTGACAGCAGTTTTGTTTTAAATGGAATGTTCTGACAAACATAAGAGACTTCCAAATGTTTTATGTTTCATTAAACCGTCAATTAGTATGCATCTCAAAATGCATCAATTTGCATGTACCAATTAGTATGCATCTCAAAATGCGTCAATTTGTATGAATCAACTAATACGGATCTCAAAATATGGCAATTAGTATGCATCACAAGCATTGCATGTTAACCAAGGCGATTGTATGAGAATAGCGATAGATTTTCTTATTTTATGTAATCAAGTCTGCTGCCAATATTATCGTGAAGCAGAAGACATATTAGAAATAGTCTGTTTCAATGTAAATGTGGACATCATTAAAGGCTTTTCACAAAAAAATACTTTATTTCACCAAATCGTATTAGCTAATCGTATTAATTAATACGACAGTTGGCAACGAACCCAATTATGGAAGACTTTAAAACCTCCGCATTAGCGAACATATTGAAACTGGTAACAAATAGAGTGAGCGAGTGAGTTAAGCGATTCTTGTTAAGAAATATTAACTACATGACAATAAAAAAAAAAAAAAAAAAAAAAAAAAAAAAAAAAAAAAAAGAAATACGAAATGTAGTTATGAACCCAAAGAGTTATCGATTTTTCTATCAGAATCTTGCTATTTGATGAAGAATTAAACAATTCAATAGCATTATGAATAAGAGCAACATATTTCAAAGCTTAGTTTACATCTAAAACTGACCAAGCTTAGACCAAACTGAACTAATATAAAATAACAGTGGAAGACTTGAACACTTTTTAAGAATATCTTAAATGTCTCGTGCAAATGATAAAAATCGTCCGGCCATATGCAGGACGCGGATTGCAGGTTGCGTATGAGTGGTTTAGAGATTGAGGATATTAAAGTAATATGCCTTCAAGCTATCAATATTTAGAAGACAGACCCTGTAGGTGGTCGCATCATATATCTTTACTGTGACAAGCGAGAATACAGGAAGGAAATGCAAGCATCCTTCATTCCACGATTCTGTTTTTGATTTCCTGGCCCCAAAATAAATAAGTTGCTGTCAACTCGAAATAAGAATATATATTTTTACAAAAAACATACTCTTTTGATTCTTGTTTCCTTCTACCAAATACTTTAATATTCATGTATAGCAAATTGAGAAAATTCTACTGATTCTGACTGCTTACTAATTTCATTCGGGATGATTACTGCAGAATACCTATACAGGGTGTCATAAAAGCATTGACTTCAACTTTTATTCCGAAATATTGATCATAAACATGCATTATTAATCACAAAATTAAGTTTGAAAACGTACCGATATGTTTCAACTTCAACTAAGTTGGTACAGATTTAATCATTAGCATAATTTCCTGAAAATTTGAATCGATTTCATAAAATGTTGTAGTGTTTTTTTTCATAACTTTGTAATTCATAATCTACGTCTATCATCAATATTTAAAGATCAAAAACCGAGGTGAAATGTTTTTGAGGCACCCTTTATAACTCTGACATTTTTATTTTTAAGAAGAATAAGCTACATGCATTACTGGAAATCCTATTCTTATATTTATTAAATACCTTTTAAGAATTGTCTATAAACAATAGCGAATAAATTGAAAAATCTATGACTAAGGTTAATAGAAAAAAGTTAAATTGGCAAATAATGCGAAATTTATTTTAACCAGATCCATCGAAATATGAAAATTCTAACTTCCAGAACCGGAATTCGAACTAAGAACCTTTTGTTTAGTAGTAAAATGCTGTATCGCAAAGCTATGATGTCTACACGAAAAACGTTGAAATGAAAGTTCTCTTCTAAAATTTAAATCGCAAAAATGAACAGATGACATTGAAAAAATTAATTTAATTAAAACAGTAGACTTTTTCAAAATTTTATTATTTTTCGTGTGACACGAGGTATTTAATTGTATATACACAAAATTTGAAGTCTTTGACTTATACAGTTTTTATGTACAGACTTTATGACAGACAGACAGGAAGACGACAGAAACAAATATGGTTTAATCAGATGAAAGAAACCCTAATTATGTAAAAAGATCGTTGTTATCGTTCGTGCACAGATAAAAATTATTTCATCCAACTACTCATGTTTCATAAAACAGAACCCAGAACCGGGGTTCGAACT
Organism: Maratus speculifer; assembly: GCA_964019185.1. Taxonomy (NCBI): domain Eukaryota; kingdom Metazoa; phylum Arthropoda; class Arachnida; order Araneae; family Salticidae; genus Maratus; species Maratus speculifer. The sequence goes on along the minus strand of OZ025295.1, from coordinate 52,345,347 downwards.
AAGAATCTGCTGTTTATGAACGAGATACTTCATCTCCAAGCTATGATGTCTACACGAAAAAGGTGGAAATGAAGGTTCTCTTCTAAAATTTAAATCGCAAAAATGAATTGATGACATTAAAAAAATATAATTAAAATAGCCTTTTTCAAAATGTTATGATTTGTCGTGTGACGAGGTATTTAACTGTATATATACGCAAAATTTAAAATATCTGACTTATACAGTTTTTGTAAACGGGCTCTATGGAGGACCGACAGACAGATGACATATGGTTTCGTCAGATGAACGAAACCCTAATTATGTAATATATAGAAAAGTTCGCCAACTGCATCTATAAATATTCTACAAAATGTCTAAAACTGAAAGTGCCTGGTGATTAATGGCTGTATAGTATACATATGTATTTTTTTAATTAATTATTAATATTTTGAAATTTATATATTTTTTGTGTACATTATTAGTTTTTAATTTCCATTTTGTTTTTATCGGTTTTGCACTTTTACTTTTATTATTACATCTATTTTTTATTTTTATTTATTTATTTCACTTATTCATTTAGTTTTATCTTTTTTTGCTTATTGCATGAATATCTTATATTTTTTGTAATTTCCCTTAACTTTTTTACTTTTTTTTTCAATTCGTTTTTTAATTTTTTTCTGTTCTCTGTTCTTCTGATTGAATAATGCTCTTGTGTGATTGGTTGTTGTCCCCTGCTTTCCTATTGGTTTTTTTCTTTGTTCCTTTTCTTGTTTTTTGTTTCACTTCTTTTGTACCTTGATCCTGTCTTCAAAATGGTTGCACGTTTTCTTTCCTCCTAAAAGAAGAAAGATAAATTTCTTTCGAAAAGCTTAGCAAATTCCCTAATTTTATAGTGTTTTTCAGAAGCATTTTGCGTTTATGGAATCACAAACATTTGTTCAATATTTAAATTATAATTTAATTGCCACTGGATTTAAAAGACGATTTTTTTATTTGAAACTATCATATAAAATAAAATTTCATGTTAGAAAAAAATAGAATTTCTTTGTAATTATCAATTTGTTAAGTGTTGGAAAAACAACACGCATCTTAAAAATGACGTTAACACTAAATAATTTTCATTAACCAACTTGTGCTGCAATTGCAACTTTGCCAACTTATGTGAACGAGAAATGCTATACTGAATGCCGTACATAGTTTAAATGGCCAAGTACTTGAAACGTTATTCCAAAGATTCCAAGCCGGCTTGGACACACTCTGTTGGATTTTATGCTTAGTTAGTACTGTGATAAATCCCAGTAAACTTATAATTTTTTATTTTTAACTCCATAGTGTTTCTTTTTTAAATTTACGGAACATTTTCTTAAAAAATAAATAAATAAAAAGCACGAAAGGTTAATCTAAAATCTTATAAATTCTTACTGAATATTTGTTTCCAATGCAAAATGACACTTTTACATTCCCTGAAGATTCCCAACTGCTTTCTGTACATCAAATCTAAGTAAAAATTATTTCCCCTAAAAGCCAGTAACTCGAATGTGTTTACAACGAAAGGAGAAAAACTTTTTTTGTTTATGCTTTCCAGATCTTGAAGAGACATTTTGATAGAAACTCTGCACTTATTTTACACTAAATTTTTGCTTTTAAAATTATTAACATCGCAATGCTTCTTTTTATAAATTTATGGAACATTTTCTTTAAGAAAATAAAAAATAGAAAAGACTAATCTAAAATCTGATAGCCGAAATTAAGGGGAGGAGGCAGAGGGGGCACGTGCCTCGAGTGCTAGAATGAAAAGGCGCCAAATAAAGATTTTTTGTGTCGATTTTTCTCATTTCTATGTTCGGCATGGTATTGTTAAAATCGTCCTGTCTGAAGTATGCCAAAGCATGGAATAATATAAAAACGACATGGCATAAAAATCTTGTATAAAGCGAAATTTTGTTGGATTTCTTTATTCCAATTACATTTGCAAAATTTTAATGAATTAGTATTTCACAAAGATTGTAAGAGCTGCAGATTGCAGCATGTTTTATAATTATGTATCTTAAACTTTAAAAAATAGCAAATTATACTTTGAAAACTACTACAATTCTCTTTCTGTATATACTTTGCGGAGAAGGAGGGGGTGCTAAAATCTGTGTTTGCTCTGGGAGCAAGAAAGGCTAGTTTCGACCCTGCAAAATCTTATAAATTCTCCTTGAATATTTGTTTCCAATGCAAAATGACACTTTCACATTTCTCGAAGATTCCCAACTGCTTTCTGTGCATCACATCTAAGTAAAAATTATTTCCCCTAAAATTCAGTAACTATAATGTGTTTACAATGAAAGAAGAAAAACATTTTTGTTTTTGCTTTGCAGACCTGAGAAACATTTCTGCTGACTGTGGGGACTCCAGGAACCCCCCTTTATAAGGGTACGAATCGTCTCTTTCATCCCCATTCCATATTTCTGAATGAAGGGGAGGAAGTTGAGCAAAGCGTGTGAATTTGGGGATCGGGGGGTGTGGGTGGAACAATGCCACGTGTTTTTGTCTATTAGATGGAGGATGCAGATTATGGAAATCATAAACCTGGATCAGAAATGTCGACGCTGAAAAGCTAAAACATGTGCACAGCAGTGCGGAAGATGTCTGAAAGCATCCCATTGCTTCTTTATGAGATTTTATAGTGTAAGAATTTATGGATGTAGACGACGTGTGCAGTTAAATATTTTTGAAGATAATGTTTAGTGTTTTGTAATAGACATAAAATCCATCATCTTAGGAGCATAGCGTACGCTACATGACATATTTTAAAAGTAGTTTTTTTTTAAATATTTGCTGTATATATATATATATATATAGAGAGAGAGAGAGAGAGAAAGAGAGAGAAATTATAGCAGTTCAAAATTATATCCATAAGTAGCTGTAAAATTTGATCCACACCTACGCGACAGAAGGCGGTGTTTTTACATGACTTCTCTGATGAGGGTAATCTTCTCTCGAGCTGCAAAAGAATGCGGGGAATAGCGGACTAGGGTATACGGACTACGTGTATATCACCGTCACCGCCCTTGAGGAGAATTTCTTTTGTTGATTTTGTGAAAATAATTTATGATTCTCATCGAGGAATTTGCTTTGCATGGAACTTACCAATGAAAATATAACGCATTAAATATGAAATGCAAATAATCGTGGTCGATAATTAATGTTCGTTTTCCTACACGATAAGATACAGGAAATGTTATGTGAGGTTAAACTTTCGATTGCTTTAATATTCTCAAATTCCTTGTTCAAGAATTATTAAAAATTTTGACTCATTTTTAGATGTAAAAGCACAAAATTGACAAGCATGACTTTTGAAGCGATTTGTAATCGAACTGTTTTTTTCATTTTGTGATAAATAAATTACTTATCGAGTTTTAAGCGATTTTTATTTGATGATGACGGGTTCTTTTCTATTTTCTCTCACTGTCACATCCGAAAATTCACTACTAAACACCAAATTTGATAGTATTGTCTGAATGACCTTTAGCTTTTACCAAAACATGGCAAACTTTTTTTTTTTTTTTGGTTTTGAGACATATAGCAGCTATGGCTTTCGCCTCGAATGATCTATTACACAGAGACAACGACAATATAGAACTATTTTATTATCCATAACATACTTAATACACTACAAAGGGACAAACACACCATCTATGTCTTACCCTGGATTCGAACCCGGCCCCCTCGTTGTGGTAGTAGTTGCCGCTACTGAACACGAGCAAACATCTATCTATTACATCGTTTTTAAATAAACACATCGGCCAATTTCATGCGTTTCCGAACAAAAATGAATTTTAACATTGCACCAGAAAGTAGCGACTTATGAGTTGAAGAACAGCCTTAAAGTACTCTAAAAATCCGAACTTTTTGAGACATTTACGAAATGAATTTTAATCTTAGATATATGAATTCGGCATGTGGCTGTTTGCTTTAAGATACAAACTTTAAAATTTTTGTTACATTTTTACTTAATAATGAGTTTTGGTGTTTAGGAAATAAATACCATTCCTGTGCGAAATTGATCCCCTGAATCCAAATATGACCTTTATTTTGACATATCCGGCCTATGTAGAGGTCTGCACGGGCCGGAATTTTCAGGCCCGGCCCGGCCCGGCCCGTAGGAAAGTTATTTCGGCCCGGCCCGGCCCGTTGTAAAACTCAAAAGTTCGGCCCGGGCCCGGCCCGGCCCGTTTAAATTTTTGTATTTTAGGCCCGGCCCGGCCCGTACAAAAATCAGCGAAAACAGGCCCGGCCCGTTTTGGCCCGTTACAATTTCTACGATTTCTAAAAAATTCAGATTTTTATCATATAACAAAGATTTCTTTAAAGAATACTGCATACATATCTATGGAATGATTTTACAGTATATTTTACAGCAAATACACATTAGCAACATTAATGATTACTTAGATTCTTAGGCTTTCAACATTCGAATAAAGAAAGATTCATTAAAAAATTAATATGGCTTAGAATAAAAGAAAAAAGAAAGAAAGCTAAAAACATCGTTAATTTTGAAGCTGTTTAATTAAAGAAGATTTATAAATATATTTCTATATTATTTTATTATAGATTTCAAATCCAAATTCACTCTTAAATTCAAAGAAGCTCCTTTCTGATACATTTCTAAATTAATTTTTTTTTCCTCAGAAACGCATAAGATTAGCAGATATCTTTATTCAGAAACTATATAATCGAATGGCGTTATCCAATTTTTGATACAAACAATTTAAGAATACTGTAAACAAATAAAATACTGTCTTAATTAGCGTTTTGAATAGAATTTCCGGAAGCAATAGCAAGGGAAGGGAGAAAAACCTGCAATCATTTGAGAAACTATTATATCTCAACAAGGTTATACAAGTATTTTATTTACCAAAAATGAAAAACGCTATTCGATTCCAAATCCCTTCAATAGTTAGGCTTGTCACTTTTATACTTTTACAATTTAAAATTAATCAGAAAATGTGTCAAACTTTCGCATTATTGAGAAATTAATTTAAAAATCATCAAGAAGTATATATCCGAAGACTAAGCTAACATAAGTTCTTTATGGCTGTTAATAATTTTACAAATCATATTTTCTGCCAATAATTAAGTCTAGCACCGTTTCAGCCAGTCTATTTGTAGAAAAATAATGTAAGCGTGATCTCGGACCGGCATGAGTCAGCTAAAAAAATATTAAAACGGGTTACACATAATGTAATTCTCCGATGCCGATACACTGTGCATTTTTATACTGACGCTGTCAAACTAGTATGGCCACATTTATACTTATTCTCGTTAAAACCATTTTCGTTGAAAATAGCTCATATTTTATCGTTTCTGCTTAAATCTTCAGAACGGGCCGGCAGGCCCGAAATTTTTTTTTATCGGCCCGGCCCGGCCCGTCTGGCCCGTTCAATTTTTTTGCCGGCCCGGCCCGGCCCGTTTATGTTATTTGTCGGCCCGGCCCGGCCCGTTGAAAAAACTATTCTAAATCTGCCGGCCCGGCCCGGCCCGTTAGGAAATCCGAAACGATTCCGCCGGCCCGGCCCGGCCCGCGGGCCGGGCCGGGTACGGGCCACGGGCCAGGCCCGGGCCCGTGCAGACTTCTAGGCCTATGTTTAAAAATATGTCACATCATTCTGTTATATATATAAGGTGTTAGTCAAAGTGCATGATGTTTATAAGCGTGTGTTAAAAAAACTTAAAGCAGGAAATTTTGATTAACCAATGATCCATAAACTTATAAAGAAACACAAATTTCGTGAAAACAATGAAGTATTAGTTTGGCAAAAATTTGTGGAAGTAGTTGAAAATTTCCTTGGGAAACATAAAAGTGAAAGCTACAAAGATCTTATTAGTAACATGTTGCCATTATTTGATAAAGAAACAAACTTGTTTAATTTTCCTAAAGCATAATAACATCAACCCACGTACAATGATGTTGGAAATATGTTTTTAAATTTAATGGAGGCAAATGGATATGAGTATAGAAAAAAAAAAAAAAAAAACTAGACCTGAATGAGAAAAACAGAAATTATTTTCAAATTTATCAGACAAAATTACATTGTAAGAAAAAAATTAAAATTACTAAAATATTTCTAGGAAAATGGTATTTCAAAACATTTTATGTAATGGCAACAACAAAAATTAGGTACTAGATGCAGATTTGCATTGTGAATCAAAAAATCTGTAAAATTATTAAGAATTTTTAAGAAATTGGGATTCCTCGAATTTTTTATGTAACGGCAACTCGGATAAAATTTCAATAACTTTAACTTTTAGTAGATTCTTTTATAAAGCTACGGATTACCGAAACTTCGCTTACAGCTTTTCTAAATTTACATCTCTTTTTTGCACAGTGTGTATGCAGATGAAATTTTAATAAGCATATACATATTTCTGTAACTTTACATCTGTAGAGTTACAGATTCTTTTTTACACTGTGCGTAAGAATTTGTTTAAATGTTCCAAGCACCAGACAAAAAATAATTTTGTTGATAACCTTTGTTATTAAAGGGACCTAATACGTTCAAGAACATTTTGAAGAAGTAAGATGTCAATTAAGAATGTTGGGAAATTTTTATTTTGAGACAATGTTCTCAAGTACAATGAGCTCCCATTTGTCTCCCCAAAATGTAACCATATATCTTTTGTCATTAATTCTCTTCCATCACTCAAAACAAAAAGTTTTCATCATAACTCGTGTTACCTAGATTAATTTCAGATTTGCTTTGGTTGTCTTGGAGCCTGCGAGCAATCTTTCACCGTCATCATTTATAAAAATACCTGTTTGTTTAAAATTTGGAAACTGTGTTTTTGTTTGAAACAAAGCGTAGTTTTTTAATCACTATTTCTTTTGGTGTCTTTTTTTGTCTAAAAATATATCCTTTCTGTAACCTCTTTTGTTTTATCTTATCTCTTTCATTCACAAAAGTTTTTAAAAAGAATTTCGTTTTCTTGTTTGGAGAGGGAGAAAAAAGGGAAAGAATACCCTTTAGAAAAAGAAAGGAGAGATGTCTATAAAATTGACCGTGAATATCACGATGATTTTTTTTTTTTTTAACAATGTATACATGTTAAAACTCAACAAACTTAGAGATCAAATACGAGTATATAAACAGGGCCATGCTAGATGCACGATTCTTAATCTTTAGCTACAGTATTTTGAGATATATTTTTATCATCAATTCAAGAAAGTAGAATTTCTGTGATTAAAATCTTTAATTTTTACATAGGAAGAATTTTCGGCATTTCCCCTCCTCCCCCCCCCCCCCAAGTATGATATATAATATGAATTCTATTTTTCTGCACATTTTAAAATATAATTTTGATTATGCCAATTCAAAGTATTTTTTTCTATATTTTTTTTTCTTAAAATGCGGATGAGAGGGGATCAATAGCTAATATCAATAAAATTAATTTCCTTCAAGAATAATAATACACAATAAATACATAAATATTCCAGAGCTGGCTTCTTGGACACCAATATTTTAATACAGAAAATATTGTTTTACTTAATTGGAACATTTGGATGATTTAAAATAATAAAATTTTCTCTAAAATAATAGTGGTGCGTAAAAAGCTAGAGACTTCATATTCTTCTAATGGGAAGATTCTCACTCCATAGTCATATGCTGAGTCGTTTGTGTAAAAACTCTTTAAAGGTGTTCTTAAATCAAAAAGGACAACTTTGTGACATAAATTTTAATTAATTTTTGTTCGGAAATGCATGAAACTAACAGATGTTGTTATTCAGAAACTGTCTAATTCTACTCTTTTTTTTTTTTTTTTTTTTTTTTTTTTTTTACACAATAGATTTTTTATAACAAGCCTTCAAAGACATTTTTGAAAACGTATATATATATATATATAAACTGAAAGGTTTTTAGTTGTGATTATTTTGGAACCTCATTTTTACATATACGACAATTATATCGCAGATATTGTAAAATTTGTTAATAGATCCATCACAATGACCTATACAAATGAAAACTTTAAAATAAAAAATTTCACCGTGTTCATATTTTTATAACTTGCTTGTTCAATAAACAATAAGGCTTTTTTGCTGATTCAGATAGAGGTTTGAAATTTTTTATTACTTGTTCTCCATGGAGTATTTAATATTTTTGTGCATGGATTTAACATTCAAGTTTATAGTTATTTTTAAAAAATAATTAAATTGAGAGTTTGTTGAATTTCCTTCATTTTTGATAAACACGAGAGAAAAAAAAAATCATGTTAAATATAAAATTCCATGAATCTAAAAATCTGTACACAGTTTTATGTAATTTATTCTAATGAATGTGGAAGAAGTGGAAGCAAAATGAAGGTAAGATATTCATAACTACATATGCAGTAAAGATTTTTAAAAAGTTAATTAAAAAAAATTAAACTTTAGTAAAATAGGCTGTTTTACAATATATATATATATATATATATATATATAAATACATAAAAATGTAGAACCATTATACAATACTACTATTTAACATCTATGATGAATATAGAATAACCTTATATATATAATAATTAATTGTAAAACAATATGTAAACCATTGAATTTAAAACAAAATTACCACATTGAAATATGAAAAAAATAAAATGAGTATAATTGAAATTTTTAGTACCAAATCAGAATCGTTAGGCCTCAAAATACTTTGGAACTGCAAATAAAGTGTGTGGTTTCATCTTCATATTTGCCAAGAAAAAGCAAAAGGGCAAAATAATACGAATTTTGGGCTATCAACACACACAAAACCAAAATAAAATTGAGAAAAACATTAATAATAAATCATAATAACATTATTAAAATGGATAGAAAAAGAAAAAAAATATATACCAGACACTATAGTTACCCCCTAAAATGATGTAGCAAAAAATCATTTAATTTGACAATACTAATCTAAACTCAATATCTTAATATAAGATAAAAGAAAAAATAAAATAGATAAGAAACACCTAGAAATAATATTTTAGGTATTGTCTAGATTTAATAATTTTATATGTTATAATTTTATTTAATTTTTAGTTTTAGGTATTGTGTCATACATACATTACAACATTATTCAAAATTGATGAGATGGTTTCAAAGGTACCCCCTTAAAATATCCTATGCGGGACATTTAAATTAAACGTGAAAATCAGGATTACTGACCAAACAAATGCCCAGTGATATCAAAAACTCTTCTTTCTGACCTTAATCAGTACGCCTACCTCAGCTATTACCCAGAACAACAATTGAAAATTCCATTGTTTCCACGAGATTATCATATTCCCCATAAAAGGGCCTCAGATGTGTAATCCTTCGATTAATTTACGATTTTTCCTATTATCCATGCAACGGTTGCTCAATTAAGGATGACAGGAACACCGAAGAGTTACGATATATCTAATAAAGATATTTAATTGGAAGTTGCATTATAAGGCTACTGCAAAAACAATGAACTGCTAGCAGCTGAACGCATGGCTAGCTGCAAATCAAATTAGTATTTTTCAATTCGCATATTTCTTTAGCTAAAAAATAGGATTCACTTTAAAATATATACAGTGTAAAAAAGGTGATGTTTCTTAAACTAAAAATTATGATATAACCTAGAATAAAAATATACCATAAATTCTTTCGAGTTTTTAATTAACACTAAAATTAATATTATGACTAAGTAAATAGAATATAACACAGAATAAAATTATAAATTCTTTCGACTTCACAAGAATGAGAAAAAAAAACATTTATTTCTATGAATTAACAAATGGAAATCTGAATTAATTTTTATCTTTAGAGAGCGAACAAAATGCATCCCCCTCCCCTGACACGTGCCCCTGTAATAATCGGGCTCTGATTTTGTTAAAGTTCTCTCAAAATCTGGGGTCTGTAAGGCACGTGATTTCTATGCTGAGGCCAAATTCAGCTTTCTTCGCCTTATTCAACTGATGAGATATCTCCGATAAAGTAAGTCACATTTTCCGTTCTAAAATACTGGTTACCAAAAATCGTTGTGTGTGACAGACATGACATGTTTTTATGGAATTGGCCATATGTGCAGAAGCAGGCTTGGTATGGTTTAATATTAATAAATAAAAAAGTTTTTTTTATGTAATTATAGGATGTAATTCTGCATTTAACACTTTATTTCAGCAGTAAGTATTACATATAATGGGTCTAGGTCATGTTTATGTGTATAGAATGAAAATCAGTGTGTGTTGATGAACATATCTATTGCTCTAAAGAAAAAGCTTTAAAAATGTGAATTTATGAAAGATAAAATAGATTTAAAATATTCAGTAACTAAGATCAAAATATAAAATAGAATAAAAGTATTCAAAATTTAGATGCTATTTTGGCATTTTAATAATATTTTTATTTTCAAACTTTTTTTAAATTAAATTCTTGATAATTTAATTCAGTTACTTTTTTGTTCTTAAATCTAATTGCGCAAAAAAATTAATGGCCCCTGCCCTTGTGTTAATCAGGCCCCTGTCCTCGCTCAAAAAAACGCTCGCGAGCTAATGCTATTCCTATGGGGAAGCATTTTCCTAATAACTCTTTCGAATTTTGACATTTTTGAATAATTTTTTTTGCATTGGATAGGTGAGGTGCAAGCCGACAACGCACCTTTTTTACTTTTTCGATTTTGGTTGCAAATATATTTTTTAAAAAGCACTTTCAGTTTCGAAACCGGTTTAGAAAATGAAACTAACTTTGTAAAAAATATCTGCAATCAAAATCGATAAAGTAAAAAAGGTGTGCTGTCGGCATACACCTCAGCTATCTAATGCGAAAAAAAAAATATTCAAAAATGTCAAAATGCGAAAGAGTTATTAGAAAAATGCTTTCCCATAGGAATAGCATTAGCTCGCGAGCGTTTCCTTGAGCGAGGACAGGGGCCTTAAAAAAATGGGTGATCATTAGATGAAACTTAATTTTACTCATGTGGACTTTTATAGCAAAAGTGGAACTTGCGATGGCGAGTATTTGCTGCAAAATTGTAACTCCAATGAAACAGTGTATTAAGTCTTTTTTCTTTCAATCACAGCACATTAAAGCGAAACTGAGTCCCAAGAAGCGAAGGCGACTTCTTAGCTTATTTAGGGGCCCTTAACAAGGGCCGACAGTTGTCACAATAGCTTAAGTTATAGCGCTTAAAATTACAGAGATGAACTAGATTCTAGCACATTATGTTCTAAGAAAAAAACACAAGCACCATTCATTCTTGAAAATTTAGTATTTCTTATAACTCAACCCTTGAGTTTTTTTAAAGCGTTGTGTAAGCATAGTATAACTAATAATTACACTAAAGAAAAATAAAAAGGGGCTTTTATAATACCCTTCAATTAGGGCTATAATTGAATATAACAAACACTCTTTCTGTATGGGCCTTTAACTTATTTTAAAAATTACTTTTAGCTTATAAATCACATTTAATGATGGTGCTATTAGTGGTATAGCAATTCCAAAAAAAAAAAAAAAAAAAAAAGAGCAAAACGAAAGACCTCGTAACTCATAACAAAACTGGATAGTTTTGTTATGATTTTGTCATTAGTTTCAACCTCAGCCGGACAGATGAAAAAAAAAGCGTTTATAAGATTCGTATTTACGCACTTTTATTTCATTTCATTTCTATATTTTATTTTTATTATTTATTTATTATTTATTTTATTTTTTTTTAGATTAGTGTAAAATTTACGCTTTCATTCCAGTGCAATAGCAAATTGCTGTTTTAGGTAGATTTCGTAAGAATACTACCTATTGCAATCGCACCAGTTTATCGTAAATATATATTTGAAATAAAAAAGAAACATATAGTACAATATTTAAATATTTTTCTCAGTAAAACTTACTCTAAACATTTTTCAGATGTTTTTTATGATCTCATTATGACTCGTGCCAACCTTTACAATATAAATTTACTAAAAAAACCTAAAAATCTACAAACTAATACTCAAATGGTAATTACTTTTTCTAATCCAATATTTAATAAAATCAATATTAATTCCATATTAAATGATAAAAACTGTCAATTTCCTATTAATAATATTCATATTTCTAAAACCTTTAAGTATCCCATATCTATCGGCAGAACGATTTTTAACTATAATTCTTTCGCTAAATCTTCTTTTGATGCTAGTACTTTACCCTGTAAATGCAATGACCCCTCTCTACAAAAATATATAAATAAAGATCATGGACATATTATTACTGGTAATCTTAATCTTGTAGATGATTTACAACTTAGAAGAATTATGGGTTATGGGACCAAGTACAGAATTCCATCCAAATTAAACATTAAATCTATCATAAAACAATTTACATATGTTATAGATATATTTATTTATAAACTTGCAATTTATTATAATAAACCCATTGAATATTTTAATCAATGGAAAATATTAGTTATCGATAAATTAACCAGGTCCTTAAAATATAATATTTCACACCTAGTATATGTAAATACACAGCATCTGTTTAAGCAAATCAATAAATTACAACAAAACTTTGTAATAACTTATGTAGATAAATCTCCTAATAATTATGCCATTATTTATAAATCTTATTATCATCAACTGCTTAAATCTAGTATATCTAATAATAACACATTCCAAAAAATTAATGATAACTTACTTGCCAATAATCGTAAAATTAAAGGATTCTATAAATTATTAGACGTTAACCCTACTAACTTTAAATATCCTTATCTAGTCCTTATTCCCAAATTTCATAAGCATCCTGTTAAATTCAGAACTGTTACAATTGGTTGCAATACGTATAATAATGCTGCTAACAAACTTTTATTAGTAATTCTTAATCAAATATATAATATTACAAAAAAAAAGTGATAATACACATTGCATAAAAAATAGTTATGAACTGGTCCATATTATGAAAAATCTTAAATGTATAAAAAATATCACTACCTAAGATTTTAAAGATTTATTTAATAATATCGATTTATCGGATTTACATAATATCATAAATGAGCTTTTTAAAAAATATCAACACGAGTTGGATATATCACATAATATCGATTCTGATTACTTTCATACCTTAACCAATTTCATTATCTATAATAATTTTATCATGCATGATAACAATATATATATTCAAAATGTTGGTATACCACAAGGTGGTAGTACATCTAGTGTATTATCTGACTTATACTTATATTACTATGAACGTAATTATTTAAATAATACAATACATTTATATCGATATATAGATGATGTAATTTTAATTGATACTGATAACACCTGTTTATCTCAATTCCCTGTTGATTATCCTTCTAATCTAGAACTTTCAAAAAACCTACTTTTTAATAATACAATCAATTTCTTAGATATTAAAATTATATTAAAAGAGAACAAATTTATAACTGATATTTATGACAAAAGGAAAGCATTTAATTTTAAAGTTAATACCTTTACTAATTTTAAATCTTGTCTTCATAATTCTGTATATCGTAATATAATACTTAACCATTTATATAGAATAAAATGTCTATGTTCTTCCCATTTAATTAATACTAATATTAAAAAGCTTGTATATGATGCTATAAATAATGGTTATCCTAAAAAATTCATATATTCTTTAATTTATAATTAGATATTACATGATCTTATAATTAATTCTTTGCGTAAAAAATGTATAAAAAAAATTATAAAACATAAAAACAATAATAAAAAATTAAAAATGTTAAAAAGTAATAAAAATATATATATATAGGTTGGTTGGGTAAGTAGATGTTAGAGTACGGAGGAGGGTGGTGCTGTCTGGATAAAAACGCAAAGGTTAATTATTTATTAAAAAAAAAATTGAGAGTGGGTTATTTATTTTAACATAATTTTTAAACTGTTTAATTTACACCAATATATGGATATCTGTCTAGTTATATCTATAATTAAATAGCTATATTTTAATTATCAAATTATTTTTAATGTTATTGATATAATTTTTGGTATTATTATTATTAATATTATTATTATTATTATTATTATTATTATTATTATTATTATTATTATTATTATTTAATTTTTTTATCCTATATTAAGATAATGAGTTTTTACCATGTAAAGTCACAATAAATGTTACTGATTAAAGTAACAATAATGTATTTTAAGTTATATGTTAACATGAATGTTATCTCTTAATTCTAATTTTAATCATTTTATTAATTTAATTTTATGTTAATATCGATTATTAATTATTTTTCCGGTTCAATTATATTTCCATTCGGCTTTATCCTTTTTGTTTGTTATGGAAAACTATTATTTTTACTTACTTTTAACTCCTTTTTGTAAAATATCTTTGTTCCTTGTTTAATAATTTGGTTTTTGTGTGATGGTAGTCCCAAATTCGTATTGTTTTGCTTTTTCATGGCAAATACGAAGATGAAACCACACACTCCATTTGTAGTTCCAAAGTATTTGGGACCTGAAGATTCTGCTTTGGTTCTACAAATTTCATTTGTATTCATATTATTCTTTTTTCCTTCCATGTTCAATGTACTATAAGTTATTAAATTCAATGGTTAATTTCAAATGGTTAATATTGTTTACTATAATTCAATTTAATTCTTTTATTGATATAATCTATTGGTGAATCTTGTCTACTTTAAATGGTATTATATATATATATATATATATATATATATATATATATATATATATATATATATATATCTCACTTTTTTATGGACACGATAACTTTTATAATTCTTCACCAATCTCCACCAAACTTGTACATAAAATCAAAGAGTATAAAATCTTGGCTAAGTTCGTTAATGGGCAAAATCGGACCAAGGGGGGCGGAAGAGGGGGCGTTTTTGTGAAAACCGAAAAAACGCCATAACTTCTTAATTAAAGTAGATATCGAATCGGTTTAAAGTTTATATTACTTCTTAAAAATGGGCCAAAGGTATATGCATGACAGATTTTTGATAAATTTAGAAGTGGGCTCAAGGGGCGAAAAAAACAGGGATTTTGAGAGAAAAAAATTCATAACTTCGTCAATTTTCAAGATATGAAGTCCAACTAAATTTTTTGTAAATGTTCTTAACATTATCTAAAACTTTTGTATTTACAAGTTTTTGATAGGACCAACTTTTACCGATGAAAAAAATTAAAAACGAAAAGAAAAAGGGCGCTGAAAAAAGAAAAAAATCCATAACTCCGTCAATTTTTAAGATATCAAATCTGATTAAATTTATTTTACATCTTCTCAAAAATATCTACAACTTTTATATTGACAAGTTTTTCATAGGACCAATTCGTATAGCAAAAATAAATTAAACAAAAATAGGAGTTGGAAAAAAACCCTCAAATCCAAACTGCTTATATTCTGACTCATTTTTAAATTCATTTTTGATTTTAAACGCATCCAAATGGTAGATCCTCTTATTTAGGAACTATATAATGTGATGCATTGGTCAGCTTTTTGATAAAGACGGAATGTATTTCAAAAAAGGCTACCAAAAACGGTATTTTGAACAGAATTTTCTGAAATCATCGTGCCAGAAAATTTAAGGAAGTGTTCAAATAAGAAATTGCGTTTTTTTCTGACTCATTTTTAAATCCATTTTTGCTGTCAAATGCATCCAATTTACAGATCCTCTTATTTAGGAACTATATAATGTGATGCATTGATCGGTTTTTTGATAAAGACAGAATATGTTTTGAAAAAGGCTACCAAAAAGGGTATTTTGAACAGAATTTCCCGAAATCTTCGTGATTTGAAAATTTAAGGAAGTTTTCACATAGCAAATTGACTCGTTTTTTATGATTCGTTTTAAAATCCATTTTCGCTCTTAAACGCATCCAATTTACAGATCCTCTTATTTAGGAACTATATACTGTGACGTATTGGCCAGTTTTTTTGATAAAGATAGAATATATTTTTTTAAATGCTGTCAAAGTGAGTATTTCGCACAAAATTTTCCGAAGCAATAATGATTATAGAATTAAGGATGTATTCAAACAACAAATCGGTTATTTTATGACTCATTTTTAAATTCAATTTTTTTATCAAATGCATTCAACTGACAGTTTTTTGTTATTTAGGAGCTGTATAATGTACTGTTTTGGTCGATTTTTTTAATAAATTCAGAATCTATTTCAAAATATGTTGTCAAAATGGGCATTTGAGCTGAATTTTTCTTAAGATGATTCTGATAAAACCAGTTTTTTCAGAAAAATGAAATTAAAAATTTTTCATAAACGGCCAAATGAAGTTATTAAACTGGGTTTATCTCTAATCATATATATATATATATATATATTGGTTGAAATGAGCAATCTTCGAAATCTACCTCCGCCTATAGGCCCAGCCGACAGGGATTTTTTAAATTAAAATCATCATAATGTCCAAAAAATTTAGAATTCTGTAGCTTTTATTGCCGGTTTAAAATTATCATGTTTCGTTTTAATGTGTAAAAATGTAAATATTCTTTTTACCTTTTCGATAACTTTTCAGCATAAAATCCTATGTTTATGCATGCTCACTAAGAAAACAAAATAAACAATATGCTTAATTTATAAATCATGAAATATTTCCTAAAACAACTTGGTTACTTTCTGCACGTTTCATTCAATGAATATCCTATAATCATCGCACTTCCATCAAAATGAAAAAAATGCATAGAAATAAAACTAATCAAAATTCTTTTAAAATTTGCTGAATACGAAAAAATATTCATTGTTTTATTTAAAACACTGAGGGGCTCCACCCCTATGAGCCAACGGCGCCGCGGTGCCTAGAGAGAGGTTTGATGACGCAAAATGCGTCACATACAATTTATTTATTTTTTTTCTTTGGGGAGGAGGAGGATTCGGGAAAAAGTACATTTTTGGGGGGAGGGGGGTTTTTAAATTCTTAATATTTCCCTTTTTTATTGTTAAAAATTTTTTATTTTATTTTATTTATTTATTTTTTTTTTTTAAACAGTCGAGCCTCTATATAACGAAATCCATCGTTCCAGTAAAAAAATCGTTATATATGGAAATTCGATGCATAGAGTATGATGTTAAAAATAGTATTTAATGTGTAAATTTTGAACAAATATTATTTTTGATCTTTTTAATTAAGAATTTGAAATGTTTAAAAGTATATATTAACCTAACATTTTATTTCTTACTTATTTAAGCAGTTTCAAAAAAGAGAAAAGACATTTATTTGAAAGCTTAATGAAAATCAAATAAGGAAGACTTACATAAATTTCAGAGGAAGAAATCTGTAATTTTTTGTTGTTTTGATTTTAAAATTACAATTGTTACGCTCTGAAAAAAAATTCTCAAATTTTAGCAAGGAATGAAAAATTGTAGTTGATATTTTCCTCCATTTGAAGGTCTCTCTTATGTGCTCTCATTGATTCCTCTCTTGTATGTGTAACAATTCAATTGACTGTGTTTTGAGAAGGATGTTGAAAGGTGTGTGGGAGGTGGGATGAACTTGTTAGATTTAAAGAATAAGGAGAAAAGTAATATTTATAAAAAAAAAAAAAAAAAAAAAAAAAAAAAAAAAAAAAAAAAAAAAAAAAAAAAAACCTCTTCATTGAACGATAAATCAAAAATAAGTGATGGAAAATTGATTCCATATGATTTCGAAGCTTTTTTAAAACTGAATAAATTAAGATCAATTTATGAAAAAATTCGTTATATGGATAGATATTTCGCTATATAGAGTCTGTTTTTAATGTAATCATGCGAAAAGGGGACCGTTCTTACTAAAAATTCGTTATATGAAAAAATTCGATGTATGGAGTTTCGTTATATAGAGGTACGACTGTATTACTTTTAATTTTTTTCAACATTTACAATTGATTACAATTGATATTCTGTTTAAGAGAGGCGGTGTCAATGTTAAAGTATGAAGATTTTTTATCCTTTTTTTTTGGGGGGGGGGGGGAGATGGCCACCACTGCTATGATCTACGCTCGCCAAGCCCTATTCAGGTTCTAAAAGCACCCCAGATTCTAAAAGCATACTAATTTCATCGGCTTTTAAAAATCTCAATAATCTCTCTTGTGTAATTTTAAAAAGATTGAATTATAATCAAAAAACATCGACGAACTCCCTGTAAATAGGTTTCCATTCATTTTCTTTTGATTGGAGCTTTTTAAGGCCAATATTTTCCTCTTTGATAAAAAAAAATTAAAAAGTTAAAAATTTTAAAATAAGCTAATATGAAGTAAATTCAGTAAACAGAACCTTTGTATCTCAATTTTTTTTTTTTTTTTTTTTTTTTTTTTTTTTTACGTTATAAGAAAGTTTTTTTAAGTAGGACATTTGAAATGCATCGTTTTAATTTGACGGAATTTCATCAAAATAATCTCTCTGTTTTTAATAGTCACGTGAAAATACTTTTGTTGTTTGAATTGAAATATTATATAGGCTTTCTCACAATTTACAACAAAAGTTGAATATATTTATCTTAAAATATTAAATAAATGTCTCGCCCAAATATATTTTTTAAATTTAAACTGTTTTGCATTATTATTGTTTGGTCATTTCAAATATAATGTAATTTGTTCTATTTACTGATTTTAAAGCATATTAATGAATTTATTGTTTTAAATTTTTAATTCTCTTTGTAATATTCACGTAACAATATTTTTGTTGCTCGAAGGGAAATATTTTTATTTTTGCTGTTTTAGTATTGACAACAATTGTTCATAAAATCATGTACTGATGTGAAATGTCTCGTGTAGATATATTTTTATATCATTTTAAACCTGACATAATTTTGATCAAAGTTTTCTTTATCTTTTTAATATTTACGTGAAAAAATTTTTGTCTTTAGAAAGGAAGTATTATTTGCGTTGTATTAAGAATTCAATATAATAGTTGAAAAAAATTATTTCAAAATATGAAATGAATGTCTCGCGCGAATATATATTTAAATTTAAACTTTTATTGAAAAGAAATCTCAATTTACTGTTTTTGATCAAAAAATCGCAGAAGATATCGATGGCATGAAAGAATTGCAAACGTTCAAAAATCAAAAAGAAAAAAAAAATACTATATAAGGATAAAAGTTTGAAATGTAATTTTAATTATGAATGTTACAAAATTATCGTGATTAAAATGCAAAAATTGAGGAGGAGAAATATTAGATTAAAACTTTAAACTCAAATTCCTTTTCCGAATGTCAAAAAATCGCCACGGAACTCACACATTCAGTACTGCTAAAATTCAGAAATCGAAGAAGACAAAATTTACTGTATTGGTCTAAAAATTAGAACCCGAATTCCTTTTACAAATGTCATGGAACTCAAAAAATTCATAATAATCGCATTGAAAGACGCAATAGAAAATATTAAAATTCAAAAATAGTAGAACAAAAAAAATTACTCAAAGCTAAATGTTTGAAAATGGATTTCTTTCACGAATGTCAAAAAATAGCCGCTTAACTTGAATCAAGGACTTGATTCTCCCAACTGGAGCGCCAACGAAATTTGGCATAGGAAGCTTGCTCTGGAGGAAAATCCCCCTTCACCACCAGCTAAACAACAACTCAGATAAACCAATCAGAAAATAAAATAGCAAGGTATAGCAGAACAGGAAAGATAAGCTTATACAGTTAGAATTGGTACTTAATAAAAGAATAATATTTATTTAAGGCTGCGAGCGAACAGCACTTTTTATTACACTAAAAGAGCAATAAATCTATCTTTGTTTTCGTACGGAACAAAGGTGAAACCTCTTTAAATGATTTTTAAGGGACTGACCCTACCAAATTGACAAAGGAAGGGAAAGTTTTATCTACCCTATCTTCAGTCGTAAAGCTGTCAACTGATTTCGAGTCCGAGTTCAAAAAAGTTCACTGAAAAAGCAATTTATACATTAAAGCGCCGACACGAAAGATCAAAAATAGCGACGCCTGACCGCAAGAAGTTAGTGCTATGTGTCTGGTCCTTACGTTATTATATATCTGGTGTGAATCATTATAATGTGCTCTAGAAGACAAAACATTAGTGATATTCCATTCTACTGATCTATTTTTAAAATAATAAAACTGAAAATCTGTAACGGTGCATCTATCAAATGGAAAATGTCGGACAACATTTCTTTTTCCGCAGATACACTTTTTTTTTCCTATTTTATATAAGTACTAGTATATAACCCCGTCAAAAATGACGGAATTTTCACTTGCATTTCATTTTCATAATACTTCATACAAACAAACAGAATGAAGATTTTATTATTGAAGAGTTTGTATTCTAGAAAAGCACATTTTTAAGATAGCAATAAATTTCTACAAATACAAATAATAAAACCTTTTTTTTTTTTTTTTTTTTTTTTTTTTTGATTTGATTTTTATGGCGATCACTTAAATATTTAAAATTTCTTCTCCTATTAAAAGAAAAAAAATACGTGTGGCACTCGGGGACTGCCGCGGTAAAGCTATTGCATAGCATTTTTTATCAACTTGTGCAAAACTACCGTGTCAATGTCTGCCGAAGTCTACCGAAGGATGCCGTGCAGAAGTCTGCAGAACTGAAACGGCGTTAGCCGGAGCGTTAAAATTTTTCTCGTTACGGAATTTCTAGATTGGGCCGCCGCACTTAAAGCTAGCGATAAAAGCTATGCAATAGCTTGATAAATTAACAAACAAAATTTGGTCGCGCTACGAAAATCAGATATCGAGTTATAAGCATTTTAAATTTTTCGACCCTCACGGTGGGGGGGGGGGG
This sequence comes from Maratus speculifer, assembly GCA_964019185.1. Taxonomy (NCBI): domain Eukaryota; kingdom Metazoa; phylum Arthropoda; class Arachnida; order Araneae; family Salticidae; genus Maratus; species Maratus speculifer. The sequence continues at coordinate 52,324,672 of OZ025295.1, read as the reverse complement.
TCTCCTGTCACCAAAAATTAACGCTGTCTCATAATAAATTACCAAACAAAATTTTGCCGCGCTACGAAAATTAGATCGCGAGTTATAAGCATTTTAAATTTTTCGACCCTCACCGTGGGGTTCTCATGTCACCAAAAATTAACAATGTCTCATAATAAATTACCAAACAAAATATGGCCGGGCTACGAAAATTAGATCGTGAGTTATAAGCATTTTTAATTTTTCTACCCTCACCGTGGGGGGGGGGGACTCCCGTCACCAAAAAATAACACTGCCTCATTATAAATTACCAAACAAAATTTTTCCGAGCTAGGAAAATTAGATCGTGAGTTATAAGCATTTTAAATTTTTCGACCCTCAGCGTGGGGGTCTCCTGTCCCCAAAAATTAACACTGCCTCATAATAAATTAACAAACAAAATTTGGCCGCGCTACAAAAATTAGATCGCGAGTTATAAGCATTTTAAATTTTTTGACCCTCACCTTGGGGGGGTCTACTCTCACCAAAAATTTACACTGTCTCATAATAAATTACCAAACAAAATTTGCCCGCGCTACGAAAATTAGATCGCGAGTTATAAGCATTTTAAATTTTTCGACTCTCACCATGGGGGTGTCCTGTCACCAAAAATTAACACTGTCTCATTATAAATTACCAAACAAAAATTGGCCGCGCTACGAAAATTAGATCGCGAGTTATAAGCATTTTAAATTATTCGACCCTCACTGTGGGGGGGGGGGTCTCCTGTCACCAAAAATTAACAGTCTCATAATAAATTACCAAACAAAATTTTGCCAGGATACAAAAATTAGATCGCGAGTTATAAGCATTTTAAATTTTTCGACCCTCACCGTGGGGTATCTCCTGTCACCAAAAATTAACAATGTCTCATAATAAATTACCAAACAAAATTTGGCCGCGCTACGAAAATTAGATCGCGAGTTATGAGCATTTTAAATTTTTCGATCCTCACCGTGTGGGGTCTCCTGTCACCAAAAATTAACACTGTCTCATAATAAATTACCAAACAAAATTTGGCCGCGCTATGAAAATTAGATCATAATAAACGTAAGTTTGAGACTTGATATCCTAATATCTGAAAAATACCGCGTCAATGTCTGCCGAAGTCTACCGAAGAATACCGTGCCGAAGTTTGCCGAAATAAAACGACGTTATAGATTCGGTCGCTGCGCTCAAAGCCCGCGATAAAAGCTATGCAATAGCTTAAAAAAAAAAAAAAAAAAAAAAAGGGGGGGGCTTTAGTGGGGCTTCCCCCCCCCCCCCCATGACAGTCTAAATTATTCATTTTTTATATTTACAAACATGCAATTTTCAGGAGTTTTGAAAGTGATCGCTGTATATGAAAGCGGGTTTCCCATGCAGTTTCAATTTGCCGATCGTTTTCGAAAACGGCTTTTTGGCGCGAAAAAAATCGCTAAGTTTATGGTGCACATCTATAAGTCATCTGTTCCATATCATGCACTAAATATATTAATTACATCAAAGCAGATAAAATATTTCATAATACTTCATACAAACAAACAGAATGAAGATTTTATTATTGAAGAGTTTGTATTGTAGAAAAGCACATTTTAAAGATAGCAATAAATTTCTACAAATACAAATAATAAAAACTTATTATTATTTTTTTTTTTTTCATTTTTAGTTTTTGAACAAATTTTAATTTCAAAATCAAGAGCAGTAATTATTACAACAATAGTGATAATTTGCAAAATAAAATGTTATTATTAGCAAAATAATTCGTTTTGGAATATGGCGATCCCTTAAATATTTTATATTTTTTCTCCTGAAAAAATAAATAAATAAATAAATAAATAAAAATAAAAAAACGGGGACTTTAGGGGGCTGCGTGACATAGTGTAAATTATTCATTTTTTATATTTACAAAAATGCAATTTTTCAGGAGTTTTGAAAGTGATCGCTGTATTTGAAAACGGGTTTTCCATACAGTTTGAATTTGCCGATAGTTTTCGAAAACGGCTTTTTGGCGCGAAAAAAATCGCTAAATTTATGGTGCACATCTATAAGTCATCTATTCCATATCATGCACTAAATATATTAATTACATCAAAACAGATAAAATTTTGATTTAAGAGGATGTGGAAAGTATAATTTTCAATTATACTAATGCAACTATGATAATATGTGATATATCCATTACAACTTGAAAGGGGGGAAAAGCTTATTATATTTATAATAGGAAACAAAATTTAAAAGAATAAACGTCTTATGCTAGCATCTTAAAAAAATTAATAAAACTAAATTTAAAAAATCCGCAATAGCTATGTAGGACAACGGTTTAAAAACAGGTATGCGAGTCCTTTATTAGTTCATAGATGGCAGCACTAAAGTTTTGTAAGATCAGCGTAAAACGGCGCTTTGAGCCGATAATATACAATCATACTTTTAAATGACTAAAAACTTATCAGTTTACACTTCCGCTGCTATCTTTATGTATTATAATTGGGTTTTTTATGAAAATATGTTGAACAAACATTATTTCAAATGTAAGAAATTTTAAAACAATCATTTTAGCATTTGTTTTCAGCTAAGCCTAACATGGCGTCTAGCTGCAGTCGATATCCAATTTGGAGTGGCTTATGCCGGAACCGTTCCTACAGTCTCTGAAGATGTTTTTTATTATAAGTAGATACACAAAAGCAGATAAAATATTTCATAATACTTCATACAAACAAACAGAATGAAGATTTTATTATTGAAGAGTTTGTATTGTAGAAAAGCACATTTTAAAGATAGCAATAAATTTCTACAAATACAAATAATAAAAACTTATTATTATTCTTTTTATTTCATTTTTAGTTTTTTAACAAATTTTAATTTCAAAATCAAGAGTAGTAATTATTACAACAATAATAATAATTTGCAAAATAAATCGTTATTATTAGCAAAATAATTCGTTTTGGAATATGACGAACACTTAAATATTTTATATTTTTTCTCCTGAAAAAAAAAAAAAAAATAAAAAAATAAATAAAAATTAAAAACGGGAGCTTTAGGGGGCTGCATGACATAGTGTAAATTATTCATTTTTTATATTTACAAAAATGCAATTTTTCAGGAGTTTTGAAAGTGATCGCTGTATTTGAAAACGGGTTTTCCATGCAGTTTGAATTTGCCGATAGTTTTCGAAAACGGCTTTTCGGAGCGAAAAAAATCGCTAAATTTATGGTGCACATCTATAAGTCATCTATTCCATATCAGTGGCCGAGAGGTTCGGACCTCTCAACTGGTAGACGGCAGGTGCTGGGTTCGAACCCAATCGCGGCCGTCGGCCTAACCGTTCGGAGTTTTCCGTGGTTTTCTTCGAACCTTGCGTAAATACGGGTTAGGTTCCCTTAGAAAGACCCCCACGGAGGGCACTCCCCCTGGTCCTATATCCCATTAGCGTAGATAATCGGACGACAAAAATCAACCAACCAACCAACTATTCCATATCATGCACTAAATATATTAATTACATCAAAGCAGATAACATTTTGATTTAAGAGGATGTAGAAAGTATAATTTTCAATTATACTAATGCAACTATGATAATATGTGATATATCCATTACAACTTGAAGGGGGGGGAGCTTATTTTATTTATAATAGAAAACAAAATTTAAAAGAATAAACGTCTTATGCTAGCATCTTAAAAAAATTAATAAAACTAAATTTAAAAAATCCGCAATAGCTATGTAGGACAACGGTTTAAAAACAGGTTTGCGAGTCCTTTGTTAGTTCCTAGATGGCAGCACTAAAGTTTTGTGAGATCAGCGTAAAACGGCGCTTTGAGCCGATAATATACAATCATACTTTTAAATGACTAAAAACTTATCAGTTTACACTTCCGCTGCTATCTTTATGTATTATAATTGGGTTTTTTATGAAAATATGCTGAACAAACATTATTTCAAATGTAAAAAATTTTAAAACAATCATTTTAGTATTTGTTTTCAGCTAAGCCTAACGTGGCGTCTAGCTGCAGTCGATATCCAATTTGGAGTGGCTTATGCCGCTCTTTATCGTTCCTACAGTCTCTGAAGACGCTTTCTATTATAAGTAGATACTGAGAAAGAGTCATGAGATGTCTAAAAATATAATCAAATTTGAGAATAACACAGAAAATTAGGATTAACTTTTCCTAGCAACTTATAAGTAGCCGCTTAACTTAAAATGCTAAAAATCTGACTGAAAGTCGCATTGAAAGTCCTATTAAAAATCTCTAAATATAATCAGAAAATAGAAATATTCTAAATCGCTGGTGTCAAAATTTACTAAAATGACTAAACTAACGCATTAAAATTACTGGGGTCGAAATTTACTAAAATGGGTAAAACGTAGTAATTGAGTTTCTGTCATAAGTGACAAAAATCACTACGCTGAAAGCAAAAATAGTTTATTGAATTTAGCATTAAAAATCACTAAAATTTGGAAATCAAGAAAAACAAATATTACTATATCATGCTAAAAGTTTGAAACCGAATTTCTTTTACTAAAACTCGGCTTAAACTTAGGAAAAAAAAAAAAAAAAAAAAAAAAAAAAAAAAAAAAAAAGATAAAAGTCGCATTAAAAATTGATAATCGTCAAAATTAAAAAATAATAGAGGATAATATTTACTATATTTAGAAAAAAGTTTGAAACCAAATTTCTTTTCCTAATACTCCAAACCACCGTGGAACTCGAAAAAAAGCTAAAAACTGCATTCAAAATCTTATCAAAAATTTATTATAATTGGGTAAAAAGTATAACCGGCATTCTTTGGCGAAAGACAAAAAACAGATGGAAGAGGCTAAAAACCACTAAAAAGCTTCTTGAAAATCGCATTAAAATCGCTAACTATTCAAAAGTCACAGAATACAAAATTTACTATAGTCATATAAAACAATGTAATAGGCTTTCATTCACAGAAGACAAAAAAACGATGAAAAATGCTAAAAATCGCTAAAATATCGCTAAAAGTTTCATTGAATATCGCATTAAAAATCTAAAATTGAAAAATTTAGCAGCAAAAATTTATTATATTAAGCTAAAAAATTTAAACCGAACCCCTTTTTACCAATGTTAAAAAATAGCAGCAATGCCCGAAAAAACACTAAAAATTACCTGAAAAAAATCGCTAAAACTGCAAAAATTTCGAATAAAATTTGTTGCAACGAAGACAAACTTTCTGTATTATATTAAAAGAATGACACCGTATTTCTTTCCCTAATATGGATAAATCCCCTGGAAATATAAAAAGGAAAAGAAAAGTGTTTTGTTAAACTGATGGGCACTGAGCTTACAAACTATTCACATTAAGTGTATATTATACTGTTATTCTCCATAAAATACCTATTTAACTAAATTAAGGGGGATTACCCTCCCCCATTTCTTCTTTTATACTTAACCAATGAACTCTAAATATAACCAGGGAAACCTAATAAGAAGAAATCTACTTACCAAATTGAAGCAAATCGGATAATTCTGCATTAAAATCCCCATTTAGCTATATTAAGTAAGGGATTATTCCCACACGTTCCCCCTTTTTTATACTTAACCAATGGACCCTCAAAACTAATTACGGATAAGCCTTGTCAGAATGAATCTGATGTTTTTTTCAAGAGTTACCGCATTATGATATATACGCACATAAAGAATCTGCCGGCACACTATCTCCTAGGCTTTGATAAAACCTGTGAGTTAAAATGCTAAAAATTGCATAAAAAATTTAATTAAAAAAATCTAATCAAAAATCCAAAATCAGACTTGTGCAAAACTATGTATATAGATGTATTTTCCTTGATAAACTAAATATTTCATCACAGATAAGACTGAAAAAATATAAATTTCTAGAAGTTTCACTTGGTTCTAAGATTAGACCTCAAGTGACTTCAAGTTTGGAGAAGTACAGTAATTATCTATTGCGCATCAAAATATTATTAAAATGGCGAAAACATACGTGTGACAGGTGCCTATGTGAATTTTGAAAATATAAAAATGGTGTAAGGTTTAGATTTCATGCAGAAAAAAAAGTTCTCTTATTATATCAGAATGAAATAATTTTTGCTTATTTTTTTATTCGACAATGCGTCGCATAAGAAACTCAAATAATAATTTCATCATATTTACTTATCTTGATTATTTATAATGTTTCATTTTGTTTTCATTCGTAATTGGAAATCGAGCAGAATTTCCCATTTTCCTATAAGGTTCCAAGATTTTTCAGAAAAGTCCATCATCAAAACTAGCCTTTTAATTTCATTTGTGTGATGACGATAGTCATGGAAAGATGATCAAAGATAAGCAATTAGTAATAACTGAAGCTGTATCACATGGTAAATGGCAAAAAAGTGACGGGAAAAAAATGACAGAAAAAAGTGACAGAAAAAAGCGACAGAAAAAACAGGAACGAAAAAAACGAAACACGGAAAAAATGACCGGAAATAAGTAACCAAGAATGGATAAATATTGAAAAAAAAATGCGAAAATTAAACTGCCAAAAATTAAAGTGGTAACAAAAAGTGTATTTTTAGCTCACAGGCTATCAAAGCTTGAGAGCTTATCTGCCCGTCCTTTTTGTATGCATGTATGTACGCGCGTGTGTAACGCGATAACTCATGATAAAAATATCCAATTCACTTGCAATTTTGGATATACGTATATTCTAATAAGGCAGTTCCCTGATTAGTTTTAGGAGTTCATTCGACAAGTATAAGAGGGGAAACGGGGGCTAATGCCCCTTCCGTTAATCTATATAAATGTGTTTTTCATGCAGAATTGTGAATTATCGTTCAAAATTTAGATATAAGGATCCGTGATTAGTATTGGGTGTTCATTGGATAAGTATAAAGAGGAGGAATGGGGGCTAATTCCCCACCCTTAATTTCGATAAATGGGTTTTTCATGCAGATTTACCAAGATTTCATTCAAATTTTAGACATAGGATACTTCTGATGAGGGCATCGCTATGATTAGCTTTGGGAGTTCATTTGATAAGTATAAAAGGGGGACGGGAGCTAATCCCTCATCCGTTACTTCGATAAATGGGTTTTTCGTGCAGATTTATCAAATTTGATTCAAATTTTAGACATAGGATCAATCTGATGAGGTTATCCCCATGATTAGTTTTGGGAGTTTATTGGACAAGTATAAATGGGGGATCGGTGGAACAAACTCTCTTAATTCAGGTAACTGGTTTTTCTTGCAGAATTAACCGATTTGCTTCAATTTTTGGACATAGCTTCATAATGATAAGATGCTTCCCTAATTAACTGTGGGGTTCATCTATTAAGTATAAAGGGGGTACAAGCGATTACCCCCCCCCTCTTAAATTTTATAAGTGATTTTTATGCAGAATTATCCGATTTGCTTTAAATTTTGGATGTAGATTCTTTCTGATAAGGTGAAACTCTGAATAGTTCTGGAAGTTTAATGGTTAGGTATAAAAGGAGGCGGATAATTCCTCTTAAATTATATAAATGGGTTTTATGAAGAATTATTCGATTTGCTCGGAATTTTGTATATGGATTTTTTATATGATAAAGCATATCCCTGATTAGTTTAGGGGGTTCAACGATTAAGTATAAATAGGGGAAATGGGGGGAACTATCCCCTTTCTTTAATTTGCTTTTCGAACGGCATTAACCCTTGAAAATATAAGGCTGTAATAAACAATTAATATGCGTAGCCAGTGAACTCAATGCCATCGGTTTAACTGGGCATTCTTTTTAGCTCAAAGGCTATCATAGCCTGAGAGCTTATGTGCCTGTCCGTTCTGTATGTACGTTCGTATGTTCGTTCGTGCGTAACGCGATAACTCATGATAAAAATATCGGATCCAATTGAAATCTTGTATATAGGTATATCCTAATAAGGCGCTTCCCTGATTAGTTTTTGGAGTTCATTCGATATGTATAAGAGGGGGAACGGGGGGCTCATGCCCCCCCCCCTTAATTGATGTAAACGGGATTTTCATGCAGAATTAACAGTTTTCGTTCAAAATTTAGATATAGGATCATTCTGATGAGGCGATTCCGTGACTGTTATTAGGTGTTCATTGAATAAGTATAAACAGGGGGAACGGGGGCTCATGCCCCTCCCCTTAATTGATATAAACGGGATTTTTATGCAGAATTAACAGTTTTCGTTCAAAATTTAGATATAGGATCATTCTGATGAGGCGATTCCGTGACTGTTATTAGGTGTTCATTGAATAAGTATAAACAGGGGGAACGGGGGGCTCATGCGCCCCCTTAATTGATATAAACGGGATTTTCATGCAGAATTAACAGTTTTCGTTCAAAATTTAGATATAGGATCGTTCTGATGAGGCGATTCCGTGACTGTTATTAGGTGTTCATTGAATAAGTATAAACAGGGGGGAACGGGGGGCTCATGCCCCTCCCCTTAATTGATATAAACGGGATTTTCATGCAGAATTAAAAGTTTTCGTTCAAAATTTAGATATAGGATCATTCTGATGAGGCGATACCGTGGCTGTTATTAGGTGTTCATAGAATAAGTATAAACAGGGGGAACGGGGGGCTCATGCCCCTCCCCTTAATTGATATAAACGGGATTTTCATGCAGAATTAACAGTTTTCGTTCAAAATTTAGATATAGGATCATTCTGAGGAGGCGAGTCCGTGGCTGTTATTAGGTGTTCATTGAATAAGTATAAACAGGGGGAACGGGGGTTCTAATGTCCCTCCCCTTAACTTGTATAAATGGATTTTTCAATCAGAATTGTCAGATTTCGTTCAAATCTCTGAATAGTTTTGGAAGTTTAATGGTTAAGTATAAAAGAGGAGAATAACTCCTCTTAAATTATATAAATGCTAAATGGGTTTTTATTAAGAATTATCCGATTTGCTCTGAATTTTGGATATAGGTTTTTTAATATGATAAAGCATGTGCTTGATAGTTTAGGAGGTTCAATGATTAAGTATAAAAAAGGAGAAAGGGGAGAGCTGTTACCCCTTTTTAATTTTTTTTTTTTTTTTTTCGAACGGAATTAATGAAAATACAAAGCCTGTAATGTACAATTAGTATGCGTAGCGTGTGAGCTCAATGCCATCAGTTTAACTGGGCAATATTCTTTTTTATTTACTTATGCTCCGATCAGTGGCATTAGTATGTTGAGATATCAATAGAATAATAAGACGAATGTCAAAAACCAAAATGTTATTATTGATGTTGTGACTTATTAATGTTATTATGGCATTGAAATATAAGTATTTCATTTTAATTATTAAAATATAACCCTTAGGTTATATTAAATATTAAGCTAAGTTTCATTAAAAAAAATTGATTTAAAAAATTAAAATGTATTATATTAACTTATAGTAAATTAATAAAATTAAATACTAAAAATTAGTTTCGTTAACAAGACTTTAAAAATAAATGTATAAATAAATAAAATTAGATCTAAAATTAAATAAATAAAAAAATAATAAATAAAAGTTATAATAATAATGTAATAAATATAATAATGTAACAATTAATTAATACAATCATATAATATACAATATATTTGTTATAATTATATGTATATATTTTATATTTAGCTTATTTTTATATTTATTTAGTTATAAATTATTTGTTATATATTGTATTATTTATATTTATATATTTTTTTTACCATTTTGTATATTATATATAATATATAATATAATAATAATATAATAAAAAACATATAGTAATAATAATAAGTAATAAATTAATAATATATAACTATAAATTAAATATAAAATTAGACATAAATAAAATTTTAAAAAAATGCATAGATAAAAAAAATTAAATATTAAAAATTACATTCATTAACAAGAATTTATTTAAAAAATGATAATAATTTTATTACTCATAGTAAATCAATAAAAATAAATGCATAAATAAATAAAATTGAATATCAAGAATTATATCCATTAGCTAGAATTTAATTTAAAAATGATAATATTTTTTATATTTTTTTATTCGCCATTACAGTTCTCCCCACTTAATCGGGTAACGGATAATCGAATACCCCGCTTATTCGAATAGAACTCTCCGGAACCGAATTTATCGACATTGGTTCTGTGTTATTTTCCCCCGTTTAAACCTAATACTTTTCGTGATCCTACATACTTATTCGAATAACAGTTGGGAAACCAATGTTTGAAAACAGGCGCTAAAAACAGGTTTCGGCTTGAGTTTTTCCTCACATTTTGTCATTTTCGGCTCATTTACACTGAAAACAAATTTTCAATTCTTCCTGCAATGATTTCGATCGGCAGGGGTTTAAGATCAGGTCAAATGATCTCCCAACCTTTTTCTGTGAATGGGTAAAATAAGTTGACTAATGTGAATTATTTTTGCATTTTGTAAGTTTAGTCGCGTTTTTATTAGGAAAAAGATGTTACTATGCACTCTAACTGGAAAGCTTTGAATCTTTCTGATAAACTACAGTTTTCGAAGCGTTAAATAAGAAAACATAAGTCCAGGTAGCAAAAGGTTTTAAAATATCGCAAACGTAAATTTTAAATATGAAACGCAATGCTGAAAAAATCCAAAAAGAACAGAGAGAAAATGGAAGTTTGTATCGAAAGAGGAAACATAATTGCAATTTTGACAACCTTGGTCATGGTCAATATACGCAGGTTTGGGTTTAGCTAAAGAGCGAAAGATTCGTTAATAAATGCGCTATGATTATGCAGAAAGTGTGTGCCTAACGTATAAAAAACGTTTTCATATTTTTTGTACGTAATTACAATAAACGCATAAATTCTAGGTAAACAAACCACTTTAAACAATGTTTTTAAGCCTGTGTAAATAACATAAATTGCAAGTAGCAAAGTTTTAACCAAATTCCAATTAACTACATGAAGTATAATGCAAATCATATAACTACGTGTAGTAAAATTAAATTGTTATGTACTCATTTTATATTAGTATTTATATTTATTGTGCTAATTTACGTTATTATATTAACGATTTTATTATGTTGTGTTGATTAATCATGCTATAGGTGGTTGTTTTACCTTTTTATTACGCATTAAATATTACATTTCTATGTTCCCCGTTTAATCAAATACCCCGCTTAATCGAATATTATTTCTGGAACCATTAATATTCGTTTAAACGGGGACGACTTAACATTATTGTCATGTACCCCTAGCAGACTTGCAACGCATTCCCAAGTGTTCGCATACCCCTGGTTGGGTACCGCTCGCTGGCCTATGAGAACGATGTAAATCAGACATTTATAACCACTTATGTTTTTATTATTTGTTTATCGATAAATTTAAAATTTATCAATTCCTTGTCACTTATTTTCAGTCACTTTTTTCCGCTCTTTTTTTTTTATGTAACTTGTTACCGGTCACTTTTATTTCCTAGATTCATATCACATATATAAAAAAAATAAAATCTTTAAAAATTTTAAAACATAACGAACATTTTTTTTTTTTTCATTTCCATTTCAATTATTATGTGTGTGTCAAGGCGAGAAAAAGCGCCCCGGAAAAGAGCGCATTCAGATCCGTTTTTCAGAAAAAAATAGTTTAACATCACAAATATTTCTGTCAAATCACGGGAAATAGAGAGCAACTTTTTATAAATCACATATTTAGATAAGTCTGATAATAATACACATGGTTAATCTCAGAATGTAAACACTACATTGAGATGATGTTTTGAAATTTGAGCATCCTTGCTCCCTAAGGACTGAGATTGAGGGAGGGGGGGGGGGGGGTAAGCTTTAAAATTTATCTCAAAACCTGTTATTGCCTCAATGAAAAAAATTTGTTAGGTACGGAGAATTAGAATATAAATACTAAGTACTTGAATGTATTTTTTGAAATTCAATCTCCATTGTTCTTTTGTGGGGTGGTAGGGGGGGGGGTCTACAAACTCTGATTCTATCTCTTATATTTATTTATTAATATTATTTACATTTTTTAATTATTTATAATTTTTATTATATATAATAATTTATATATTGAATTATAATTATTTTTATAAAATTACATATAAATATTTTTATATTATATTCAAATATTTATATTTATCTATTATATAATATAATATATAATAATAATTAATATATTAATATAATAATAATAAAATATAAATAATCATAATAATAATTATTATTAATTAATAATGTATAATAAATAAATAATAAATTAATATAATACATAAATAGAAATTAAATTAAAAATGTATAAATACATATAAATATAATTAAAAATTACACTCATTAACAAAAAATTACTCAAAAAATGATAATACAGGGTGTTTATAAAGTCCCGGATCCATTTTGATGTTTAATAACTCATAAAATAATGAAGATATAAACAAACTTATGGCATTTATTGATGGAGTAACTCATATATTTTCCTTTTCAGATTTGAATATCTTTACTTTTGTAAATATCGTCTGCGCGTGTAGTTAAATATCGTCTGTTATCTATCGACATGCTGGAAAACTTCGTATTTCCACAACTAGAAGAGCTTCAGCCACATGTCTTTTGGCAACAAGATAGTGCACCGCCTCATTGGGGTACCATCGTTCGTACTTCTTTGAATGGCCATTTTCCAGGAAGATGGATTGGGTAAGGAGGTCCAATTCCTTGGCCACCCAGATCACCTGATATAACGCCGCTGGACTTTTTCCTTTGGGGATTTGTAAAGGACAATGTTTGCAGGAGGAGATTGTCGAACATTGATGACTTTAGCCAGAATTACAACCGCAATAGCCTCTGTGGATGCCGACATGCTTGCCGCAACCTGGCGTGGAATTGACTATCGACTTGATATTCTCCGTGCGACGCAGGGGCACACGTGGAAGTTCATTGACAAGGGTCATGAGATTTTTTGAGTCTATCTAACCATTTATGTTATTAATTTTAATCTATATTTATTATTTTATAAGTTATTAAACATCAAAATGGGTCCGGGACTTTAAAAACACCCTGTATTTTATCAACTCATAGTAATATAAACTCATATATTTTTTAAATTCAGTTTCCCTTGTTCTTTTGTAGGTGGAGGGGGGGTGAGGAAAGAGGGGGGGGAGCGGTCTACAAACTCCGAATCTATCACGTCTTTAGACAATAATATTTTGTTGGGATGTTTTCTAGAGTCTAGGGGAAAAAATGTCCGAGAAAACAAGTGCGCAAATTAGTGGCACAAAAAAGCGACAAGGAATTGATAAATTTTGAACTTTTCGGTAAATAAGTGATAAAAACTAAAGTGGTAACAAATGCCTCATTTATATCATTCTTGTAGGCCAATGGTTCCCAACCAGGGGTACCAGTACCCTTGGGGATATGTAGCGAGATTTCTGGAGGTACATGACAATAATGTCAGTAATGGCAGATAATAAAATATCATCATTTTTTAAATAAATTCTTGTTAATGAGTATAATTTTTAATATTTAGTTTTATTTATTTATGCAGCTATTTTTATTATGTCCTATAAATTAATATAATATTGTCATTTTTAAAATCAATTCTTGATAATTAAACTCATTTTTAATATTTAATTGTATATATTTAGACAATTATTTTACTTAATTTAATGAGTTAATAAAATATTATCATTTTTTAATCAATTCTTGTTAATGAAACTAATTTTTAATATTTAATTGTATTTATTTATAAAATTATTTTACTTAATTTATAATGAGTTAATAATATATTATCATTTAAAAAAAATTTGTTAATGAGTATATTTTTAACATTTAATTATAATCATTTATACATTTATTTTTAATTTTACTTAATTATTTTGTCCTGCTCGGATCTCGTTATGGTTCTTTGGCGTATTTTTGTCAATTTCAGATTTCGCTCGGATTTTTTTTTTTTTTTTTTTTTTAGATTTTGGATGTGTTTATGTTCATGGAAATTATTTTGTCTTGTTCGGGTCTGGTTATTGTTCTTTGGCATATTTTTGTCGGTTTCAGATTTTGCCTGTGTCATATTTCAGGTTTTTTCAAATATTCTTTTTTAGGTTCGGATTGGATTCATTCCTTGGAAGTTATTTTGTCTTGTTCGGATCCGGTTATGGTTCTTTGGAATATTTTTGTCCGATTCAAATTTGATTCAGTTTAAATTTCGGTTTTTTTTTTTTTTTTTTTTTTTTTTCAAATAGCATTTTTAGGTTCGGATTGGGTTGTGTTTCCACGGAAATTATTTTGCCTTGTTCGGATTAAGGATGTATTTCACTGGAATATTTTTCTCAGGCTCAGATTTGGTTCAATTCAGATTTCGTTTTTTTTTTTTTTTTTTTTTTTTTTTTTAGGTTTGAATTTTGTTCATGGTAATGGAAATTTTTTCTTTTGTTCGAATCTTGTTTTGGTTCTTCCGTCGGGTTCAGATTTGGTATGATTCAGATTTCAGGTATTTTTTTTCAAATTGATTTATAAGATTCGGTCGGATTCATGTCTACAGAAATTATTTTGCCTTGCTCAGATCCGGTTATGGTTCTTTGGAATACTTTTCTCGGTTTCAGATTTGGTTCAATTCAGATTTCGGGATTTTTTTAAAATGGAATTTTTAGGTTCGGGTCGGATTGTGTCCATGGAAATTATTCTGTCTTGTTCGAATAAAGATGTGTTACGCTGGGATATTTTTGTCAGGTTCAGGTTCTGATCAGTTCAGATTTCGAGAATTTTTCAAGGAGATTTTTTTTACGTTAGTACAGTGAGACTTCCAAATAAGGAACACTCCGAATAAGGGACACCTCTATTTAAGAGACAAAAGTTGCGGTCCCAAAAATGTCCCTTATTTGAAGGTTTCACTGAGGAAGAAACTGCGAATATGGGACACCTTAAGGGACAAAAGTTGCGGTCACATAGGTGTCCCTTATTTGGAGGTTTCACTGTATTAGGTTCATCTCCATGGAAATTATTTTCTTGTTCGGATCCGGTTATGGCTCTTTGGAATATTTTTGTCAGGTTCAGATTTGGTTCAATTCAAATATCGTTTTTTTTTTTTTTTTTTTTTTTTTTTTTTTTTTTTTTCTTTTTTCTAACTGGATATTTTAGGTTCGGGTCGGGATTTATCTCCATGGAAATTATTTTGCCTTGTTTATATCAGGTTATATTTCATTGGAATATTTTTGCCAGTTTCAGATTTGGTTTGGTTCAGTGATGTTTAGGAATATTTTCGTCGGGTTCAGATTTGATTTCAGGTTTTTTTTTTTTTTTCAAATTGATATCTAAGGTTCGGGTCGGATTCATGTCCGCGGAAATTATTTTGCCTTGCTGAGATCCGGTTATGGTTCTTTGAATTATTTTTGTCGTATTCAAATTTCTTTCATTTCAAATTTCGTTTTTTTTTTTTTTTTTTTTTTTTTTTTTTTTTTTTCCCTTGTCAAATGGAATTTTTAAGTCCGGGTCGGGTTGTGTTTCCACGGAAATTATTTGGTTTATTCGAATCAGGTTATACTTCATTGGAATATTTTTGGCAGGTTCAGATTTGATTCGGCTTAGATTTCAGGATTTTTATTAACATATTTTTTAGGTTCTGATTGTGTTCATGTCCATGGAAATTATTTTGTCTTATTTGAATTTGGTTATGATCCTTTGGAATATTTTCGCCGGGTTCAGATTTGGTTCGATTAAGATTCCCAGGTATTTTTTCAAATTGATTTTGAAAGGTCGTGTCGAATTCATGTCCACGGAAATTATTTTGCCTTGCTCGGATTCGGTTATGGTTTTTTGAAAAATTTCTGTCGGGTTCAGATTTGGTTCAATTCAGACTTCGAGTTTTTTTTTTTTTTTTTTTTTTTTTTTTTTTTTTTTTTTAATCAAATGGAATTTTTAGGTTGCGTGTCCACGAAAATTATTCTGTTTTGTCCGAATAAAGATATGCTTCGCTTAAATATATTTGTCAGGTTCAGATTTGGTTCAGTTGAGATTTCGAGATTTTTTTCAAACAATTTTTTTAGGTTCGGATTGAGTTCATACCCATGGAAATTTTTTGTCTTGTCCGGATTCGGTTATGATTTTTTGGAATATTTTTGTCAGGTTCAGATTTGCTTCGACTCTAATTTCAGGTATTATTTCAAATGGAATTTTTAGGTTTGAATCGGGTTCATGTCCACGAAAATTTTTTGTCTTATTCGAATCTGGTTATAGTTCTTCTGAATACTTTGGTCGGATTCAGGTGGTTTGGATCAAATTTAAAGTTTTTTCAAATGGAATTTTTTAGGTTCGAGCCGGGTTTAAGTCGACGGTAATTGTTATTATTATTATTATTATTATTATTATTATTATTATTATTATTATTATTATTATTATTTCGTTCGGGTCATATTTCGAGTTCTTTTTAAAGATTTTTTTTTAGTTTCAGGTCAAGTTGCACGTCCACGAAAATTATTTTTTCTTGTTCGGATCGGGTTTTGCTTCATTTGAATATTTTTGTAGGATTCAGATTTGGTTCGGGTCAAATATCAAATCCATAGTTTTTTCAAATGGAATTTTCAGATTCTGGTCGCGTTTATGCTCATAGAATTTTGTCTTGCTCGGATTGGAGTAGGGTTTGTTTTGTTTCTTTTTCTTATTTTTTTCTTTTTCGGTTGAGATTTGATTATGTGTTAATAAGCCTAAACATTATGGTTGTAACCAATTTTGCTTCTGTTCTTATAGGGATTATTTCTGATCATAGAGTAAAAAGAAATTAATAGAGTGCGGAAGTATTTTGTCTAGGGATGATGCTAAAATGTAACCCTAGATTAAGTCCAATTAAATACCAACAAAACCACGTGCTTTGACACTCATATGAATTGAAACAGGTTTGAACCTGTATTTTTTTCTTTTATTTTTTAAAAAGAACTAATCTATCGCTTCATCGGTAAGAATTTATTAATTATTTTATCATATGTGTTTTAAATATCAATATAAAAATTTATTTTAAGAGTCTGCTTGAAGAGATAGCATTCTTTTGTTAATGTCTTAAAATCGTCTGCAATCGGAAATCTAGATTTTATATCAATATTTATTACTTAAGTGTTCATAAATGATTTTAAAATAATGTTTTCATCATTATATTTTAAATGTTTATTTACATGCAATTATTAAGTCATAAGCATTTTTCATCTACGTTAGAGAATATTTAAAATTACATTAAAGAAGGAAACTTTTACTTTTAGTAAAACGATTTTTAGTTCGTATCAAATGTTTTCAATATCTTATTTAATTTTAATTTGAAATTTAATTATTGCTAATTTTCCGATTTATTTTATCTTAAAAGCGAACATTTATTTTAATAAATAATGATAGAACACAGATCATTTTAAAAATTTGCCATTTCTTCTTAAAATATGCTTCAGCTGTAATTCATTTCTTTCAATTCGTCTTATTAATACAAAATCCCTTCAACTTTCTTTTGTTTGCGACATTAAAATTTGAGCGATAAATGGTTTCATATTGCAAACTTTTTTTAAGGCTTACTTCACCTCCACCTATCTCATTCCTCGATGATTTCTGGTATTTAATTCATTTTGTTATTTCATATTTTATTATGGTGTATATCGTCTGCCGATACGAACAATTACGCTAAACGGTAATTTTATTTTCGTTTTGAAAACAAATTAAAGCCATAATAAAATTTTAAATTCAATAGAATGCATTTAAATTTAATCAATGATTTAAAAAAAAAACCTCCTTGAAAAGCATATATATATATTTTACTGCAACACAGCTAACCACACATACATCCTAATGTACGAAGTGCCAACAATCTAACGAACAACAGTTGTGATTAAAAATCTTCATTTTAACGGACAGTTTGCCGGTCTATGAGTTTTAAAGGTTTTCGGGGAAAAAACAATCACTTTTGAAATGTTAGACTCAAATTGGTTTCATTAATTCTGTCTCAGCTTTTTTAATGCGAATGTTTTAAATAACCAACCAACCGTATAAAAACGAAAGGACAAAAGTAGAAAAAAGGCAAAATTTTAATGCGAGTGAGTGCTAGATTTTAATTAATTAATCGGTTAATAATTAGAATTTTGAAATTTTGAATCTCAGGTGCATCAGGACAGACACTGGACTACTCTCAAAAAAAAAAAAAAAAAAAAAAAAAAAAAAAAATTGAGCTTTGTACGTGTTGCAGATTTTGCTAGCCATCGCAGACACACACAGAGGGAGAGAGAGCGTTTTGTTCTTTTATTAATAGAGATTATATATTATATTATATATCAGATAAATATAAATATTTATATATAATATAAAATATAATAAAATATTAATATGTAATTTTGTAATAATAATAACTATGTAGTATATAAATTAGTATATAAAATTAAAATTATAAATAATCAAATTGTAAATAATATTAAAAAATAAATATGTCATAGATTCGGAGTTTGTAGACATCCCCAATCATCCCCCCATTCCACAGAAGAACAAAGGAGACTGAATAAAAAAAAAAAAAAAAAAATCCATTTAAGTATCTAGTATTTATATCTAATTCTCCGTACCTAACAAAATTTTTCCATTGAGGCAATGTCAGGTTTTGAGATAACTTATAACACCTCCCCCCCCCCCCCCCCCGCAAATCTCAGTCCCGAGGGAGCAAGAATGCTCAAATTTAAAAATATCATCTCAGTCTAGTTTTTATATCCTAAGATTAACCATGGGTATTATTATCAAACTTATCTAAATATGTAATTTATAAAAAGTTGCTCTTTTTCCCGTGATTCGTCAGAAATATTTGTGGTGTTAAACTAGATTTTCCTGAAAAACCTTAATAATGCATTTTTATTTGAAAAAAAAAATGTATAGGCGGGGTTCCCCGTGACCTCTCGCTTGAATCAGCGCTCACCTGTATTATTTTTTTAAGGGTGTCCTATAATCCAAAAAGGCAATTTTGTGACATATGCTTAAATTTATTTTTGTTCGGAAACGCACGAAAATAGCAGGTGTTGTTATTCATAAACTGTCTTATTGCACTCAATTTTCTGTTTAAAAAAAAAAAAAAAAAAAAAACATAAGATTTTTCATAACAAGCCATCAAATTTGAAGTTTTTGAGCCCATGGATCGAAACAGCTTAGAATTGGATAGGTAATTGAATTATCATAAAATGCAAATCTAAGTTCAATTCGAAATCGCTTTCATTGTCAGGCATTCCAATTTTATAACTTTCTGGTAAAAAATGAATTTGTATATGTGTCAAAACGTTTTGTTCTTGTTGAGCGGAGCAGTTAATAACAACCTTAATAATGCATTTTTATTTGAAAAAATGTATAGATGGGACTCCCCGTGACCTCTCTCTTGAATCAGCGCTCATCTGTATTATTTCTTTAAGCCCAAACAAAGACGCAGGGGTGATTCTGGATGAAATTTTTTTTTCGGAAATTCGTATCGCATTTTCGGAAATCGGCGGGGGGAGGGGGGGTCGTGAGTTCTCCCCCCCCCTCCAGCGATCTTCGGACAAAATCGGCGTTTTCCCGCTATCATCAGACGAAATCAGCAATATTTTAGCAAAATCGGCGATTTATTGCGATCTTTTGCCAAAATCGGCGTTTTCCCATGTTTTTTTTTTTTTTTTTTTTTTTTTTTAATCGGCGTTTTTTCGACGATCTTTAGAGAAAATTTGCTTTTTTACGCGATTTTTTCTCGAACACGGCGCTTTATTCCCGCGATCTTTTGACGAAATCGGCGTTTTTTCCGTGATCTTTTGATGAAATCGGCGTATTTTTTCAAATATTCTTTTGAAAAATATTTTTAAGCGATCTTTTATTGAAAACGGCGTTTTTTCTTCTGCGTTTTTTTTAACGAAATCGGCGTTATATCAGCAATCTTTAGACGAAATCGGCGTTTTCCCGCCGTCTTCAGAAGAAATCAGCGTTTTATCTGCGATATTTGGTGAAATTGCCGTTTTTTCTGCTATCCGCACAGAAAATTTGCGTTCTTCATCGATCTTTTGACAAAGTTCGTTTACAAAAACATTGACGAAATCGTCGTTTTTCCACGAAGTATTGACGAAATGTATGCTATTTCGGCGATCCTATCACAAAATTTGCATTTCTACGCAATTGTTTTTTCCGCGCGCAAAACCGTACAAGTTTCCAACTATGCAGAACTGATAACTCAATTTCAAATTTTCGGAAGGGAATGCCTTAAATTTACGGAAATTTCGGACGAGAATCACCTCTGCAAAGACGCCAAAAGTTTTGTTTCCTTTTTTTTCAGTTTGGACAATTTTCCCGCTATTCGGAAAAAGGGACTTTACAGCGACCTACTCAAGGACATTTAGGTTACCAGTTCGGCCGATGAACATCAACGGGAATTCGGAAGGAGATCAGATTACATCCGTAAAATTCCAGAGCTGAGGATCCAGTTTCTTGGAAATGAATCCCCCTTGGTCGGATGGCTCAGTACCGATCTTACATATGGGGATGCAGGAATGGGGAAAGAAACAACAGATAAGAGCCAACTGACTTGTAATTAAGAGAGGTTACCACATTGGCGCTTATTCGCTTCTTTCTGACAAACACTTTTTGGTGTACGGGCCCTGGAGTAAGATAAGACGAATGATAATTTTTTTCCTCATTAGACATCTGTTTTCGCACTCTTTCCTGTCCCAATGATTCTTCAATGTCATGGTCACTGATCAGTTACCCTTTCGAGAGGAATTCAACATCCTGCTCTGTTTTCACAGTACATATCTATATAAAGAACCATTTTGTAGATATAGTTCCCATATGAAATATAACTAACCCCCGTAACGTTTTACAGCGTTAACGGGAATTATAATCCATTATGAATAACTTAAAAATATACGAAATGTATTACGTATAAATAAAATTACAAACATGCAAATATTTTTAGAACAATAGTTTTTTTTTTTTTTTTTCACATCATTAATATTCTAAAATTCCATTAAGAGGTTTAATCAATTAACTCCCCACCCCCTTATTAATGTTAAATGTATGGGAATAAAATGCATTCGTATAGTAAATTAGAAAGTTTAAGCGCTTAAAAGGATTTGCACATTCGTATATTTAAACAAGTTGGAAATTCCACGTAAAGCGTGGCAAATGAGGTGCTTTCGTATGATAACGATGTTTTAAAAATATTCAGATCTTGCTGCTAGTAGATAGTACTTCGGATAGAGTACAGTAGTGAAATATATATATATATATATATATATTGTGTGCGTGTGTTCCTGTAAATATACAAGAAATAATTTTTATTACACCTCAGCGACGTATATCATACGCTATACTATCTACTTTCTTTTATACAGGAAATAACTTGTCGTATTCCTCAGCAATTTATATCAATCTCATGTTAAATAGTCAATATCAAATGTTAAATAGTCAATTACAATTATCGCACCAAAAAAAAAAAAAAAAATGTTCTCCCTATACCATTATGTAATGGAATACTTTTGTGTGACCTTGTAAATCAATAAAAAATGCTTTTTGTACCACAGATTGTGCAAAATGTATATTATAATATGTATGTTCATAGAGGCATAACAATTTTATTGTGTTCGAATTAGTGTAGTCCATTAAAATGCATTTGAAACATTTTTCCCCATTGACCGTAATCTAACGGAATAATTTTGATTGCCCCTGTAATTGATCTATGCATCCGATTTTCATAAAATTTGAAATGATTCGACAAAATTATGTAATGATTATATATTTTAAATTTCAAACGATTAAAATGCATTTGAAACTTTTCATCTTATTCACCGTAATGTAACGGAATACTTTTGATTGTCTCTGTAATTGATCTATGCATCCGATTTTCATAAAATTTGAAATGACTCGACAAAATTATATAATAATTATATATTTTAAATTTCAAATAATTCGGTTGGGTAGTTTTTGCGTTGTTATATGCGGAAAAAAATCTCCCTAGAAAATTAACATTTTTGTCTTATTTATTTGTACTTTTCTTAAAGGATGTTTCAAAATTGTCAAAATATTTATAAAATATGTGTTTAATTTAATATTTTATGCGTAAAAAGCTAATGAGTGGTAATTAATATTTTAAACCTTCCAGATAAATTTCGACAAAAACATTTGCAACAATGAATTCCAAAAAATGGAGTGCATCTCACTATTTTTCGTTAAACGTTAGGTTCTCATATTTATCGCTTTTTAGGTGCGTTCGTAATTATGTAAATACGTAGCATCTATAGTGGTCGTTCAGTCCGTCCGTCTGTCCGCATATAACAACGCAAAAACAACCCAACCAAATCGTTTGAAATTTAAAATGCATAATTATTACATAATTTTGTCGAGTCATTTCAAATTTTATGAAAATCGGATGCATAGATCAATTACAGGGCCAATCAAAAGTTTTTTATTACATAATAGTCAAAGGGGAAAAAAAGTTTCAAATGCACTTTAATCGTTTGAAACTTAAAATACATAATTATTAAATAATTTTGTCGAGTTATTTCATTTTTTTTTTTATAATCGGGTGCATAGATCAATTACAAGAGCAATCAAAAGTATTCAATTACATTATGGTCAATGGGGAAAAAGTTTCAAATGTATTTTATACGTTTGAAATTTAAAATACATAATTATTACATAATTTTGTCGAGTCACTTCAAATTTTATGAAAATCGGATGCATAGATCGATTACAGGGACAATCAAAAATATTCCGTTACCTTACGGTCAATAATAGGTTAAAAATATTGATTTACTTTCGGAGATATTTTAAATATAAAAATGCATCAAACGTCTATATACTTAACCTTACGAAAGGGAATTCGGAAGCTGACTCACCAGCACCCTTAAACAATATTTTCCCCCTCCTGACTGTTTTAGTCCAGCCGAAATAAACATTTTACTTTTCAAAAATCGGGTGGAAGATTTTTTTTCTTCTGATATTTTCATAATGATGCTAACATGGATAAACCACGTTTTCGAATAAAAATTTCTCAAGGCTAAATTTTCTGTGGTCAAAAAACAACAAAATTTTGAGATTTTATTTTATTTTATTTATTTATTTTTTTAATATCTCGAGATTTGTTGCCATAGCAAAATATGTCAGTTACAATATTAAATAGGACAAAATTCTGTATAATATTTCTTATTTACAACTTTTTTATACTCTAAGTAGCAAGCGCAGTACGCCAAAATCCCCCCAAATACCATTCTATTTAAAATTAAGGAGTATAAATAAGAAAATTTGTTTGTGTTTGTAGTTTTTGTATTGAGAAAAACTAATGCCTGAAAGTGAGGTACATCTAAAATTATAAATTAATAAACGGGTATTATTATAATATAATAATTCTATTAGGTAGAATTGTTAAAAAAAATTAATAATAATAATAATAAAGGACATTTTTTTTTCCTTAAAAACCGTGAAAAAAGTAGTTAAGCCACGATTATTCAAATGTATTCATCGGATTAAACCGTGTGTATATATATATATATACATATATATATATATATATAGAGAGAGAGAGAGAGAGATTGGTAGCAGTAAGTTATTTATTTCAAGGTTAATATTAGGCCTTTTTTGCATCCGTAGCAAACTCGGATTTTGGTGCCCGCTCTCCCTCTCTCGCCCCGTTCAAAAGAAAACTTATCATGAGAATATTAATAAATTTGTTATAGCCGGATTTGGGAAATCTTTAGTATGTAATCATTAAATACGTAATCAGCTTTGTTAAACATTGATTCAATAAAACTTTGAAAATTTAAACGAAAGGAATCGAAATATATCCAGTTTTATAAAAGGTTTCCATCTTAGCAGGCATAATTTTTCATATATTTTTTTTTCTTGAAATAATAATAACAATAATAACTAGTCGTTGGAGGCCACCGTAATACTTACCCATCATGGATATGCATAACATAATATATGAAATATATACCTTTCATCAGAACGAATTTTTCGAGTGTCCGAAAAAAATAGTTCCGGATAATCGAGGTTACTGATATTAAATAAGCTTCTTCCCATTCTTACATACTAAGCACATACAAAACTTCAAGTCTCTATCTCAATTTATTCGGGAGATAGAGCGGTTACAGACAGACAGACAGGCAGACACACAGACGGACGGACGGCAAAATTCTTTTTTTTTTTTTTTAATGTTTTTCAGAATCTCCAGTGTCCGAAACGTGTAAATCCGTCAAAAAAATCGATTTTCAAAACGATTGCAAGACTTACCGAATACTAAGTATGATGGGTAAGTAATAATAATAATCATTCAATGGTAATTGAATAATTTCTAAATTTACAACTATGAGACTAAATTAGTCACCTGTAATATTAAACCTATTGAAGTGTTCATGTCGAATATCTTGCTTGCTTTTATTACTTTTAAATAAATAAATAAATATATATATATATTTATATATATATATATATTCATGAGATAGTTGAGATCAATATCTAATGCTGTACTTTTTCGGGTTTAATTAATTAATTAATTAATTTTTTAAATATTTCGGAAAATTGTTTGGAGCGTTTTCTGAAATTAAAGTAGCTTCATTAAAAAAATGCAACCAAATTTTCAAAATTAAAAGTACGCAACGTTAGATAGCGACCTTAAATATCAAATGAACAACAACAAAATAATCACAATAATAATAATAAATAAAATAAACGTCAAAATTCGAGCTTGAATTCTAAAAAGAATGCTCCCATAGGTTTAACATTAGCATGCAAATGCTTTCGCGTGAAACTACACTAGTCATACGAACAAACTAGAACGCTGAACTTAAACCTATAGGAGCGTTCTTTTTTTACAATTTCTCGCTTGTAATTTAATAGTTTTAAAAGGTCTTTTTTCTGTTTCAGATTACAATTGCTGACGGACAATTGCGGCTACAATTGCTGCTAGAATTCTAACGGGATTAGTGTTTACTTTAGTTTTCTATTTTGGTTACTGTTTTTATTTGGAATAAAAAATAAACATATAGTACAATATTTAAATATATTTCTGAGTAAAACTTGCTCTAAACATTTTTCAGATATTTTTTATAATCTTACTATGACTAGTGTCGGACGTTCCTCTCAGCTCGCACAACTTTGAAGAAAGTCCGTGGTAGTTATAGCTGCCACCACCGATATTATTAGGTGATATCGGTCACCCACTGTGAGGATTGTGTAAATGAACACTGACGCTGTCAATTAACTGAACTAACAGTTTATTTAGAATATATGTACACAATAAATATGCTATTTACAATTATATACAATTACCACTCGGATATAGATGATCCGGTTCAACATTAAATTAAATACCGTAAAAAGTTGGCTGTGTACTGTTCAAATTACACCTTCTCCTTCACACTCAATGCACGTTAGATTCACTTTATCGGAGACCAATTTCGAATCTCCCAACACATATATACTCGGCCTATGCTATCCAGCCCAGAGCACTAAACACCAGGACCTCTGTGTCCCTTGCTTTCCAGATACGCACTGCTCACGCTCTACAACACAGAGCACTCTCTACCAGGACCTCTGTCCTATACACTCTCCAGGTACGAACCCCAGATACGAACTACTCAAATCTCAGACAAGACTTGCTTTTCTCAAATCACTGCTTTCCCCAATATAAACCACCCTTTGGAGCTTAATCATTGGGCACATTCCACATTCCTTTCTTGATTAGTGACATGTTGCTTGTTTGCTCATCATTCACTTACATCACTGACAGATGAACACGCCTCTCAGCAATCTCCTCTTTCTCTTATTCACCACCTGTACATGACACCTGTCAATTCTCACTTTAACAAAGAAAGAATGTCACCTTGAAAATTCCAGTACACAGCCGGTACAATACAAAAAATATTAAGATAGAGAAATAACGGAAATTCCAATCTTTAGCAGAGGTGGTCTCAGAACCTGACAACTAGAGTTAATCTTTTCAATATAAATTTACTAAAAAACCCCTAAAACTCAAAATACTAATACTCAAATGGTAATAACTTTTTCTAATCAAATATTTAATAAATTCAATGTAAATACTATAATAAATGATAAAAACTGAAATTTTCCTATAAATAATATTCAAGTATCAAAAACTTCAAAGTATTCAATAACTATAGGAAGAAATATATTTAATTATAATTCGTTCTTAAAAATACTTCTGATGATAGTACTTTCCTCTGCAAATGCAATCACCCCTCTCTACACAAATACATTAATAATGATCATGGGCATATTATTACTGGAAATCTAAATGCTGTATATGACTTAACTCTGAAAAAAT
This sequence comes from Maratus speculifer, assembly GCA_964019185.1. Classification (NCBI taxonomy): domain Eukaryota; kingdom Metazoa; phylum Arthropoda; class Arachnida; order Araneae; family Salticidae; genus Maratus; species Maratus speculifer. The sequence goes on along the minus strand of OZ025295.1, from coordinate 52,298,483 downwards.
TCAAGGGTTATGGTACTAAGTATAGAATTACATTCAAATAAAACATTAATTATGTAATAAAACAATTTACTTATGATATATATATATATATTTATATATAAAATCGCAATATACTGTAACAAACCTATTGAATATTTCAATCAATGGAAAATTTTAGTTATTGATAAATCAACTAAGACTTTAAAATACAATATTTCACATCTGGATTATTTAAATACAAAGCATCTTTTCCAGCAAATCACTAAATTGCAACAAAACTGTAATAACTTATGTTGACAAATCTCCAAATAATTATGCAGTTATATATAAATCCTATTATCATCAACTGCTTAAATCTAGTAATCTTCTAATAACACATTCCAAAAAACTAATGTTAACATAATTGTAAAAAATCATAAAATTAAAGGCTTTTATGAATTATTAGACATTAACTCTACTAACTTTAAATATCCTTATCTAGTTCTTATACTCAAATTTGATAAGAATCCAGTTAAATTTAGAACAGTTACAATTGGTTGCAATACTTATAAAAATGCTGCTAACAAACTTCAATTAACAGTTCTTAATCAAATATATAAAATTACAAAAACCAGTGATAATAATAAATACTATAAAGAATAGTTATGAATTGGTCAATATTATGAAAAATCTTAAATGTATAAAAAATATAACTGCATATGACTTCAAAGATCTTTCTAATAATATCGATTTATTAGATTTACATAATATAATAAATGCACTTTTTAAAAAATATCAACATGATTTGGATCTATCAATGAACATTGAAACTGATTATTTTCTTACTTTAACTATAATGTCATTATCTAAGGTACCTTGTGGTAATAACGCCACGTTAAAGGGGCTCAGGGGTTGAAAACTTTTCAAAAAATCGATTTTTTTATGATCTAGTTTGATTATTCAATTAATTTCTCAATGCAAAAAACCGCATAAAAATATTAGCATTTTTAACGGAGTTATAAGCATTTATGTATCAATACTTACATAGCCGCATCCATATAATTTCAACTTTAAGTCGTGTTTTCTTAAAACTTGATTTTTTGACGACTAACACCAAGATTTAAAAAAAACTAAGGTACCCCGGGGTAATAACGCCACGTTAAGGTTCTAACAATTTTCACGGCTTACTTTTAGATTGTATTTTTCAAACAAATATAGGATCTGATACAGCAACTCATTGACTATCTATATAAAATAAAATAATTTAACAGATATGTATTCAGAAAATGTAATGGCGTTTTTTCTTGACCAATGCTATTTGGCGTTATTACCCATCTATATGGGTAATAACGCCATGCAAACAAAACTATGAAATAAGATGGAATAATTGCATGTAGATAGCCCAATTCTAAAAATACAAACTCTACAAACTTAGAAATTGACAAATTGCATTCTAAGCTATTGAAAATGTTCATTTTTTTTGTGAAAGTGTAAGAAAAATAAAGGTGTGGTGTGGGAGGGGGGGGGGGTGAGGCAAAAGAATATCAGACCGTGAGCTGCTTTAGCTTAAAAAGGACCGCTTAAATAGAAATATGAGAAACATTGCACAGTTTTAACTGTGTTTATTTGAATCAGTATTTAGGATGTAGCTCGGCCACTGTAGGGAATCAACCGGGGTATTAATGTCAAGGATTGGCGTTATTACCCCGGTATAGTTAATGCGCAGTACATTTTAAATTACAAATTATCTCGAGAATATATCCAAAATCTTCAACAATATTTTAAAAGTACATGAAATGCACTACAAATTTATGTAATTAACAAAGTATTTCCGGATAAAAAGATAGTCTTCACATCACAAAACGTATCTCGAATATTTTAGATCAAGCATTAATTTTAGTTGTTTGTAAAAACAATAAGACCTAAAAATGAAACAAATTAACTTGAAGCTGTTTTTTGCGATTTATATGACTCAAAACCCTTCTGCGCAGAGCACATGGGTGTCATTTACCTGATTATTTCATAATTATGCAAAATATAAGCACTTGGCGTTATTACCCCGCCTGGCGTTATTACCCCAGGGTACCTTATTTGATGGAATGGCTGAATTTTCTTTATTTTTTTTTATTTATTTATTTTTTATTTTATTTTATTTATTTATTTATTTTTTTTTTTTTTTGCATGCATATAACATCATAATCTAGATTATGCATTAAGGGTGTTCTTAACTGATCTGCTCAACAAGCGAAAAACGTTTGACACATTTACAAATTCATTTTTTAAGAGAAAGTTATAAAATTTTAATGCCTGACTATGAAAGCGATTTCGAATTGAACTTATTTTTCCATTTTATGCTAATTAAATTACTTAACGAGTTATAAGCTATTTCGATGGCGCAATCACCCGTTTTTCTCCTCCTTTTCTACCGGTTTTTCTGCTTTCGTCGGGAAATATGCTCAAAAGTGTTAACTTTGAAGGCTTGTTATGACAAATCTATTGTATTTTTTAAAAAACAAAAGAATGAGTGCTATTAGACAGTTTCTGAATAGCAACACCTGCAGTTTTCATGCATTTCCGAACAAAAATAAATTAATGCATCTATCATAAAGTTGCCCTTTTTGATTTAAGAACACCCTTAAGGTTCTACCAATTTTCACGGCTCAGTTTATTTTGTATTTTTCAAACAAATATATGATTTGATACAGCAACTTATTTACTATCTGTATATAAAAAATAATTTAACAGATATGTATTCATAAAATGTAATGGCGTGATTTCTTGACCAATGCTATTTGGCGTTATTACCCACCTATATGGGTAATAACGCCATGCAAACAAAACTATGAAATAAGATGGAATAATTGCATGTAGATTGCCCAATTCTAAAAATACAAACTCTAGAAATTTAGAAATAGACAAATTGCATTCTAAGCTATTGAAAATGTTCAATTTTTTTGTGAAAGTGTAAGAAAAATAAAGGTGTGGTGTGTGTGGGGGGGGGATGAAGCGAAAGAATAACAGACCCTGACTTCTTTTTGCTTAAAAAGGACCGCTTAAATAGAATTATTAGAAACATTGCGCAATTTTAACTGTGCTTATTTGAATCAGTATTTAGGATGTAGCTCGGCCACTGTAGGGAATCAACCGAGGTATTAATGCCAAGGATTGGCGTTATTACCCCGTTATAGTTATTGCGCTGTATATTTTAAACTACAAATTATCTCGAGAAGATATCCAAAATCTTCAACAGCATTTTGAAAGTCCATGAAATGTATTACAAAGTTATGTAATTAACAAAGTATTTCCGGATTAAAAAAAAATAATAATAATAATCTTCACATCACAAAACGTATCTCGCAAATTTTAGATCAAGCGTTAATTTTAGTTGCTTGTAAAAACAATAAGACCTAAAAATGATACAAACTATCTTGAAGTTGTTTTTTGCGATTTATATGACTCAAAACCCTTCTGCGCAGAGCACATGGGTGTCATTTACCAGATTATTTCATAATTATGCAAAATATTAGCACTTGGTTTTTACCCCGCCTGGCGTTATTACACCAAACCACCTTATAAAAATTTTATAATGCAAGATAACATAATATATGTACAAAAAGTTGGTATACCACAAGGTGGTTGTACATCTAGTATATTATCTGACTTATATCATTATTGTCAGGTTCTGAGTAAGCATCTGCTACAAATTGGAATTTCTATTATTTCTCTATCTTAATATTTTATGTATTGTACCGGCTGTGTACTGGAATTTTCAAGATGACATTCTTTCTTTGTTGAAGGGAGAATTGACAGGTGATCATGTACAGGTGGGGAGTGAGAAAGAGAATATTGCCGAGAGGCGTGTTCATCCGTCAGCGATGTATGTGAATGATGAGCAAACAAGGAACATATCGCGTATCAAGAAAGCAATGTGGAATGCGTCCAATGAAGAAGCTCCACAGGGGGGGTGTACATTGGGGAAGGCAGTGATTTGTGAAGGTCAAATTTTGTCTGAGTTTTGAGTAGTTCGTAGCTGGGCTCGTACCTGGAGAGCAGTGTAGAACCGAGGTTCTTGTGTGCAGTTCATATCTGAGATTCATACCTAGAGGAGTGTAGGACAGAGGTCCTAGTGTAGAGTTCGTAGCTGGGCTCGTACCGAGAGAGTAGTGTAAAACAGAGGTCCTTGTGCGTAGTACTCTGGGCCGGATAGCGTAGGCCGAGTATCCATGTGTTGGGAGATTCGAAATTGATCTCCGATATGAATCTAACGTGCATTGAGTGTGAGGGAGAAGGTGTAATTTGAACAGTACACAGCCAACCTTTACTGTATTTTATTTAATGTTGAACCGGATCACCTATATCCGAGTTGTGATTGCATATAATTGTAAATAGCGTATTTATTGTGTACATATAATCTAAATAAATTTTTAATTCAGTTAATTGACAGCGTCAGTGTTCATTTACACAATCCTCACAGTTGATGACCGATATCATCTAATAATATCGGTGGTGGCAGCTATAACTAACACGGACTTTCTTCAAAGTTGTGCGGGCTGAGAGGAACGCCCGACAATCATGAACATAAATATTTTGATAATAAATTACATTTATATCGATATAATTGCGATCCATATATTGATGATATAATTTTAATTGATACTGATAATACCAGTATATCTCAATTCCCAGTTGATTATCCATCTAATCTAGAAATTACAAAACACCTGCTTTATAATAATGCCATTAACTTTTTAAATCTTAAAATTATATCAAAGGAAAACAAATTAACAAGTTGAATGTAGATACTGCCATTGCCGAATTCAGTTTCGCCTCCGATTAGGAAAAAAAAAAAAAAAATCGATAGAGGTTTTTTTGAAGGGCGACCCCGTTTAGAATGCAATGAACTAACTTCATTTTTCTTGTGTTTATAAATATAATAGCAAACAGAACGGCGTGAAATATCCAGTTGATTAGCAATTTCTCTCTGAGACTTTGGAATTGCGGAATAATAAAGAGATACAATTTGACGTGCTACTTCTTCATTGAATAGATTCATCAAAAACGGATTTTTTCTGTAGTTTAAACGCTTTTTTATAGACTCTGGGAAAAAGGAAATGCATTTTAAGAATAAAACGAGTGGAATCCCGTCGAATTCGACGAATGAAATGTTTAAAAGACCCGATCGATTTGGCTTAAATAAAGCAAAAGTAATTACATTATTTAATCAATATATAATAAATATATTTCCAAACTTAATGTCAAGTTTTCCAGTTACAATTTTGCATGCAAATATTTGCACATCTTCAGTTAAAATTGTAATCTGAGTGCCGGCGAAATCCAGAAATTTTATTTTATATGCACTACAGAAAAATCGATTTATTAAAAAAATAAAAATAAAATAAAAAAATAAATAAATAAAATAATTTTATTTTTACTGTGACATTATTTTTACTAACTGAAGTCATCTGAAAGTAAAATCTCAATCTCAATGTCCATAATGAAAAGAAATATTGAAATGTAATATCGTTATGAGTAAAAATGCGATGTTTTAAATAGTGACGTCATTTTCTCTTCAAATGTTTTTTAAAAGTTACTGTTATTAGTAATATGAAAAAGGCGCCCGTAATAATATTGTAAATTCATTTTATCTGGTTGCTGAATGCCATCATTTTCCTCATTTGAAATATTTCTTACTTTGCTTTAGACATTAATTTTTATCAGAAATTATTTTTTGTTATTTTATTTACATTATTAATATTATTTCTCAGTATTTTTTTTACCTCAATTAGTGCATAATTATATGCAATCATTTTATTGTGGTTAAATTTTACGAAAACAATTAACTTTTTCTTTTAAATGCGAGGACATGTTCACTGATGAAATAAAGTTTCTGACTTGTGGAAAGTAATTATGGAAAATAAATTTTTATTATAGAGAGAAAAGCTAAACTAAGTTGCCACCATTTTGAAGAAATATCGTAAAAAAGCATTTAAAATTAAAAATAAAATATAAAAATGGAAATAAATTAAAAAATAGCTAAAATGGGCACAACTACAAATAAATAGCTTTCATTTAAAAAAAATAATTATCAAAATCGGTTCAGTAGAAAATTCAGGGCTGATGACACGACATTTTTAGCTTGTCTGAAAGAAATAGCATCGGAAGCTAATAACTGATATTTATGATAAACGGAATGAGTTTAATTTTAAAGTTAATACATTTACTAATTTTAAATCCTATCTTCATAATTCTGTATGTCGTAATATAATCATTAATCATTTATATAGAATAAAATGTTTATGTTCTTCTCATTTAATTAATGCAAATATTAAAAAGCTTGTTTATGATGCTATAAATAATGGTTTTCCTAAAAAATTCACTTATTCTTTAATTTACAATTAGTTATTACATGATTTAAAAATTAATTAACTTTTTGCGTAAAAATGAACCAAAAAATTAATAAAACATAAAAATAATAATAAAAAATTAAAAATGTAAAAAATATATAAAAAATGCATATAATAGGATGGTTAGGTGGGTAGATGTTAGAGTACGGAGGAGTGCGCTGTTGTCTGGATAAAACACAAAGGTTATTTTATATTAAAAAAAAATTGAGAGAGGGAAATACATTAATTAAATTGGAACAAAGTTTCTATGGAGTTTAAATAACACCAATGTATGGATTATTGTTTAGTTATATCAATTATATTAAAATAATTTTATTCATTTACATTATTAAATTGCACTTCACTTTTAATAAATGAAAGACCTATAATACTACTAAATGTATAGGGTACATATATTAATTATCTATTTTTTAATCTTTTATATCCTAAATTAAGATATTGGTTTTAGCTTAGCATAGTCAAATTAAATGTTATTGATTTAAATATTAATAGGGTAAACTATGGTGTAGGGTTTATTTTTTCTGTTATCACTTTACTCTGCTTTTAATTTATTTATTAATTTATTATTATCATGTCTACGATAATTATTTTTTATTTTTTTCCCCTTTTCTGTTTTCATTTTTCTATCGAATTTAGTAATTTTGTTGTGCCTTGTTTTTAATGTTATTTTTTGATTGAATTTTGGTTTTATGTGGGTTGGTAGCCCCAAAATCGTATTATTTTGCTTTTTCATGGCTGATACGAAGATGAAACCACACACTTCATTTGTAGTTCCAAAGTATTTGGGGCTTGATTATTCTGCTTTGGTTCTACAAATTCCATTTGTATTCATTTTATTTATTTATTTAATTTTTTCTCATGTTCAATATGGTTTTTTCTATTAAGTTCAAATGGTTCATATTATAATATAATTAATGGTTACATATACATACACATACGCATGTATAATATATATATATATATATTTATTTATATATATATACTAACCGAAAAAATGTAAAATGCGTAAAATCTTTGAAAAGGAGAATTGTATTATTTAAAGCGCAATATATTTCGGTTCTTTTTCGGTTTTCAAGATTTTATTGAATCAATGTTTGACAAAGCTGATTATGTATTTATTGATAACACACTTAAAAATTTCAAGATCCGGCTATTACAGATTTATTTAAATTCTCATGGTAAATTTTCTTTTTAAGAGGAGGGGCAGAGAGCACCAAAACCCGTGATTGCCACGTGTGGAAAAAAGGCTAGTTTTGGTCCTGAAGCACATTATGTACTGCTACTAATATATTGAGGGTGACATACATGATTAAATCTGTGGGGAACATTTGAATAATCGAGGCAAAACTACATTTTTCACCGCTTTTAAGAAAATTGAAAAAATGCCCTATTTCTAAAATAGTGTACTGCTCTTGCTATTGAGTGTATAAAAAATTGTAAGCATGAAAGTTATGGAGAATTTTGTCCTGTTAAATATTGTAACTGGCAAATAATATGCTACGGCCACAGGTCTCAAAATATTTAAAATATATACATATTTTTTAATTTATTGTTTTTCGACCATAGAAAATTTAGCCTTCAGAAATTTGGTTCGAAAAATTGTTTTTTCCGTGTTGACATCATTATAAATAATTCAGAAAAAAATCATGTAAAATATAGCAGTGAGTTACATTATAAGAATGATGTGTAAAGTTTTTTTTTTTTTTTTTTTTTTTTTTTTTTTTTTTTTTTTTTAATTGAGCTTGAGAGCTTGTGAAACAAATTCACGTCAATTTTAAGGCGGTTTTGGAAAAAAAAATCCCTGTTCAATAATAAAAAAAAATTCGCACATTGGCATGCTTTGGAATATATTTTTTTCTATAAAGGAATTAAATCTGAAGTTATAAGCTACTGTTGTCTCACAACATTTTAAAAGCTGAAGCGTCCGGAAATTCTGTGCAAAATGTCATTCTAGATAAAATTCTGTTTTTAATTAATTCCCAGAAAAAAGAAAAAAAACCGAAGAATGGGAAAGCTAATCGATATCATGGTTTCTGACTAGCATCTGTTAGTCTCATGCGTTTCAGACCAAAAACAAATTCACAAATATATCAGATATTAGATCTTTTGGATTTCAGAACAATCTTAACACAGAATAATTTTAGCTTAATGTTCCAATTTTATTATTTTTAAATATTTATTTTTAATGTAATTCCGAGATTCAGAGTGAGAACAAACTTGCAATTTGACAAGTAGATAATTAAAAAAAGTTCCATTACATCTCAAACTCTAAGTAATAGTATTTAATAATTAGCGATTTTTCTCGTTATAAAGACATTACTACAATTCACAATAAATATCAATCAATTTTTATTTTATCATAAATTATGTTACGGATTATAGATATTACTTGTTTTTTAAAGTTTTCTTTTTCAATTTAAAATTTCATATGATAAAATAAAAACGCATGTTTAAACAGTTTAATGATTTCTAAATATTACTTTTTAATTCTTATTAGATTTTTTACTTTTTAAAAATATCTTGCAGGTCTTAAATGAAAATATTTTTCTTTAAAATAGCGTAGTCCGAAATCTGTGGGGTTTCTCTCTCTCTCTCTCTTTTAATCATTAAAAGTATTTCTCTAAAATATTCAATGTAATCATTTAAGTATACTGGAATTCATTTTAGTGCAAAATTAATAAGTCAAGATTCCATTTATTAGCACACTACTTTTAAATTAGATATCACAATTTTCCAGATTCATGTACAGTTTTTGACTCCTCTCACTCAAAGAAATGTTTTGGGGTAAAAGCGTCTGATAATAAAATGAAATACACATTGGAAATTAAAGTCTAGTTAATGTAACTCAACGCCTTAAGTGTACTTTTCTTATTTTCTCTGAAATTAAGATAAATTCTATAAATATTATGACATGTGAAATTACTTGGACGCAAGCTTAAAATCATTAAAACGTTTATATATAAAAATTTGATTCAATCCATAATGATTTATAGATTACAATGACATTTAGTATTCAGAAATTCATTCTAGGTTACTATAGAAATGTCAAAAGTGTTTTTATTTTCCTAACAGAGAGATCGCCAATGATGGTGCGAGAAATACATTCCGCATTTAAAATATGAGATAGAGTAAATAAAATGAAAGTAAAATAACAATACATAAAACGAGCATAAATTTGGTAATGATTTCTGAATTTAGAAATTCATAGAGTTTGTTTTTTACTGAAATCTCAATGCAAAATATGCTACTTCCAAATTATGTATTTCACACAAATAATTTATTCTAACCAGTTTATTTTATTTGAAAAATTGAAAGTTGTCAAATTATAGGTACAATAACTCGAGTAAAAGAAAAGGTGAGATTGGTGCGTGGGAATATGAGAAATCTTAAAGGAATCTATGCTGTAGTTTAAATTTTAATAGCTATTGCCAGTGTAGTCATTTTCAAGTAGCAAGAAGCAATAATTAATCTTAATAATAAATCCTAATTTCACTCAATTTTAATAATTATGCATAAAAATTATTTTAATAATAAATCCTAATTTCACTCAATTTTAATAATAACGTATAAAAATTATCTTAATATAATAATTTAAAAAAGATAAATTTAGTTTTAAACAGAGAGTGTTTCAATTTCCACTCAGGTTTAAAGGACAGCATTTTAAGAGCCTTCCATAAAAAGCAAATACTGCAAAATAACAGATAAATGCATTTTTGCGGGAGTTAAAATGATTATTTCTAGTTGCTAAAGCAAAGAGAACATGTGGCAATTACCATCAATACCCTTTAGCTGAAAAGGGACCATCTCTGGCAAAGAATTTGCGTAGAAGTAAAGAGTTCTCAACCTCTTTATAATTTCCGGCAACCATCTAGTTAATGAGATAGTTGACGCACCGTGTCACACCCTTGATTTATAGATGTGTAGATTTGGGACATTCCCTGGTCGGATTCGGATATACCTTTTCACAAAATAAGAATATTATAGGCAATCAGTCACTAATGAGATCTAAGCAACAAGGTAAATACAGGCCCTTATTACCGTATGGGCAAATCGGGACTTTCCCCATGGGCCCCAAGACCTTAAGGGGGCCCCAAACCATACATTGAATTATGAAATATTTACATTATCTTTCCAATTCCAACTCTTCCATATGTTAAAGTTATTAAATTCATCATAAAGTAACACAACAAATTGCTCAAGTTATATGAAAAAGTTTTGTTCAGCACTAAGGAGAAAAAAGTGTACTTGTATTAATTAAATATATATGAAGTGGGTATATAAAGTTACTTTCAAAAATGGGTTCTCTTATTGGTGTATTGTGTACTCTCATTCTACTTGAAGGGTTACTTTCTAGTTACCATTTCAATGATTTTGTTCAATTTTTGTTGTTATTTCCATTTACTCCAAAATGGGTTTAATTTGAATACATTCACATACATTTTGGTTACGCTTTGGTTTACAAATTCCAACGTATTACTTTCTGACACATTTCTGAATTATTTTATCCTCGCAAACGCATTAATTGACAGGTGCTCCTATTCAGATAATATATGTATTTATTCAGGTAATATATCTGTCATAATTATGACACTAAACAGTTTTTTCCGTTTTTAAGTAGATTTTGAGAAAAATACTGCTTATTACATGCTCCCCATGTTAAAATTCCTTTTTTTTTTTTTTTTTTTTTTTTTTGAAAACGGGCGAAACTGGATCAAAAAGTAATGGAAATTACGGGTTTTGTGAAAACAGAAACCCCCCGTAGCTTCTTAATTATGATGCATGTCAAATAATAATTAAAGGCCAAAAGTTCATGTAGACAGATTTTTGATATCATTAAAAATGGTCTCAATGGGTGAAAAAAAAAAGATTTTAAGAAGACACAAATTGATAACTTCCTCATTTCATAAGATATCAAACCCAATTAAATTTATTATATTTTTTTATATATATTATCTAACACTTTTATATTCACAAGATTTGGATAGAGCCGACTCTTAGAGCAAAATAAAATAAATAAATAAATAAAATAAAAAAGAAGAGTTGAAAAATAAGAAAAATATAATTTCGCTATTCATAAAATATCAAATCCTCTTAATATAATTCCTCTTAATATTATCTACAAAAATTAAAGGAAATGTTTGGCGTAACATAAAAATCCATTGCAGAAAACTCCGGTGAAGCTAGAAAATAAAATATGGATAATAACAAAATTTTCTAAATTCAGAAAAAAAAATTCTCATTTCTCCCAAATAAAAAGGGTGTTTTTTGGGAGCCCACATTTTTAATGCAATACAAAGAAATAATTGCTCTGAGGTTATTAAATAATAGAAATATATGTGTAATCGTGTAACCCCTATTCTTCCTAGAAAGAAAAAAAAAACTTTTTCAATTTAAGGATGTTCTTAATTTTAAACTAGCTGGCAGACATCTTTTAAAATTAATTTTTGTTCGCAAACGCATACAATTATTAGAATATCAAATATATTTTTTTTTCTTCTGTTTGGCGAGTTTTTCGATTTGGCCATTATCTCAATTTCCAGTAACCCTAATAGAAATCCCAAGTTGTCTGTTGACTTTTACTTTTCTTCACCACCCCTGATACCCCAAGGGGTTTCGACTTTCTAACGTTCTGCCCCCTACTGATAATAGATATTGACAGAAACGACCACAATTGGTCAGAAAGTTTTTTATTTTTTTCCTACCCAGGAGTTTTGATGTTTTCTCCAGTTCGCGCATTAACATATTGTAAAAGCATGTAATGTAAGCTCTGCTTTCAAAGTTGTCTTTAAAATAACCGCTGTGGTCACCGCTGTCCTTTGAAAGGAGTGCATACCCGTCTCCCTTTCGCGGGTAAAGTCAAAATCTTTTTCCTGGATTTCAATATTAAGCAAATCGTTTTGCATTGGCTTTTTTATAGCTGAGATCGATAAGTTTTAATTTATTTTTGTTCAGAAATGCATAAATCTAGTAAGTGGTGTAGATTAGAAACTAATCGCATTCATTTTTCCTGTTTTTTTTTTTTTTTTTTTTTTTTTTTTTTTTTTCTGTCCCGACAAAAAGGATGCTAAAATGCTCTGATTTTGATTTAACAAATTTTTAGCTTTGATTTAACGAACAACAATCGCGGAAAAAAAATTTCGCATTCGCAGATAAAACTAAAACTTTTAATTTTTTGCACATAAAACTTTGAATCTTTCATATTTAAATCCAAATGTTACATTTTTTTCTCATTTCTGGGTGGATTCAAAAGACAGTCTTTTCCCTTTTTCAACTAGAAACATGACAAAGATGCAGACAAATAGCTAAGTACCTGCGATATTGCACAGAAAGAGAATGAAAATTCTAAAAGTAGTCAAAATGATGAATAAACGGAAATTCAATTAAAAAAGGTGACTTCCAAGAATGAATTTGCAGCTTGAACACTTTAAAAAATTATTTTTTGTCTCACGAGGTTAATGGTGTTGTTCTTACGGAGTTAGAAAATATCGAAAAAAAAACTTTATAAAGTCGAAACAAAGCACTATCAAGGGTTACTTTCCAAAGTGCCAATAAGTATGTATGTATGATATATTAAATTTCAAAAGCAAATAACATTAAGGAATTTAGATAATTTAAAATTTGATCTCCTAACATATAATTTTTAAGCTCGTAGTAAACAATTATCATTCTTTTTTTTAATCTGTATATCTAAAGGTATTTTGTATTGATATTTTTATACCATACTCTTTACAAAAATTGATATTCGATTTTACGAATTGCTTCGATTTAACGAACAGATTTGTGGGTCCTAATCATTTCGTTAAATCGAGGTTCGACTGTATTTCCGTTAAAAAATTAATTTGTAAAAATGTTTTCCTATTATTGAGCAGAGCAATTGAAAACATCCTTAATTAGGATACTTTCATTTTTGGAATCAGTTTCAAAAATAAAAAATCTTAAAAAAAAAAATCTGTAAACAAAATCGAAAAAGTAAAACAAGATAGATATAGAGATCAATCTCAGCTATCCAATGTAAAAGAAGAAAAAAATATTTAAAAATACGGAAATGCAAACGAGATATCTCTATTTTAGACTGATGCATAATACTTATTATTTTTTTAAATCATTTTTAATTTTTTAAAACGTTTAAATTAAAAAAATCACTGTTTAAAACCACTGTAAGTTTTTTTCTATAGGTTTAGCTTTAGCGAGCGAGTGTTGATAGGAAGATCCTTAATCACTCTATACGCGTCAAATTTTTATATCTTTTTCCTGTTATAACAAACGAGTAAAGAATATTTTTTATACTTTCAGGAATTATTGAAATTTTAGCACAAATTTTAAAGTATTCATAATTATATTTAAAATATTTTAAGCTTACAGAAGGATGAAATAACTTTCTATCTATGTGCTGAAAAATAATATATATTGTTGAAATTTCCAAATTCGAATGAACAAAAAGGATAAGGGGCTGCGAAAATATAACGTTATCAACTTTTTGGTATATTCGGGCCCCTCCCCCTCTTTCAATATTATCTGTTATCATCCCTCGAACCGTGATTATTTGTGCATGTACGCATAAAGGAAAATAGGAGCGTCAAACGTTTGGGTATTTCATATTTTTGAATTAAATAACTTTATAATAATTTAGTGGTTTTAATAATAATTTTGTATTTTTATAAAAATAAATAACTCACTAAAAAAGACAACATATTATTTTGAATCAAAGACCATTTTACAAATAAAAAGAGAAAATTTTCATCGGATCAAAAATTATATTGATATCAAAAAACACCCCCCTCCTATCTCCAGAGATATCTTAAGATATCATGTCTCAGCTTCCTCCCCTCCCCCATAAAATGATAACAATATATATGCTATATGCACAGCTCCTAAGTATTTTTCCCATAGGATAACATTCGATTTCACCTTTTTACTTTCTCCTATCTTTAATAAACTATTGTAATCGTAATTTTTTTTACTTCTGGTTTTCGACGGATTTACACGTTTTAGGGATCAGAGATTCCAAAAAACATGTTTTTACAAAATGTTTGTCTGTCCATATGTATATCTGTGTGTGTATCCGTATGTCGCCATTCTACCATCAAAAAGTGTATGAAGATATCATGCATAGAATTGAACCAAATTTTTTGTGAACGTTTTTGGCTATAGCAAGCAAGTCCTCCTTCAATATTGAAATATTCCACTGGATGGGGGCTCTGCAATAGCGATTTTTGTGCATTTTTAATATTATACCACCTAAAAAATGCTTGAAGTTATGCATAGAATTGAATCAAAATTTTTGTGTAAGTATTTGGTTATGGCTAGCTGGTCCTCTCTGAATTTGAAAAAAAATCCGCCAGAAAGGGGCGCTGCAACACCGATTTTTGTACCTTTTTCACTATTGTACCTCCTAAAAATGCATGAAGTTATGCATACAATTCAATGAAATTTTTTGTGTAAATGTTTGGCCATGACTAATTGGTCCTCCCTAAATTTGAAAAAAAAATCTGCTGGAAGGGGGCGCTGTAATAGCGATTTTTGTGCGATTTTAAATATTGTGCCACCTAAAAGTGTATGAAGTTATGCATAGAATTGAACCAAATTTTTTGTGTATGATTGTTTTTGGGTATGGCAAGTAGGTCCTTCCTGAATTTGAAAAAAATCTGCCTAGCATTCTATTGTCCATCGGTTCGTGTAGAGACGGAAACTCCTTTTTACTCTCTTTAATTGACTGAAGCAGAAATTTAAAATGAAAATCAAAATTGTCTTAGTATTAAATTAAAATTATCAAAGCATTAACATGTGTAACTATTTCTTGAAATGTACGTATGAGATAGAAAAAAAGTTTTGGGATACTAGTTACATTTATAATAACGTGAAAAATTTGAAGTCTAAATTCAAATTTCAGGTGTAAATCTCTTCATGTTCTTAAACCTGCTGATTTTTTTAAAACTCTTTTTTTATTTATTTATTTCGAGGGCATCTGCTTTCTGCCATCTGGACCTTCTTCTCCTACGCAACGCAAGTGAACAGAACTAGGAAAAAGGATGTCGAGGACGCAGCAGCTGTTGCTTATTATGTTTCTGCTGCAGCCCCCATCCATAGGAAGGATGCTTTTCCTGTAACGGTGTATCTTCTGGAGATATCTTCCCTTCACCCCTATGAATTGGATGAAAAATGATTTGAACGTCTTAGAGAGGAAATCGCAGAAGAGACGGTAAACAAATAAATAGAAGTACAGTAGAACCCCGCTAATTCGGACCCTGTTAATCCGGATCGATTTGATCTTTTTTTTTATTTTTTTTAATCAAGTTTGAGAAGCGATTGACTAATTTCCATAACATTAACTTGTTTCCTCGTCGTATTCTAAATAAATAAAAAAAGACTTTTTTTTTAAATCTTTTTGGAAGAATTAAGCAAAGTAAACATTTTTACTGTCTGTAAATATTCAATAAGTTTAACATAAAGGTAATTTTCTGTAAGTATGTTTTATTTTGTTTCATTTTTTTTTTCTAATTCTCCTGATAATCCGGATTGGGTCCGGTCTCAATCAATCCGAATTATTGGGGTTTTACTGTATTCTAGTTCTATGATTGGAGATATAATAAGTTTGTTAGGGAAGAGGGAGATTTTTCTTTACTCTGAAATTTCTTATGAATGGGAGCTAACAAGATGGAAAGTTACTTCGCTGTAATTTTAAATTTAATTTATTAATTTTAGTTTATTTATTCATTTTCTTTTTTTTCGGGGGAGGGGAGGGGGGCATGTGATCCAGATACGAAATGAAGAATTTGGATTTAGATTTTATTTACGTCTCTGTTTAGCGCGCTATTGTTGATATCGTCCTGTCAAGGTTATGCAAAAGCATAGAAGAATTCAAGGATGGTATGGAATAAGGATCCAGTATAAAGCGGATTTTATTATTATTATTATTATTTTCGATTCCGATTGAAACATTTTAATAAATCGATATTTGATAAAGCAAGTTACTTACTTCAATATTACATATTTCATGATTATATATTTTAAAATAAGTTGGCAATCGAAAAATTAGTTAAATTCTCTTTGTAAATATACTTTTCTTAGGAGGAGAAGGGAGCCGAAAATCCATGTTTGCCTTGGGTGCAAAAAATACTGGTTTTAGCCCTGGGCGGGGGAGGGAGAGTAATAAAATTATTAAAAAAAGGTCCGGGACACCTTTTTTAAATAATTTTTATTTATTGAGTGAAAGGTTTGAATTTTTTTTGTGTTGGTTAACCATATTATTTGTAAACATAAACACATGAAAAAAAATCTCTTTTTTTTCTTTAATTAAAAATTTATTTCAAAAGTGGCATAGTTTAAAATTGTTATAATTCTAAATATTATTTATAGATTTTTATTATTTTTTATCGTTTAAATAAACAGAAATATATAAGCTTTAATTTTGATTCAGCATTTTTAAAAATATTAACTAAAAAAAAGGTTAAAAATATTTAAAGTAAAATTTTTAAAAAAAAATGTAGCTTAAAAAAATCATACTTTTTAAAAGTTTTTTTTTAAATTTAATTTACTGAGTTAGAATTGGAGTAAAATAATTGAAAAAGGCATGTTTCTAGTTTAAATCATTTATTTTATGAACCATTATGACTTATAATAATTTAAATAGGAGAAATGGTGAAAAAATCTGCCATGAAGAAAAACGCATTATTTCAAAAATCATCATTACTTGAAAGCTAAATTTTGAAAACAAACCAAAAACTAAAAAAAAATAATACTTCTTGTTTCAATTAAGATAAAAACACGATTTAAACTTCATTTTAAGCCAAAAAAAGCAAAGAAAATTGTAATTATTTTTTGGGGGTGGGGGGATTTGAAGATTTTTGTCTTCCGGACGTCCCCCCTCCCCTTAATTAATATAAATAATTGTATATATATATATATATATACATATATATATATATACATATATATATATATATATATATATATATATATATATATATATATATATATATATATAGCAATTTTTCTCGGGTACTCTGTCCATTTGAAACCCTTTTGGGCGATACTTTTTTAGTTTTGTTATGTATATATATGTAGCACTAGACAGAAAACATTGGAAAAATCTGGGGGAGGCCGAAAAGAAATCGGATCGAAAACAGTGGGTCGAAAACGGTTGATTATGATCATGGTGATGATTCACGTACTTAAAATTTATCTTAAAAGGGGAATTTAGAGAGGTAAAATCTCCCTAACAAAATAAAAAAAATGTTTTACCACGTTATTTAAAAAAAATAACGTGGTATATAATCTAGAACCATAGAGGTAATAATTTTGAAATCCTAATAGTTTCTATTTGTTACATTTCTGTGTTGCTGATTACTAATGTTTAAAAAATTATCTTACACAAGGTGTTGACCTTCCCCCCCCCCCAAAAAAAAAAATCTTTATTTTGTAACAAGCCCCCCCCCCCACCACCACCACCACCACCATCACCAAAATAAATAAATAAATAAAAAGTTGTAAAAATCACGTTGATTTTGGGGCAAAGATGTAGAACCTTCAATCTGTGTGTTACTTCTAGATAATTCGTAACTGAAAGGAAACACACGTACAAAAGAAAAAAAAAAGCATCCCGCAGATACTTTCCAGAAAAATACAAACTTTGTTGTTGTACTTCTCCTTAATCCATCTCTTTAGGGCCATTTGTCCAACTGCATTCTCTTATTTTCCTCACTTCCTTAATTACCTTTCGCAGCGACACTCCAACTAAAAGTAACAGTGCCCTTTTTTTTTTTACTGAGAATCTTCTGAGATTTTGGAGAAATCTGTGGGAAGCTCAAACGCAAAAAAAATGGATACAATGAAGCAATGAGATAATGAAAGACACGAATGAATGACGCAGAAGAATGATGAATGTCGATACCTGGAAGTGCAAAAGTGAGCCAAAATGTGAAGTAAAAGTCGAGTTAAAATAGAATAATCAAGTGTACTTAGAATAACCTTTTTCTTCCTATCTTTTTTCTATTTCTAAACAACTCTTAGGTTATTTATCAGTATGAAATAATGTTCTTAAAAATGAAATAAGCAATGATATTTCTGAATTCAATTTATGACGGTTAACAAGTTGAGTGCCATAGTGACCGACACTGAATTTTCCGTTCAGGCTGTGTAAGTCACTGGTGACTGATGGTGTAAAATATGATATAAAACAAAAATATATATATATATTGTTTTAAGTAATTTTTAAGAAAGTACGAGCCTGTAATAATATCAGTTAAGTAAATTTTAAATAAATTTTCAGTAATTACTTAAAACAATATAATTTAATTTTTAGTTTTATATCATAGTGTTTTATATCAAGTTTTATATCATAGCCGTGTCACAGGTGATTGACACGGCCTGAATGGAATGGTCAGTGTCAGTCACCGATGACTGTTAAGTTACTTTTTAATTATTCTAAAATTTCAACTGCATACTATGGTTGACTAAAAATAACACTCGAAATAATGTATGTGAATGTGTGCAATATGGGAATCATGTGATCTACCTCCCCGTGGCGATTCCTGGGTGAAAGTTTTGACCCTAGGTCACTTTCAGCTAAAGATCACGAATCTAGGAAAAAAGTGACCGGAAAAAAGTTATCGGGAAAAAAAAAAAAAACAAACTACAAAAGTGGATAAAAAGTGACGCGGAAAAAAAGTGACAAAGAATTGATTTTGAGGATTCATTGGTTAAGTATGAAAGGGGAATCTGGGGGGGGGGGGGGGCTCATAGTTTAGGTAAATGGGTTTTTCATGCTGAATTGACTGTTTTGGTTCAATTTTTGGATATACGTTCATCCTGAAAAGACGTTTGGCTGATTAGTTTTGGGAAGGGACGATTACGCCCCCCCCCCATACGTCCTCAATTAGATGAATGGGTTTTTATACAGAATTGTCCAACGTGTGTCAAATTTGCATATAGGATCTTTTTGATAAGGCTTATGTATAGTATAAAATGCCTGAAGAGATTCTAGGAGTTCTAATGGTTAAGTATAGAGGGGGAACGGGGGATAATTTTTCTTAAATTAAATAAATAACTTTTTACGCATAATTATCCGATTTGCTTAGAATTTTGGTCATAGGTTCATTATGATAAGACGTATCTCTGATTAGTTAAAGGGGGGTGAACAATTATCCCCCCCCTTAAACTAGATAAATAGGTTTTTATGCAGAATTATCCCATGTATTTCAAATTTTAAATATAGGTTCTTTCTGATAAGGCGGATCTCTGAATAGTTTTAAGGATTTAATATCTAAGTATAGAAGGGGAATAGAATATAACTCACCTTAAATTAAATTACTTTTTACTCAGAATTATCAGATTTGCTTCAAATTTTGGATTATAGATTCATTATGATAAGGCGTATCCCTGATTACATATGTGGTTATTTTGCCAATTAAAAATTTGGGCGGATGATTATTCTCCCCCCCCCCTTTAAATTAGATAAATTGTTTTTTATGCTCACTTATCCGATATATTTCATATTTTGGATATATGTTCTTTCTCATAAAGTGAATCCCGGAATAATTTTAAAGGTTTAATTGCTAAGTAAACAGTGGGGGAACGGACGATACCCCCCCCCCTTAAATTAATAAATGGCTTTTTATGCAGAATTATCTGATTTGATTCAAATTTTGATTGTGTGTTCATTATGATAATGCGAAGCCCTGATTAATTGTGGGTTATCCCCCGTTCATCGTTCTATACTTAGCCATTAAACCCTTAAAACTATTCAGGGATTCACTTTATCAGGAAGAACCTATATCCAAAATTTGAAATACGTTGGATAGTTGTGAAAGAAAAAAAAAAAAAAATTTATTTTATTTAAAGAGTTGAGGATTAATCGCCCTCTTCCCCTA
The DNA here is from genome assembly GCA_964019185.1 of Maratus speculifer. Lineage (NCBI taxonomy): Eukaryota > Metazoa > Arthropoda > Arachnida > Araneae > Salticidae > Maratus > Maratus speculifer. The sequence continues at coordinate 52,278,253 of OZ025295.1, read as the reverse complement.
TTTAATTAGCAAAAGAACCCCATAATTAATCAAAGATACGCCTTCTTATAATGAATATCCATCTGAAATTTGAAGCAAATCGGATGATTCTGCGTAAAAAGCCATTTATTTAATTTAAGGGGGTTTATACCCCGTTCCCCCTCTATACATAGCCATTAAACCCTTAAAACTATTCAGGAATTCACTTTATGAGAAAGATCCTATGTCCAAAATTTGAAATACATCGGATAAGTGTGCATATTTTTTTAATCTAATTTAAGGTGTGGATAGTAATCACCCGCCCTCCTTTTTAATTACCAATAGAGCCCCATAACTAATCAGAAATACGTCTTATCATAATGAACCCATGTCTAAAATTCGAAGCAAATCGGATAATTCTGCATAAAAAGCCATTTATTTAATTTAAGAGGGGTTTCCCTCATCTCCCCTTTATACTTAGCCATTAAATCCTTAAAACTATTCCGGAATTCACCTTACCAGAAAGAACCTAAACTTAAAATTGAAATACATGGTATAATTCTGCATAAAAACCTATTTATCTAGTTTGAGGGGAGATAATTGCTCGTTCCCCCCTTTATAATAAGTAGAAGAACCCATAACTAATCTAAGATACGTCTTATCATAATGAACTTATGACCAAAATTCTAAGCAAATCGGATAATTATGCGTAAAAATCCATTTAATTTAATTTAAGAAAGGTTATCCCCCGTTCCCCCTCTATACTTAACCCTTAAACTCCTAGAATCTCTTCAGGCATTTTATACTATACATAAGCCTTATCGAAAAGATCCTATATGCAAATTTGACTAACGTTGGATAATTCTGCGTAAAAACCCATTCATCTAATTGAGGACGGATGGGGGGGGGGGGGGTAATCGTCCCTTCCCAAAACTAATCAGGCAAGCGTCTTTTCAGGATGATCGTATATCCAAAAATTGAACCAAAACAGTTAAATCAGCATGACAAACCCATTTACCTAAATTTTGTGTCCCCCCTGATTCCCCCTTTTATACTTAACGAATGAATCCCCAAAATCAATAATAAATCCCCAAAATCAATTCCTTGTCACTTTTTTTCCGGTAACTTTTTTTCCTTGTCACTTTTTTCCGTGCCACTTTTTTCCGCTTTTGTAGTTTATGTCACTTTTTTCCGGTTACTTTTTTCCGTTTACCAAAGATCACACCTTTCGGCAAAAAAAATTTCAAAAAAATTTAATTTTAAAACATATTTTTCTCAGTCATAATTTTAAATTATCTGCATGGAAGACGTGAGTAGAAATCCAGTTTAAACAATTCAGAGTCGCTTTTAACACACAAGTTACAAAGATTCCGAACGGTTAGGTCGACGAGCGCGCGTCAATCTCATTGCAAAAAAAAAATTAAAGTCCTCCTATTCAAATGATGTGCGTTTAAACTCAAGCACATAAAAAAATCAATCTTAACAAAATTACTCCATAAAAATAACTCATTAATTCACCACGAAAGTTACCTTCTTAAATATTTCTTCATTAAAAAATTAACCCATAAAAAAATAATACCCTTCGTGTATCAGTACTCAAAAATAATAACTTTCCCCAAATACCCGCTTAACTCATCATGTAAGAGCACGGTGAAAAAAAAAACAAGTATGAAAAATCATGCGTTAAGCATAGATTATGAAGCACTTTCCAACACTTAATGAAATCTTTAACAAAACTTTGTTATTTACGGAAATAGTAGTGCATAGCCAAATATACCCAAATATGTATTCCAGTACATTAGAACAGCCCTGTATTTCATATGTCAGTTCATATAATGGGAAAATTTAGCTTAGCAAGAAAATACCCAGTAGCTTGAGATTTCTTTTTCAGCAATTTATACTATTAGATGGAAACATACTTGAATACTTTTGTTCAGCCCTGTAGTTTACATTGTACCTTTATTACACGTCAGCATTAGGCTAAAATTTATTGTAAACTAAAACACTTTTAAAACAACTGAAATCACATTCTCATAAATCATCATTCATACGCGTCCATGTACCGAATTCTTTGCGTGGCCCTGTATATCCTTTTATCTATATTCTGCAAACATTTCTCAGTAAATTGAATGAAGCTCAGCGTAAAAATGCATAGCTTATTTAAGAACCACGTTTAAATAATTTACGCTCATATTCAGTAACATTGGTGAGCTCTTTATGGGTAGCCCTGTATATGAACTATAACATTTATACACATCATATAATGTGCATATATTTAGTGAAATATAAACGAGCATATCATAATTAAAATGCATTTCATCCCTCCATCATCCATCATCGGACACATATACGGTACTTCGGAAAAAATATACTATTTGAAATCTTTTGTGTGGCCCTGTAAATGCTATGTACTTCATATTATGCAAGACAGTAGCGTATAATTTATATTAAGCTTCAGAGACATATATCAATTTTATTATACATGAAAAAGCTTAATATATTTAAAATATGTAATGGGAAACTTTTGATTCGCCCTGTAGATAAACTAATCATGGTAGAAACTTCATTTTCGATAGGACTTGTGCTAGGGTAAACTTCAATAACGTCCTAAAATTTCATGGCAATCTGAATATATTAACGATTTTTCCCCATAGGCCGTAATGTAATGGGAAACTTTTGATTCGCCCTGTAGATAAACTAATCATGGTAGAAACTTCATTTTCGATAGGACTTGTGCTAGGGTAAACGTCAATAATGTCCTAAAATTTCAAGGCAATCGGAGCATATTAACGATTTTTCCCCATAGGCCGTAATGTAATGGGAAAATTTGATTCGCCCTGTAGATAAACTAATCATGGTCGATACTTCATTTTCAATAGGGTTCGTGCTAGGGTAAACATCAATAACGTATAAAAATTTCATAGCAATCCGAGTATATTTACGGGAGTTAGAGCGCGGACAGACGGACAGACGGACAGACGGCCATCCGGCCAGACGGACAGACGGCCAGACAAACCGAATGCATAAGTACTTTTCAACTTTGTTGGAAAGTGCTAAAAACCGAATGCATAAGTACTTTTCAACTTTGTTGGAAAGTGCTAAAAACCGAATGCATAAGTACTTTTCAACTTTGTTGGAAAGTGCTAAAAAGGGGTGGAATCAATCTTCTGAAAATTCCCGCTTTAAATCAAAAAATAAATCCTTAAACTATACTGCACCTAAAATTTTTAAGTCACCACATTAAAAATTAAAAAAACCCATCTTACTATAGTACAGAAAAAAAATTATATGTCCTTGAAATACCCGCTTAACCCCTCATCTAAAACACGGTGAAAAAAAAAAAATCAATCTCCCCAAAATGTCCGCTTAAAATCGAAAAAATAAATCCTTAAACTATACCGCACTGAAAATTTTAATGTCCCCATATTAAAATTGAAAAACCCCTTATACTATAGATCAGCAAAAAAAATTCTATGTCCTTGAAATTCCCGCTTAAAATTAAACCTCTCATCAAAGAACACGGTGAAAAAAAATGAAAGTCGCTTCATTTCAAATTTTTAATTACCTTTTTAAATGAACAACAGCATAACTCTGTCGAAAAACATACCCCACGTACTGTAACACGCCGAAAATTTTAAAGTTCCCGCATTAAAAATAAAAAACCTCATCGTACTATAGTACGGTGAAAAAATCCTAACTCCCTGAAATTCCCGCTTAAAATTAAAAAAAAATCATTTGACCCTTCCTCTTAGTGTAATAATCGCGAGAGGAGGAGCAGGAGCACCAGACATTAAAATTAATAAACCCCTCGTACTATAGTATGGTAAAAAAAATTCTAACTCCTTGAAATTCCCGCTAAAAATTAAAAAAAAAAATCCTTTGGCCCCTCCTCTTAGAGTAGAATCGTGTGAGGAGGAGCAGGAGCTAGAGGTCTGCACGGGCCGAAATTTCGAGGCCCGGGCCCGGCCCGGCCCGAACGAAAGAAATATTGGCCCGACCCGGCCCGGCCCGAAAGTTAAAAATTCGGCCCGAGCCCGGCCCGAATGAAAAAAATAATGGCCCGACCCGGCCCGGCCCGAAAGTTAAAATTTCGGCCCGAGCTCGGCCCGGTCCGGAAAAAAGTTTAAAATTCGGCCCGAACCCGGCCCGGCTCGAGTGAATTTCTACAGAACATTGATCTTTAATCTTATGGAAGAGTTCTGACCAAAAAAAATTATATTAGTCTTTTTTTTTTTCCATGTTTATAATCTCCATTTATGCAGAAGTGCTGTAGGCTGCGATATTTATGCTTTTAAATGAATCTTTGTTTGTTGTATGTAAATGTATTAGTTATCGCTAGTATTATTAATCCATATTCCCTGTAATGGAGACAAAAAATCGAAAAAGCGGTATATGGTAAAATTTCCAAAGACGAAATCCCTTTGGAACGAAAAAAAAAAAAAATGCATTCCCTTCTTAACAGATGTAAATGTTTAATATATTTTTTTCTCCCGTATTGTTGTATTCATTTAGCATGGATGTACATTTTAAAAGAAACTTTCAGTTTTCAGTTTAAAAAAAAAATAATCATGTTTTTGTGTGTGCGTGTGTGTGTGTTTAATTCTATTTTAAAACGCCTAGTAATCTACGATTCTTTAAAACGAATAAATTCTAATGTTTAATTGTAGAATAATGACGGCTTAAAAGTATATGCTTTTTTTGCAGAAATTTTTTGACAAAACCAAATATTACTGATTTTTAAAAAGTCGAGAAAAGGATTTTCATATAGGAAGATTCAATAGGAACTGATTATTTTGGTCCATGAAAACTAGGAAGTATGAAGTCAGTCTCGGCTTCGTAGGGAAAAAAAAAAGTTAGGCCCGGCCCGATACTTCAGCAAAAAAATTAAGACCCGATCCCAGCCCGGCCCGAAAAGATTAGTGACTAGGCCAGCCCAGCCCGGCCCGAATGCCATTATTGAAAATCGGCCCGAGCCCGGCCCGCGGGCCGGGCTCGGGCTTCAGGCCGAGGCCCAGCCCGTGCAGACCTCTAGCAGGAGCACCAGAGGAGGAGCAGGTGCTTGGGAGGAGGAGCAGAGGAGCCGGAGCTGCTCCTTGCTCCGGCTCCTCCTCCTGAGGCCGGACCCCCATTTTTCCTCTACTATTATAGTTATAATTATATAAATAGCCAATTAATTTTGCAAATGACAAATATGGAACTACTGCTGAGAATATTTAAGCTTCAATATATCTTTTTTATTTACAAACTGCCACATAGTAAGAACAAAAAAAGTTTCGTTATACAAAAAAAAAAAAAAAAAAAAAAAAAAAAAATTTGAGATTTTTTTTCTTCAAAAGTTTGTTTCGAAAAGTGCATTTGGGGGCTTCTTTGTACTTCAATGGGTAAGCACGGGCTTCACGAATCTATTCTGTAAACAGGCCCTGCCTGGAACAGTGATGTTTTCTACCAGTTTTAAAAGACATTTACATCCACTAAAAAGAAAAGAAAAAAAAATGTGACAGCGATCTCATATTAACTATAGTGAATCCAAATTTCATCTCATTTGTACGTTGATTGCCAATCTTCAACAACTTTTAGCAACTGGCGAGATCGAAATGATTCCCCGATCTTTCGAGATACTGGACAATGGCGCCATTGACGGCAATATCTTCAAGAATTGAATTAAAATGAACTCTGAGTCGTTGTCCTAATTATATGTCGAAGTACACCAGTTTTGACGTTCGTAAAAGATAATTTTTTGTTTATTTCATTTGCTATGTCCACAACCGAAGCAAAAATATAATTTTTTCTCTCTTTTTCTACTTCAGTTCTTTCTTTTTCATGTCAAGCAAAACTGCGTTCTTCGGCCTTGTAACTGGAGAATATTTCAGATTGATAATTTTTTTCTTTTTGAAATATATTCGTGTTCTTTTTTTTTCTTCCTTAACTTTTTTGTGTCGCGTAATTGCCGCTCATTCATTAGCAAGTGGCTTATTATTCATTGAATCTTATGAATGAAAGTCGAGTAATAAACTTCCTTCGGCGGTTTAATGTAAAAAAGGCTGCTGATTTTAACGAATATTTGATGTTTACGATAACACGATGCGTGTAAACTTCAGTGTGAGCGTTCATTGTGTTACTTGCGCTTGTTAATCGTGTTCTATCTGTTTATCTATTTGTTTCTATTAGAATTTTTCAAAAGGAACTTTAAAAAAGGACAAAAATAATATTTGCAATTCAGTAAGTTCTTAATTTGGAATATTTATTTTCTACTCTAGCCTAGATTTTCTTTCATTGCTCTTCTACAGAAATCTGCTTTTAAATTATTGACCAGGTTCTTGCCTGCCGGATTTATGCCCGGCTGAACGGGTTGTTCAAAGGGTTTGTTTTGTCAAAGGAGAAAAGATTCACCTTATCTCTCCATGGCAGAGGTCTGCAATTCAAAGTCTTAGTAATATATACATAATATCTTAGAAATAAAAGAAATAAAGTTTGTACAGCCAATAAAATCGAATTTCTTATTTCAAGATATCATGCAATAGTAACTTTAAATTATTTTCATGTAAAAATAAACATAAAAGTAAGCAGAAAACATCTTAATAAATAAAACATAGCAGGAAATCTCACTGTACCAAGAATCATAAAAATAGTTTAAGGATAGATGATGCCAAATAATAAATAAACCTTTCTGGAGGCCTGATCCCTTGCTGCAATCCTTTGAAATTCACCCAACTTCACGCCTGTTATATGTATATAAAAATGTTGTACTAGATACTATTTACAATCTATATACAAGATATCATAAGAAAGATGATCTGTAACTTTAAGTAAAATACAAATTTCTCTTGAAAAAAAAAAAAAAAAAAAAAAGAATTAGTAAGTTATTATAATAGAATTTTAATCATTAATCTTCTGATATTATTATTTATTTTATTTATTTATTTAATATTATTTTAGGTGGGTGGAGGGAAGAACTGCTCACCAATCCTTAATTTTTGTAAGTGACTTTGCTTTAAAATAATTTTGGTCACTTTTTGTCAATTGTAGACATTTGGTACCCTATTAAAGAAAATTCTGATTATTTCCACAGGCGAGAAAAGTCATCAGTCATCAAATGAAGGGGTGCGGGACAGCTGACCACATGTCCTTGTATTGGTAAGACACTGTCTGAAATTCCGATTTGCTGACGCATTCCTGAGATAATTTTACTCATAAAGGCATGAAATTGATTTGATTTTTTTATACAATGAGCATTAAATCTAATAGCACTTTTTATTTTTCGTTAAAGACCGAGGATCTTGCAGATGATGCTGTCAAAATTGAAATTTTCAAGAAAATTTCCAGACGCAACAGCTCAATAAAGGTTGTCATGAAACACCATTTCTTATTTATTACTCAAAAAGTAATTCATTTTTCGAACAAAGAAAGAAAAATTGATTCCAAATAACTTCAATACTATGACTACTAGTGTCGTAATTTTATGCATCCAGATGAATTCTTGAATGTGTCAGAAAGTTCGTGTTGTTGATGGGAATTTTTTTTCTGCTTGAAAACTGTCGCAAGATTTAACTCATTTTACTGAAACAAACACAGCAAATCATTCAGCCACAGAATATAAAGCTTTCTGGGAAACATAAAACGTGGGTATCTTTTCCAGGCATAGGAACACGAAAATTCAATGTTTTATACGCCTGTTTTTGTAGCCTGAATAAATGCTAAAAAAGTTTCATTCCATAAAGATTAATATTTATAGAGGACGGTATCGAGGACCTCCCATTTTGCGAGTTTTGTGGGGGAGCATTGTGTCTGGTGAAAGAAATCGTTAAAATACACGACAAAATGCACGTTCGTGACGAAGAATAAGGGTTGTTTCGCACTCTAATGTTACAGAATTCACTGGGAAGAGTTGACATTAATTATAAAAGGAGATGAAATACTTGATGCTGTCCTCTGTCTTCTTACAAAGCTCTCTTTCATTTTTTCGCGCTCGATTTCGAAGCCATTACTTAGCTAAAATTTGTTCCAGATACGTTGGATTGGTGAATTTTTTCGTTATTTTGTTATACAATGGGAATTGTTTTCTGGATTGAAAGCACATAGCGCAGCACAGTAACTAGTTGGCAAATGTCTGATTAGAAAGTTCATAACAAAGCTAAAAAAAATTCTTTTTATAAGGTGGTCTGGGGTAATAACGCCAGGCGGGGTAATAACGCCAAGTGCTAATATTTTGCATAATTATGAAATAATCTGGTAAATGACACCCATGTGCTCTGCGCAGAAGGGTTTTGAGTCATATAAATCGCAAAAAACAGCTTCAAGTTAATTTGTTTCATTTTTAGGTCTTATTGTTTTTACAAGCAACTAAAATTAATGCTTGATCTAAAATTTGCGAGATACGTTTTGTGATGTGAAGACTATTTTTTTTATCCGGAAATACTTTGTTAATTACATAAATTTGTAGTACATTTCATGGACTTTCAAAATGTTGTTGAAGATTTTGGATATCTTCTCGAGATAATTTGTAATTTAAAATGTACAGCGCAATAACTATAACGGGGTAAAAACGCCAATCCTTGGCATTAATACCCCGGTTGATTCCCTACAGTGGCCGAGTTACATCCTAAATACTGATTCAAATAAACACAGTTAAAACTGTGCAATGTTTCTAATAATTCTATTTAAGCGGTCCTTTTTAAGCAAAAAGAAGCTCACGGTCTGATATTCTTTTGCCTCATCCTCCCCCCACACACACCACACCTTTATTTTTCTTACACTTTCACAAAAATTGAACATTTTCAGTAGCTTAGAATGCAATTTTGTCAATTTCTAAGTTTGTAGAGTTTGTGTTTTTAGAATTGGGCAATCTACATGCAATTATTCCATGTTATTTCATATTTTGTTTGTATGGCGTTATTACCCATATAGGTGGGTAATAACGCCAAATAGCATTGGTCAAGAAATCACGCCATTACATTTTATGAATACATATCTGTTAAATTATTTTTTTTATATAGATAGTCAATGAGTTGCTGTATCAAATCATATATTTGTTTGAAAAATACAATCTAAAACTGAGCCGTGAAAATTGGTAGAACCTTAACGTGGCGTTATTACCCCAGGGTACCTTATTTAATAATAAATAAATATGGCAAGTTTGTCATAAAACTTTTAAAAGGTACTTTAGCTACTTATTTACTACAGGCAGCTTTTCTAACTAATTTTTTTTCTATTTGTCGCCGCAAATTAATAATTAATGTCACACACGTATTTTTAATAGAAAATTTTGTGTAGTGCATATCAACAACTATAAATTATTAAATTAATAAACAAATAAAAGTCCTATATTATACATTGTGTGAGTATATTTACAAAATATCTTCAAAAAATAGCAAGCAAGTTCGTAAAACGAAATCTCGCGAAATCTCTAATTTAAAGACGGTATGTAATTTTATACATTAATTGTTGTAGTAAAAAAAATATAGAATATGCTACTATGAAATCTCAATATTATGTATCATAATCATTTAAAAAAAGATTATATTAAACAATCACTGTAAAAAAAAATTCATTAAATTTACTGAAAAAACTGCTGGCAGCAATGTTACCAGCAGTTTTTGCCGTAAGTTTAGCGGATTTTTTTTTTTTTTTTTTTTTTTTTTTTTTTTTTTTTTTTTTTTGTGATTAAAATAAAAAAAAATTAGTTATGGAATAAAAAAGATCAAATAAAAAAAATGGATTTGTGAAAAACAAATCAAAAGACAAGCCACTGTTTAATCTTCTGTTGGAAAGAACAGTCAAATTGTCCCGGGTAAAAAAAAAAAAAAAAAAAAAAAAGTATTATTTCTTATATTAGAACAGCAAAAGTTTAAAAAGTTCATTCCTTGCCAAAATAATTTGTTGTGTTCATGACTACCAAATATCATCACGATGGTTATAGGCCCTAAGGGGGGGGGGGGAGCGCCCTCCGTGGGAAAGACTTTCTATTCGCAGAACACCAATTAAAAATCTGAACGGTTAGGCCGACGGTCGCGATTGGGTTAAGCCCAGCACCTACTATCAACCAGTTTCGAGGGCAGCGCCTCTCGGCCACTGGTGGGGCATAGTGCGCTGAAGAAAGAATAAATTAAGATACAAGAGAAAAACAATGAATTAAGAATAAAAAACGGAAATGGACTATACCCAGATTCCAAATAATATGTTCAAATAAATATCTAATATTCGATTCATCTAACGTTCAATATGCTTGATCACTGCAGTTATAATTAAGATTATATGTATACAATTAAATCTTTAATCTACAATTATTAAACAATAATTATTTTTAATTAAAACTAAGCAAAATACATTAATAAAACTAGATATAATTTTAAGAGCTTTAATATGTTTCAAAATTTACTGTGAAAAAGAATAGTACAATAATAATATAATAAACTATTACTTCTAATTAACAAAAATGCAAAATTGAAAAGTTAAAATGCTTTATACTTTTTCAACATGTACACAAAATTCCATCAAAAAATACAATATATTGATAATTTAGAATGCCTAACATACAGGGTGTATCTAAACTACTGGGTAAAACTTTAAGGGGTGATAGTACACATCAAAACAAATAATATTAAATGGGAAACTAAGGGTCCCAAACATCTTTCGAAGGAGATAGGCGCCATCAAAGTTTAGGGTCCAAAATTTTAAATGATTATAAAAAACGGAAAAATTGGTCGATTCGTTTGCGGTTTTCACGAAAACTATTCTTTATGTCAGTATTTTCTTGAAAATAAATTATAAAGATAAATTTCAAAAAATGCCGATAGAGGGCGCTTTAGACTTTGAAGTAACGAACAACTATTTTTTACCGTTATTTTTTGCATCTCATTAAAATTTTTTAGACGTTTAGACATAAACTTAAATTTTGAGCTCAAAATCTGTGGTTAAGTAGCGCAAGCTGAACTGTGTTCAATGGGAGTGGGTAGGTTCAAATTTCAAATGATTATAAAAAACAGAATAATTGGTCAATTGATTTGCGGTTTTCCCTAAAACTCTTCTTTATGTCAGTATTGTCTTGAAAATAAATTATAAACATAAATTTCAAAAAATGTCCATAGAGGGCGCTTTTGACTTTGGAGTAACGTACAACTATTTTTTACAGTTATTTTTTGCATCTCATTAAATTTTTTTTAAGCTTACACATGAACTTAAATTTTGTGCTGAAAATCTGAATCGTTGAGAGTGATATAAGTAGCGCTAATTGAACTATGTTTAATGTGGGTGGAAAGGTTCAAATTTCAAATGATTATACAAAACGTAAAAATTGGTCGATTCGTTTGCGGTTTTCTCTAAAACCATTCACCATTCTTTATGTCAGTATTTCCTTGAAAATAAATTTTAAAGATAATTTTCAAGATATTCCGTTAGAGGGCGCCTTACACTTTAGAGCAGGCATGTCAAACACGTGGCCCGCGGGCCACAATTGGCCCGCCAGGAACTTCTCTGTGGCCCGCCAAGCCTTTGGCATATGTTTGATTCAGTTCTTAGTTGATGCAGAAAATAAACTTTGCATTGCAAATCTTACAGCGTTGCAAAATTGGGGAATGATTTTATTCAAAATATCTACCATTATTTCAAAATATTAATCTGCATTATATTTAATGGCAAATATTGACATACATTGAATTTAATAATCCGCAATTAAATAAAGAAAAGTTTAAAATTTTTAATTAATGGTTGTTATTTTGGATGAAATATTTTTTACGGTTTGGCATAGGAGATGAAAACATCGATTCAACACCACTGTGGCATAAATGATACAAACATACTGTCTTGAATATGATCAAATCTAATTCATTTTAAAATTTTCTTTCCAGGAGATAGGGTATGCAAAAGTTATCAACAAGAAAGTTAAGAAGAGCATATCTTAATCTGAAAAAAATATATAAAAGCTTTATATATATTTTTTCTAGTAGTTTATTATGTACTTTATGGTGAAACGAATACATTATTTTACTGCGCTGTTTGATTCACTACGATATTACAAAGTAATGCATGGCATTTGTTAGGTATTTCAAATGTATGAAAAATCAATTAAAAGAAAAACGCTAATTTCTAATTAAAAGTTTCTAAAAAATCAAAAGAAATAAATAGTTTTAAAAGGCAAAGGTGAAACAAATTTTCATTTTGTAAAATATAAAAAGAAAATAATAATAACAAAAAATATTTAATCTGTTTTTATTATTTGGCTGCATGCATAGTCGAAAGCGAGCATTTTGGACATAAGCTCATTAATTAATTTCATTTTTAAAGGTTAGTAAACGCATCATTATAAATTATCCCTGTAAAATCTTTTATCTTTCTTGATGGTGAAGATATAACATCAGATTCATAAAAGTCAATTTGAAATATTTTTTTATGCTCAAACAAAGACTGAAAAATTGCGTTTGATATGTAGAAACTTCGTTGAAGTTTGCTAAGAATTTACTCACAAATATTTCGAAAATCCCACAAATATATAGAAATAATTTGGATAAATAAATAGATTTTAAACTGAAACTTTGTTGAAAAAAGTGTGTTCGTGAATCATATTAAAAGTAATCCATCTGCTTTTAAAAACAACTATTGGATGCAATAACACACAACTCGAAATCGTTCAAGTTAGAATAAAGAATAACCAGAATAGTTTTAGAATTTTAAAAATTTGCAGGGGGCATTTCTATAAATATTCATGATATAACCAGAAATTTCCATAATCGCATGAAATCGATAATTTCAATACGTGTTGCTATAACTGAAAATTTTCATTAAACAAGACATTTTCATTAGTAGACAGTAGCCATCAGTAGCCACCAACAAATATTCTTTTAATAACCGCTTTCTCTCATTTAATGGCCTTGGGGCCGGAGGCTAGCATTTATTTTGTCCTTTAACTTTATAATTCTTGAAAATATAAGTGAAAAAAAATTTTACTCTGTGGGTAGTTTTTTTTTTTTTTTTTTTTTTTTTTTTTTTTTCCCGCAGACACAATATGTACTTAAAAATAAATGAGGCGAGTCTGGAAATTCTTTCTAAGCCGGATCAATGCCCATAGCTAATATATTTTTTAATCAATTACGATTTTTTTTTTTCATAATATTATATTGTAAATAATTGTGTTCTACCAATCATTGGTTTTATAAAAAGTAGCAATTACAACATAAAAGAAAAGGCAAACATTAGGATTGCAAAATTACTAACACATTTTTGTATAATTTTGATTGCGATTCAAATTTTAAAAAATTCATTATGTGTTTAAGCTTGTTTGAATTTTTATTTTAACTTATTTTTCATTACATTTGACAGTGCTCTCTCGTAATATACTTTTCTTACAGATTTGTTTTTACTTAATAAATATTGAAAAAAATTCATGGTGCGCATTTTTAATTTTTCCAATGAATAGTTTTTAAATTTTTGTATGTATTTTTGTTGTTTGTTTGTTTTCTAAAACAATGCTGTATTTTTTACGAACAGTTTTCATTTTGTGCGATTGTCATCAAATTAATCTCCTTCTTTATTTTCGATAATGTGGCCCGCGGCTTTGTGTACATTGCTAAATTTGGCCCACGGTGGTAGACGAGTTTGACATGCCTGCTTTAGAGTAACCAATTAGTGTTGCGATTTTCTTTAATCCGTCCCTTAAACAGTATACAAGTCTTACTCACTGTGTATTCTTTCAAAAAATTTCTTGTTCGAAAATTTTGAATTTATTTGTTCATTGTTTTGTATAATGTGTAAGGAAGCAATCTGTCGAAGCTCTATCTTTTACGAGACATTTTCAAGATAGCGAAGGCAGATCGTCGGTTTGTCAATCTCAAGAGTTTTGCTGAAATCTTCTCAACACCCGTATGGTAAACCATCAGAGATTTAGAGGGGCATGCAAAGCTTTGGGGATCTATCCAGCTTTCTGTAGCGAGTGTAGCATGGATTTGTATACAATCCAGATGGCCACAGTAGGAGATTGCATTTCGGTCTGCTGTTGATAAGGGTTTGGCTTGGTAGGTACAGTTATAGGTCTGCAGGGGCTTAATATTTCCGGCCTATGACCGCAAGAAGACTTTTTTGGACAAAGGCTTGGCAAGAAAAGGATACCAAAAAAATATTTTATTCTTTTTCTGTTTTATTTCGTGGGAGGGTTTGTTGTTTCGCATCTAATACCACAGACCTGACCCCCCCCCCCCCCTCCTTCAAAATGAAGCGTGTCTCATGATTTGGTACAAATTGAGAATTTGCCAAGCTGGTGAATTATAAAGTTAGTCATAAAAACACCGGGCAATAATAAACAGGACAACACATTACTACATACTACAGTTGGTACCAATTGCTACATAAGAAACAGCTGGAAACTGTGCACAAACAATAATAATAATAAAAAAAAAAGAGTAGAGAGGTGTTTCTTTAACCTCTTTGGGACGAGCGACTTTTGCAAAATTTTTAATCTTTTATTACTAGTTAAAAAAAAAAAAAAAAAAAAAAAAAAAAAATTGAATCGGGAAAATGCTCTGATTAAATAAAGCAAAATTTACAATAAAAATTTACTGGTGAGAATAATCAAAGATTCTGTGCATCTTATACTGCACGTATATCAGTCGCTCGTCTCAAGTGGCAAAGTGGGATACACAGAATCACGTGTTACCTGATTTGTAATGTACATCAAAGAAGTATGTCAATTTCAATATTTTAAAATAATGTAACACTCTTAAACTACATTAAAAATGATTTTTTCCAATAGACTATAACATAATTGAATTATTTTTGTCCTGCTATTCTTTCTATTCTTAACTTAATTTAAATTCATGATCGATATAAATAATCCATGGTTCACATGAGCCGGATATTTCTAAATTTTAACATAAAGTAAAAACAGTATTTGTTATTAAAGAAAATAACTAATATTAAATCTAATGCATTTATTAAGATTAAAATGGAAACTCTTACAAAAATTATTCGACAAATAAGTTGATAGTTAGTTGATAGTTATCTTAATAACATAATCTTAATATAAACAAAATTATGTTTGAAGGATGCTTTAACCCTTTCCGGCACACTGTACCCGGTCTGGGATACCTAATTTTAATTACAAAACTTGCAAGCGGCACCAATAATATTTTAGTAAAATTCTGTTTATACATTAAAAGCTTAAATTAAGGAATTCAAAATATCTAAAAAATTCGTTTGTGAATTCCGGTGTCAGTCGATTATTTCTCATTTTACTACAGATTTTGCCCGTGCCGGAAAGGGTTAAATATCCCTGTAAGTGAACTATAAACATTATACGCATTTCATTTTTAATTCTGAAGATGTACAGTAATCCTCAATGACATTACGTGCAAATCCGAATATATTTACCCGAGTCACAGCTCGGGCATACAGACAGAAAAACAAATTGAATTCATAAGCACATTTCAAATATCTTGTAAAGTGTTAAAAAAAACATAAAAAGAAAAAATGAAGAAAAAATCAGTGCTGAGAAATTTGACGCAAAACTGTCATAGCCTCGATACAATAAGCACATGTCGCCACGACATGAAAATGGATACAGCAGGCAAAAAATGTCATTATTAATGGCGATCGCAAAAAATATTTCTACTTGGTGTGAAAGCTTTCACCAGCCTCTTTAATTGTTCTAATCAGAACTTATTTCCCCCGATAATTCATCTGAAACCCAAATAAGACACTTTTTGTGCTCATGCTTTCATAACATAGAAAGAAGTCCTTTCATATGTATATTTTTTTTATTTCACATGAAGACAAAACTTCGGAAATTTAAATAAAAAATGCATTTATTATATTTTCATTGAAAAATGTGTTATTATTGATGATGATCAGAGTAGATATTTCTGACAGTTGGCACAGCTTTTTCCAGCCTCTTTAATTATTCTATAATCAAAACATATTTTCTCCAGTAATTCGTTTAAAATCTAAATTGGAATGGTTTTATAGATTCTGATATTCCTGATAACAGGAAACATCGTGAGTGGTACTGGCAAAGCGGTTATTGTGATCCAACATGTACTACCTTATTGGGTATGTAAAATTTGTTTTTAAATTGCATATATCATAGAATAACACAATAGTATATCACCTTATTTAATTGGTGTAATCAAATTCGTTTAAAACCCCATTTTTTAATTGACCTCATGACCTCATTAATTCATGACCTCAAGACAAATGTAAATTCTTTTGCCATTTTTTTCATTTTATTTAATTTAAAAACAAATATATCCTGTTAGAAATAGGATAAATTTGCTTCAATAATAAAACAACAGTTAAAAAAGTTACATAAATCAATATTATCAAACAATCAATAATAATAAATTTGTTCCTATTTTGTTCAAATGTTTAAAAAAAGAAAGAAAAGCTTTAGTTTCTTTCTTTCTTTCTTTCTTTCTTCCTTCTTCTTCTATTATTTAATTTTTATTAATTTATTTATTAATTTATTTATTCATGCGATTTAGTGATCCGTTTCTATAGAATTTCATGCATTTTGAGATTCAAAAACAGCAAGTTTAATTTGTGACACTAAAGATTTAAAATGATAATAATAATAATAAATGAAACTCCCTTAAAGGACTGCACGGGCCGGAATTTCCAGGCCCAGACCCGCGCCTGCCCGTACAGAAATCTGTGAAAAAAGGCTCGGCCAGAACTGACCTGACACAATTTTTACTATTTCGAAAAAATTTAGTTTTTTATTATATAATTAAGATTTTTTTAAAGAATACTGCATACATATTTATGGTATGATTTTACAGTATATTTTACAGAAAATACACAACAGCAACATTAATAACTACTTGGATTCTTAGACATTCAACATCCAAGTAAAGATTCATTAAAAAATTAATATGGCTGAGAGAAAAAAAAAAAAAAAAAAAGAAAGAAAGAAAGAAAGAAAATTAAAAACATCATAACTTTTGAAGCTGTATAATAAAAAGTAGATTTATGAAAGCATTTCTATCATTTTATTGACGATTTTCTCAAATCCAAAGGAGCTACTTTCTGATACATTTTTGAATTCATTTCTTTTCGGAAACGCATAAGATAGCAGGTGTTTTTACTCAGAAACTAAGTAATCGAATGACGTTGTCCATTTTTTTAATTGCAAGCAATTTAAGAGAATACTGTCGAAATTGGCGTTTTGAATCAAATTTCCGGAAGCGACAGCATGAGAAGGGAGAAAAATCAGCAACCACATGACGAGAATCTCTTATATCTCAACAAATATATACAAGTATCTAATTTACCAAACAGGGAAAACATTATTCCAAAGATTACGTTAACATAAGTTCTTTATCGTTATTAACACTTATTATGCCCTACACATCTTGAGAACAATTAAGTCCAGTTCTGGGCCGTCTCAACTGTATAGAAAAACAATGCAAGCCTGATCTAGGCTCTTTACGCGTCTGCTAAATAAATAATGGGGCACCGGAGCTTTGAGGGGCGAAATAATCTAAAACCTTGCTCTTTTCGAAGTACTAAAACACAAACAATATGCAATTAAAACTCTTTTTTTTTCGCATAAAGTATGTAACTTTAACTATATTATCATCCAGAAAAATAATTGTTGTAAAGTACATCATTAATATTTAAATTGTGAATTTAAAAATTCATCTGACTAATTCATTCTTTAATGCTGATGCGCGTATGACAAAGTTCTAAATTATGCATATAAAAAATATTTTTTGATTAAAATAAAAACATACCATACCATTTCTAACTTAATACCAAAATATACACAAAACGTTTTGTTTAAAATTTAATTTTAACACAAAATCAAAAAAAGTTCAAAATTTTGTTCAAGTTTTTTTAAGTACAAATTAAATAAATAAATAAATAAATAAATAACCAAGATATGTGGATTATTTTGGTTTAGCTAACTCATAGAACACAAAGAAATGCATGTTTTTTAATTTTCTCACAAGCTGTAGCTAACATAGTTTAGAAATAAAAGTGCACACAGTTTCTAAATTTACTAATCTGAGAAAACGCTTATTTTTAAAATTCTAATGTCTACGGATTTGTAACTATAATCACTGAGTATAAAGGATTATAACTTGATAAATAATGCAGATTTTAACCTATATCCATGGAATAACAATTTTAAGATCTTTAAACATGTTAGATGATCTACAAATCCGCCAAAATTTTTACTGTAAAAGATTTAAGTTAGATTGTCATGAGAATATCTTGATCACAATTCTGTATTTCAGGTCTGAAAATCATTAAGGTATGGATGCACCTTTCGTTAAAAATTTATTTAAATTTAAAAGAATTCTCACTGTTGCATAATACGTACATGTACAGTATATGAGTGTGTATAATTTAATAAATTGTGCTATACAGTGTACCGTTTAAAATAAACATAGCGAGCAACTTGGAAGGTGGGAATCAACTAATCGCACTTTCATTATTTCTAATATGTTAAAATTTTATTTGGTTCTCGAACAACTTTTTGGAACGAATTTTGTTTGAAAACACAAGCTAAAACTAAAAACTAAAAAAAAAAAAAAAAAAAAAAAAAAAAATGCGGTTTAAGAAATTTTCAAAAGTTGTCCAAAAATTACCAATATTTGTTATTCTTTCTATGAGTAACTGTGGTCTGGGTCTATGCCAGAAGTTTTATGTCTTTAGTGTGACTCAGAGCTTGACATTTTGGTAGTATTTTAGTGTCACAAAACATTACATAAGATAATTCAAATAAATTCGCTAAATCACTCAAATCAACTGACATCCTTCTTTAAGTTAGAATATGTTTATTATTCATATTATTATTATTATCGTCGTCATTATCATAATCTTTCCTCATTAATAGTTAAAGAAATTTACTAAAAGGAGATGGCAGGTCTTTACAATACAAATATAATTTTTTGACAAAATAATTTAAAGAAAGTTGAAAAAATATACATATTCAAATTTCATAATCTTAGAAAAAAATATAGGATGAAATTAATTGTAGTTTGTGAAAACTGGTAATAACAATCGATATTTAAGTTTTCCGATTTAAGTTTATTTTGCATATGTTATATTGCATACTTAGGTTCATCAATTTTTGGCAGTTGATGTATTCAATTCTTCACAAAATGAATGCATAAAATTTTACTGTTACATCGAAAAAGAAAATTAAATAAAATAAATAATAATAATAATAATAAAAGCCACAAAAAAATTATTTTGCAATGTTTTTCCACCCTATATCCTGAATTCATCACTAGATAAACAAATTCCATTTTACAACCATAAATAAAACATGCAGTGAAAAAAAAAGAAAAAAAACACGGCCGTTTATTTTATTAACATTTGAACTGCAATAAATGATATTCTATTTAAAAACATCTTTATATATACAGAATTTTTGAAAATTGTATAGCTTTCATAAAAATGCATTTAGAAAAATTAGCAAATGAATGTAGATTAAATTGTAGAAATTTACTGGAATAAATATTGGGATGTAAACTGAGCCCCCCCCCCCCCCAGACACACACACAAATGCAGGCATTATTTATCTATTTTATTTATTTATTTTATTATTGTTATTTTTTATTATTTATTTAATTAGTTTTCGAGCACAGAAATATGTTTAGAATCGGCCTTAGGACTACTTTCCGACACGTTTTTAAATTCATTTTAATTTAGAAATGCATGAAATTGGCTAGTGTTGTTATGATGAAACTATGTAATCGTAAGACGCTTTCCATTTTTTAGTGAACGCAAAAGAACTTTCAGAAAATATTGTCAAAGTTGCCGTTTTGCATCAGATTTCCGGATGTGATTGAGATAAAGAAACTCAGGTGGTCAGGTGGAACTAAAAATTGTTTATATCTTGATAAATAATTTATTAATTAGAAAACGGAAAACGCAAGTCGGTTTCAATTCATCTCTATAGTTAGATCTAATTTTCTGCCTTTACGTTTGAAATTGTGTCTGAAAATGCATCAGAAATTTTAGCGTTTATTGAGCAATGTTGTACCGCCTTATCACTATATTTGCAGATTTTTACCCTTTTTTAAAAATCAATTTTACTCTTTTTTTCCAGGCAAAAAAGAAAATTTACTCAATTAAATTTTATAATCCAGGGAGAGATAGTGCCACCCCATCCCCACCCCCTCCTGCTAACGCCATGTAAATTTATAAAAGCCTTGAAGTCAGCATTTGAAGGAAAATAGTTTTTAGTTTACCCTGTCAACTCTCGCACGATATCAGAAAATAAAGGAAATGCGCCAAAAAGGGAGTTTTATTGCCAAGACTGGCAGCCCTGTCGAACCCAGGGACCTGAGAAGTAAAGACGGTAAGTCACCAATCAGCGCTAGCATGCTCATCTTCAGATTCTTTTGAGAAGTTAAGAGTTCTCTTCTCTTCTGCGGTGTTGTGGTTCTGTGTTTTGTGTTTCTGTGGCACGGATTTTCTAACGATTTAGCTAAGGATCAAATGGTGCTTTTGGGAACCATACCGACGGAAAGTTTTTGACATTTATCCTTTGCGGACTTTGTGTTTTTTGAAATTCTGTGTGATTTAATGCAAATTACTCTTTCCTGCCTTGAATTTTCGGTAAAAATATTTAATTTTTTCTTTGCTACAATTGAAATATTTTTCGGAATTTTTATATTCTGTTTATGTTTACTTTATCCCTCAAAACAAAAAGGATAACATTGTATAAATTTAGCCCAGTCATATTTTGCAGTATGAAATTTTTAAAAAATATACATTTATTTTTGTATAGATATATAAATTACTCAGCATAAAAAGTCTAATTTAAGCATGCAATAAAGAATTATAATTTATAACATATAATGTACTATCGTTATAATTTTATAATTAATATTATTACTGCAATTTTACTATTATTATATTATGATAATATTATTATTATATTATTACAAATTCAATAAAAACTTTTTTCATACTTTGAAAAAAAAAGTTATATCTTGTTTTATTAAACATTTGACAGTTTCTCTCCATTTTTTATTTTATTTTAATTCTTATTTTAACGAGAAAATAAATAAAATTTTGTAAAAAAAAAAAAAAAATTACTTTAATTATGAATAATTTTTAAGTATTTTTTATATTGATGATCATAAGACAAAATGTCTGATTTAAATATTTTATAAAATATTTGCTAAAAATTCCTTCTTTGCATCTTTTTTAAAATAGTGAAACATTTGTCTCAACAAACTTGTGGTAATCTTTTTTAGCTGTAAATATGGACAATTTTATAAGAAAAGTAATTTATTTTATTAATTTTTAAGCGTGTTTTTCGTTGCTTTTATATTTTAATTCATTTCTTTAGACTGCTAAGATAGATAGATATCAAAGATGGACTAAATCAAAATTTACCTGAAATATATATACAGGGTGTCCCCTCTCAACGGTGGCCAATGGCTAATTTCTAAACCGTTGGTCTTAGACATATAGTTCCAATTGCAAAAATGCTTTAAAAAAGGTAAAGAATTATTTTTTAAGCGATTTAGGTCAAAAAAATGTTTTACTAAAAAATTACGAAAATTAAATTTTTATACGGTCCCCCGGTCCTATAAGTGATATTTAGAAAATTTTTACCACTGCTCTAACAAGTAAGACAAAAAAAGTCCCATTCCTCTGCGATCAAAATTGACCGAGTTATAGCTGTTCAAAGTTGAAGCATATTTTTTGCTGCAAAATAGGGGTCAGTCACAAATTTACTGGAAATAAAAATAAACATCAGATAGAAAACTTAGCTTTAAACATCGAGAGTACAAAAAAATTTTACAATGTTGTTCCTGAATTTATGTTGACATTTACATGTAAAAGTAAAATATGCAATTTGTGCTAAAAATATAAGTAAAAAAATAACAGAAATTTTGTTAAATTAAACTATGAAAAGCAACAGTCACAAATTGTTACAAAATGATACATATTTAAAGCTCTATTAGATTACTCAACCTAATAGAATTTGATGTAGTCCTATAAAATAAATAAATGGAACGCACCTAAAATCGTATTAATATTACATTGTCATCGGGTTTAAATAAGTATGGGAATTTAACTTCAATCAGATATTTGGAAGTGAGTTAAAATTTGAATATAAGTTTTGAACTAGGAAAATTTACAAGCAAAAATTATGAATAAAATAAAAGCTTATCAAAATAACATACCTTTTTAAAATAAAATCACGAAAAGAATCAGCTTCATTTGCTTACAAAATAAAACATACGTAAAAATACAATTGAGGATATGAATTTCAAAACTCGACTTATCGCTTTTTGATTTCTCAATCAGTCTATACAAACCTCCACTATTGTAACAATGCAATCTCAAAATTTATAATGAAAACCAATAGATGCATTTAAATTTTTTCGCTATTTCCAAAATTTGATTTTTTCGATAAAGAGAATTTTGAAATTGATGTCTTCAGTTATTTTAATAACCAATCTAGAAGTTAATTAATTATAATTAACACTACCGTAAAACTTATACGGTGATAGCGCCTTCAGTTAAATCGCTCATTTAAAACATTTTGTAATTGGAACTATATGTCTGTGACAAATAGTTTAGGAAGCAGCCTTTGAACAGCGTTGGAAATCAACTCCCTTTATAATACTTTAAGCACTTAATGTACGTTCCCTTAAAGCTCAGTCGGACTCATCCGTTTTCAGCTATAGAAAAGTGGTTTAAGTCATGAAATTTAAAGTTTCACAACTCGGTCAATTTTAATGTTACAAAAATGGGACCTTTTCTGTATTACTTGCTAGAGTGTTGAAAAAATTTTACTAAATATCACTTATAGGACCGGGGGACCGTATAAAAATTTAATTTTCGTAATTTTTTAGTAAAACATTTTTTTGACCAAAATCGCTTAAAAAACAATTCTTTGCCTTTTTTAAAGCATTTTTGCAATTGGAACTATATGTCTATGACCAACGGTTTAGAAATTAGCCATTGGCCACCGTTGAGAGGGGACACCCTGTATATATATTGCATTGAAATGAAAAATATTTTTGAAAAAGATATTTTGTTCGTTTTTAAAATTTAAAATGCATAATAACAATGATAATAATCATAAAAATAAGAAAATAACAAATGTTTCTTAAGGCATAGACCAGTTTGGCAGCGAATCATTAAAAATTATGAATGGTTTAAAGTTCATCTTAGATTCCACATATAAATCAAATTATTGTAAGAATGAATTTATTATTATTCCTATTATTATTATTTGTCTAAAAAATTTTGTTTGTTATATTTATTATTTAATAATAGTGACAAAACTAAAAACAAAATAAATAAATAAAAATAATAATACCTTTTAACGAACATAAACAATAATTAGGATTAAATCTAAATAAACGTATAATGTTGGATTTAATCATGTATTTATAATTGATTTTTTTTTCTTTATAACTACTCTGAAATATCAGAACAAATTTAAAGATTTTAAAGACCTTATTATTATTATTATTATTATTTGTTAAAGGGTTTATTTTTATACCTCATCTTCATAATATAATCATTGGAGAAAATAAAAAATAAATTATTTCTGCTTTTAACTAAGGCAAAAAATAATTATTATTACATTTTAATAAATACATATCATTGATTCTAAACCCAAATTTATTATTATTATTATTAAAATCGGAAATTCTGAAATAAATTTACAGATTTAAGATATTATTATTATTATTATTAATTTCGGAAATTCTGAAATAAATTTATAGAATTAAAAGATGTATTTATTGAAATTTGACCTTTTTTTTTTTATAATTTACGATAACAAGTATGTGAAATACTTAAAACAAATAAATAAATTTCAAAAAAAATTTTGAAAAATTTTGTATTATTATTATTATAATTTTTTTCACTTTTTATTTTTTATTTATTTATTTGTTTATTTATTTGTTTTATTTATTTTCTTAGGAGGATGTAAGCGGGGCATGCTAATATCTATTATTTCATAATTTATTCACAATATAACCGAAAAGAAATTATTTTTTAATTTAACTTAAATACACTTTAGTTTGTATTAAATGGAAATAAATGTATATAATTGAATCTAAGCACAAAAATATAATAATAATAATAATAATAGATCTTATTATTCCCATAAAGTTATGGGATAAATATGTCGATTTGAGAAGAAGATTTACTGAGAAATTATGAAAATTTATTTACCTTTTATGATAACTATACTGAAATACTTAAGAAAAAACTTCAAAGCGTTTTAATTATTATCATTATTATCAATATATTATTAATTATTTGTATATGTTCAAACTATTTCTTGTTAATCAAACTACTTCTTAATATGTCATTTCATAATATACCCAAATAACATATTACAAAATAAATTAATTGTAATTAACTAAAATAGATAGTAATTAGTATTAAATTTATATAAATGTATGAAATTAAAGACAAATTTACAGTTATTATTATTTTTTTTAAAGAGAAATAATTAGATATATTTTTTAATTTATTGAATAATTTTCACTAATTTCTCACGTTAACTGTTCTTAAAATACTCAAAGTAGTTTAATTATTATATTTATAATAACCATTATTATTATTATGACTATTTAATTTTTTTATCGCGTATTTCATAATACATTCACTCAACATAATAAAAAAAAATTCCAATTCAGCTAAAGCATGTATTATTATTATTAAAATTTTTATTACTATAACTCTTCTTATCCTTTTTTAATATACAAGAATAATTATTTTGAATTCTGATAGTTTTTTGAAATGTTATTGAAAATTATATTGCAACTACTCTTGGATATATTAAATAATAATTATTAATATTACTACTATAATAATTAATATTATTATTTCTTTAAGTTTTTTTTTTTTAATCTCTTATTTCATAATATATTTACTCAACATCATGGAAAAGAAATCATTTTTACATTTAACTAAGGCAAATAGCAATCAGTATTGAGTTAAAATAAATACATAGAATAAAATGTGAGTATAAATTTATTATTATTGTTATCATTATCATAATTTTTTTCATTTTCACGAGATAAAAAATAATTATCGAATTAAGAAACAATTTTTAGTATCAAATATTTAGCATCATGTATTTTACTTATAAATATAGATTTTTTTTTTTTTTTTTTTTTTTTTTTTTTTTGTAAATATACACACTATAGTCCATATATAAATATTTTATAAAATATTTGCTAAAAATTCCTTCTTTGTATCTTTTCAAAATAGTTAAACATTTGTTTCAATAAACTTTTGGTAATCTTTCTTAGTTGTAAATATGGACAATTTTTTTAAGAAAAGTAACTTACATTATTATTTTTAAAGCGTGTTTTTCGTTGCTTTTACATTTTAATTCATAGGTATTAAAGGTGGACTAAATCAAAATTTACCTGAAATATATATTTAAAATGCATTGAAATGAACAATACTTTTGAAAAAGTATCTCATGCATCAATTAGTTTTCAAGAACTAGTTGATTTTTTACATATTTTTTGAAAAATATGTCTGTTCGATACATTTATTAAAAAACTGTTGTATATAGTTTTTTTTTTTTTTTTTTTTTTTTTTGTGGTGTCAAAAAACATACTGTTTGAGAACAATAATAGGAAGCGATTTTTATTTTGATTAAAAGAAATAAAATTTAAATTATTTTACTAAAAAACTCTGTAAATCCTAAACATTTTAACAACATATTTTTCATTATTTAAAACACAAAATTCCAATCAGACCTAAAATGATCGACATTTTTAAAGAAAGAAGTTAGTTACACAATTTTGGAAAGTTTTAATTGTTTTTCTAAAGTAGAATTTTAGAAATGTGTACCAAAACATAACAAATAATACTTTTCAAAGGCAAAAAAATATGTTTATACACCAAACAGTGCTTAAAATACATTTATTTTAAAAGCTGTCAGCACCATAATCTTTTAGCTCTATTTTTAGACAAAAACTGTTTTTTTCCCCATTAAATTAAGAAAAAATAGCAATCAGTTTTAAATTTAAATATATGGAATTGAATCTAAGCATAAAATTTAAATTATTATTTTATTACGATGAAAATTTATAGTATGGAAGTAAATATATGATATATTATGAAGTAAATATATGTATTTTAAGAAATGTTTATTGAAATTGCACTAAAAAAGTTGGTTTTTTATGTAGTTTCCTGAAATTTTCAAAAACTGAACTCTTTTATAAAATTGACACCGCTTTTACAGGTTTTACTTTATTTTAATACATAATAAATATTTTTAAAAAGCATGTTAAAGCTAATAAACTGTTACAGTGCTTCAATATTTATGTAAAATTATTTTAATATCCCCTTACAATATATTCTTTTTATTAAAAAAAAATTATCAATCATCACTTACATCAATTGTCTTAATATAAATAATTAAGGTCTGAAGAATGATAAGTGGTTTCTCCTCAGAACTTGAAATTGCCGTATAATTAAAAAATAAGCTAAAAAGGAAATATTAAATAATTTTTTTTCTTCAAAATTTTCAAGTGTCATAAACACATGTAACATATATTACAATGAAGGCTTATTTAAATAATTTAAAAACTAAAAGAAAGCAACAATGGTCTCTCAGTTGTAGCGCTTCTTCATAAATGCAAACGAGATAAACGTTTAAGTTGTAACTCAAGTAGAAACTTAATAGTTTCTTTGAAAAACATTAAAAAATTCTAAGTAAAAGAAAAATTATCAGGAGAGAGAGATTAAAAAATAAATATTCAAATACTTTTTTTTTTTACTATAGCTGTATTTAAATGAAAAATACATTATTTTTCATGCTATGCTAATCATCTAATTAGTCATCCGAGCATAAACATTTTAGGTGTCCTTAAAATTACCGATTGATGAATTTAAATCTATTAATAATGTTTCTTTCATGTTAAGGGTGTACTCAAATCCAAACTGCACATTTTTAAAGTATTCTTCGGATTCATTTTTAAATTCATTTTTGCTCTCAAATACACTCAACTGGCAGATTTTCTTATTTAAAAACTACATAGTGTGCGGCAATGATCGATTGTTTTCTTTCTTTTCCTTTTTTTTTTTTTTTTTTTTAAATGAGAGCATAGTTTATTTTTAAAAAGGCTGTCAAAGTCGTCATTTTGAACCGAATTTCCAAAACAATAAGGCTGAAAAAAAAGAAAAGAAAAGAAAAAAAAAGAAAAAACAACTTTCCTTTAAATCTTTTCAAAAAATTATGTCAACAAGTTTCGTGTTTTTATTTCGTGAATTTCGATTATTATTGAGCCTGGAAAATTATTTTTTTTAATACCGCCTTATATAATAAATAGATTAACCATAATGTCACATTCACTTTGAGACTATATAACAGAATTTAAAGTTATAAAATCAAAATTATGATTTTTTTTTTATTATTATTACTAAACAGGTGCTAAAATAGGATTAGAAGTATAAAAGCCATCATACATGTTTAAAAGGTATTCCATAATGATGTTTGTAATAATTTGTAATATTTTTTAACACCTACAATGATATTAAAAAACTCATATATAATACATTAGTACCTTTTAAGGGTGTATTCGAAAAAATGCATTTCTACCTTCATGAGCTCAAAATTTTTAAATGTAGAAACATGAAACTTGCTGAGGTGATTTTTGAAGAGATGTGTAAGATGCCGTGTGATGTCATTTTGCGCTCCATTCATTAGAATTTGACTTATGAACAATTACATTCTCAGTATGACCCCTTTTTTTCGTTCCCAGATTTCCCGCTTTGGAAAAGTTGGTTCAAAAAGCCAACTTTGAATGCATTTTTTGCAATATTTGCTGCATTTATCAAAAAATTGATAATCACAATACCTTATGTACTTTTTAAATAAGACAGTTTTCCAGTTCGATGCATTTGAGAGCAAAAATAAACTTAAAAATAAATCTGAAAAATAGCAATTTGAATTGAAATACACCTTTACTAATGAAAAATCATTCATAATTTTGAATTTGTACATTTAAATGTTCTTTATGTTTAAATGTTCTATACCTAAATATTTAAATGTTCTAAATGTTTTTTATGTGGCTTCTTAGTTTCACCCATTAAAATTCCATTGTACAGTCATTCTATTGTACAGCGCAAATTATAAATCAAATTTTAAAACTACATAATGTCTAGATGTACATTAACCTCTAATTGATTTTTATTAAATATGAAGCTGTTTATTTATTTATTAGTATTTTGTACTATGTGTTATTATTTCTTCATCCAAATTTCTATATTTTTTTATGTGGTTTCCCAGTTTCACTCATTAAAATTCTATTGTACAGCCATTATTAAATTACTTAAAATAATTGTAAATTTGAAATAAAATTATATTGTAAGAAACTTCAAATATTATCAGGCGGCAACTTTTCTTTTATCTCTTTAGAGAATATAGAAATCGACGTTTTTAATTTAATGAGATACTAAAAAGAATATGATTTAATATGTGGAACAAAAACAGTAAATAAAATCGCTGTCATTTCTGCCTACACAATTTAAAAAACTCAAAACAAACGATATGTAAACTAATAAGTGTTAAAAAGTAACATCATCATAACAAACTTACTTTTTAAAATTAATATTTCTTTTAACTTTTTTGGATTTTCTTTCGCTATGCTTTGATTATTCATTTTTTCTTATGGTGTCGCACACTGGTTTTTAAACAAATATCTCCTTTTTTCCCTTTGAGAACTAATTTGATAGTTGGGTTAATGATTTATATATTTCTTTACACATACGTCATTTTTATGTTTGTCTTTTTATACATCTTGTCACCTCTTAGAAATGCAATTAAAACTTTTTTTTCTGGGGTTAAAGTTAAGAAAAAAAAAAAAAAAAAAAAAAAAAAAAAAGGAAGAAAGAAAGAAAAACCGAGATACTTTACATTTGGTTTCCGTATGTGGGTTCTTGAAAATATGAACAGTTCAGGTTTATGTCTATATCTCGTTATGGGACATCGTATTATTAATATTTCTATTCAAAATAATCGCTGTAAATAAATAATTATCTCCAGTATTAATTATTATTTTAAAAGTTTCTTTTAAATTTATTTTTTTTTTAAATATATGTATATTTTTTAAGTTTTCTCTACTGTTATTGGGGAAGACAGGGAATAATAAATAGCTTTTGTAAGTTTCTCTTTTTAATTTCCATATTTTCATTAATGAAAGGGCAAAATGGATCGTTTTCAAATTTTTATTTTTCACTTCTCAGTTTTTCCGATCAGTCTACAACAATAAATAAATAATAATAAATAACAATAAAAGTAAATCCTGAATATATTTCAGTTTCGTATCTTTATGTATCAATTAAGGCTATTATCAAACTTTTTTTCATTTTTCATTTCTTTACAAACTCAATAGATATTTCAGAAAATATTGCCAAGATGAACGTTTTAAACCGAATTTCCGTGCAAAAGAAGAATAACCATTCAAGGAAAGGGAAAAAACGTCTTTCTCATGTAATATAAAAATCGCTTATAATTCCATGGATAATTTATTTATCAAAAATGGAAAACACAGTTCAATTCCAAACTGTTTCAATAGTTAGGTCTTAAATTATATATTTTAAACATTTTATTATTTTCAAAGCTAAACTTTAATAGTTTTTCAAAGAAAAATAATTTGTAAGACTTTAAAATATGTCCCATTGAATCTCATATCTCGGATTCCACATGGGGTATGCATAAGGAATCAAACATAATAAAAAATAAATTAAAACATATTTAAAGAGCAGAGTACTATATTAGAAATCTTTTCCAGTATTTTCCAAAACACAAACAAAAAAATTGATTTGTTTTCCATGTATAAAACATTTTAAAAGAATTTTTGTGCAGAAAGTTATGTGCAGATATGTAACACAAATGTCAACCTGTTAATTTGGATGTTTAATGTAAATGACAATTACTTATGTATTTTACAATATGTAAATTAGATACTTTTAAAAAGAATTTTCTTTGTAAAAGCTTGATAAACAATTTTCTTTGTAAAATCTTGATGACTTTAGTTAAAGCAAATTGAAAAAAATTTAGAAAGAGTTATAAAAATAGAGACAGAGAGAACGAGATAAATCAATAGCAAAATTTTCCAAGAAATTAAAATTGTTTAGAACACAAAAGTAATTTTTTTAGAAATATTTCATAATCAAATATACCAGGACATTTAAATAAAGTATTAATTTTAAATGAAAATAGGAAAGGCCGTTGAAACTATTTATTTTTCTAAAAATATATTAGTTGATATAAAATTTCAATGTTTTCATAGAGTACACAAATTAATGAGTATCTTTTGCTTAAATGTAATTGTTTTTTCTTCTGTATTTCTAATTTTTATCAATCAAAAATTTTTAGTTTTAAGGAAAGAAGATTATATTTTTATAGCTAAAGAAATAAAAAAAAGTTTCTTTTAAAATAATAAATTCTGCTTTGATTATAACACGTAACGCTAAAAATATTTATTGCTATATCCTCATTTATGAATACTAATTGTAAAGTTAAAGAAACGTAAAATGAACACAATTTAAAAATAAACCACTGTCCTTTTTATTCCTCTATTATTATATCCGAGTGTTTGTTATAAGCTAATTAAATGTTATTTCTATCTTCAGCTACTGTTTGAAATATATTTATCCTTTTATTATTTTTTTAATTCTTACATTTTAAAATCACTAGATAATTTGAAAGAGTGCCGTTAGTATATATTAATTATCTTTATATTCAATTATTACTTTTAAGAAACTTATTATTATTATTATTATTATTATTATTATTATTATTATTATTATTATTATTATTATTATTATTATTATTATTATTATTATTATTATTATTATTATTATTATTATTATTATTAAAAAATCAAATTTTCACATTACTTGGTGATTCGATAGGCACTATTAATATGTATTGCTGTTCTGAGTTCCAGACTGTCTTCTTTCTGATACATTTTTAAATTCTTTTTTATCTCAAAACGAATGGAAGTTCCAAATGCTTCTCTTATTCGGATTCAAAACTATTTTATCGAATTCCGTTTTCAATCGTTTGGTAAGGACAGAAGATAATTCAAAATGACAAATTTGAATCGAATTTCCAAACGCGAGAACGCAAAAAAATGCATCCCCCCCCCCCCCCCCCAAAAAAAAAAAAAAAAAAAAAAAAAAAAAAAAAAAAAAAAAAAAAAAATCGCCGTCTAAGACAACAATATTAACAAAGGGTGGGATTGCAGATGATGATCTCTATAAAGACAGTTTTATACTTTTTGGATTTTTTTTTTTCCAGGTTTCTTTTTTAGAGATGCTTTTACTTTTGGAACAGGTGGTTCCGAAAGTAAAAGTATTTTAATCGTAAAAACCTGTTAATAAAATCGAACAAGTGAAAAACGGCCTTTGTAGAGATCTTTCTTGGTTGGCTATCCAAGAAAAGAAAAAAAAAATCATGAAAGTCTGAAAAAGTAAACAAACTAGTAATAATATTTTTCTTTCCATATGTTTAATATTAACGAGTATAAAAAGCGCAAATAAATTAAAAAAATAAATAAAGATATTGAAACAAGATATTCTGAGCAACTACTCTGATAGGATTAACATTATCGAGTGGGTGTCTTCTCGTGAGTGAGACAACCCCTTCAGAAACCATTTATACCAATTTAATATAACTGAAATCATAAATGTATATATAAACTGGCAGAATGCTAAAAATGAACAATAACACACAGTTTAAACTAGAATTGTATAATAATAATAATCTAACAATAACCTGCTATAATACATATATTAAACATATGATTGGAAGTTTAATTCAACTCATATAGTGGGAGACCGATAGTGTGAGACCAAATTAAATAATAATCTCATCAATGTATTTTAATTATGTTACATTTATTTAATTTGATTAAGATAATTCTTAAATTATTATTAGATTAATTTAAGTAAATAAACTGATACATTTTGTTATTTTCTACATTACTGTATGAACCTTGACTCGCCCGAAGACCGCGTGCGTCACACGCTTTTCTTCCATTAAATCGGGGATTAGGTCGATTACAACTTATTTTCCGGCCTTATAAAACCGAATTTATTTATTTATATTATTATTATTATTATTTTGCAAAAATTGTAGTGGTGATGAATATTTGCTGACAGAATCTTTAGAAAATTTATTTCATTTATTAAATTATGTATTTTTAATTTAATTTTTTCCTCTTTCAAAATTATTACCGGATTTTTCCCTTTTTCTAAATTGCAATATATGTTTTACTGAATCTTCATTTGAAAGTATTTCTCTAAATCTAAGTATATATTAATGTTGCAATTCTATGCATAAATTGCAAACTTATACTCTGGGAAATAGTGTATTTTGTAACTCTTTATTAAAAGAATTTTAATTGCAGGATAATATTGGTTGAGAAAATATCGTCTTTATTTGTTAGCATTTGAGTCGGGCTTCATATCACTGACTTTTTTATAGGCCCTGCCAGGGGAAAAAAAAATATATTTTTTCTACTTCGTACATAGTTTGGGACGGGCCTTGATAGCTTTCCTCGAGCTTGAAAATTTTGTTCCGTGCAAAACTTTATTATTATATTAATTACATAAAGTTATTTGTTTTTAACCTTGTTTTCAAAATATTAGTGTGAATTTTGCATAAAAGCAGGTTAAAAGGATAACACTGATAAGATGGATGATTTCATTTTGAACAGAAGTGGAACCATATGCTTTACTATCTGTCAAAGATAAGAGTAAGTTTCTTCCTGGAAATATTGCATACTATTGCTAATAGGATAGGATACGTTTAAAACAATATCCTTTAGATATAGCATTCCTGTCTTGTCACTCATCAACTTAAAGGCCGGCAGAGAATTTTAAACAAACTGTAAAACAGTTGTAATTTGTCATATCTAGTTGATTGTCTCTTGTGCCAAACACATTATTTCTCATATGTTAAATTTATCACAGTTCATGAAGTTGTTTTCTTTTTCCTTATGTAAATTTTAAAAATAAACATAAGATAAATAATGAATAAAACCTTGAAACAATCATGCATAGGTACATGAGGCGCGGGTTCAGTTCAGAGTACAAGCTTCCTAAATTTAAAAAGCCTCAAAACCTTTTAGCTAAATTTAAAAGAATAAAAAAATCAGAAGAGAGCTGCGATTTATAATTTTGTTTTAGTATACGAAATATAGCAATGCATGTATTACTAGGTTCTAATAATCATTTAGGTATTATTTTCCGTATAATTAAATGCCTCTTGTCTTAAGTCAAAAATATTTTGTCATATTGTTTACAGTTAATTCATCTTCAAATGATTGACTAAAATTATTTCCTTCATACTTCGCAGTTTCTATTATGATACCTTTAATCAGGAAAACTGAGCTAATTCATTAAAAAAATACAAAAGAAAACAGAATAAAAGAAAAGAAAAAATTAGACAGACAAAAAGAAAGAAAAATGGAAAAATGAAAAAATGAAAAAAAAAAGTTTTCTGCCAATACCCAAAAGAAATTTATTTTAAATTTTACTCCTCAGACATATTTGAGGTCCAAGTTATACTTGCCCGCGAGCAGGGGCAGATTTCCTACTGTCTCCCGTAGAAACTTAATTAACTGAAGTAATTAAATAAAAAATAAAGTTACTACGTATATGTTTGAAATTCAGTTTTAAATATTAATATTTTTACATGACAATTCACATATATATATAAATCGCGGCTTGTCTATATATGTGTGCTGCCTGTCTAACGGTTTACAATTTCGATTCCTCCCCCTCCCCTTCTGTACATAAGCATAAATAAAATAATAAACTCATTTAGAAAACTTTTTGACAATGCTTGCCCTAATGAAACAATGTTCTCTTTTGGTTAAATCACGCTTACTCTCTCTGTCGCTTTGAGTGTGTATGTGCGCATGCAAGTGTACATACATGCTTGGGGTCAGAATAATATGTAATAAGTTGTTATGTCCCCCGAGCATTCTTCTAATATAAATTTCTGCCATTTTTTTTATTTGATAAAATTATCTTTATAATTTACAATGGTATAAATATTAATAATCGTGTAATTATTTTTTGTTGCTATCTACAAATTTGAAATTATCCTTATTGAATGAAATGCACATGTACAGGTACAGAAGAACATAGCACACTATTTACTACCACTGCAAGACTAACCTCCCACCCCCACACACTCATACAAACACAATCTGTCACCCAGTATCACCTAATTTTCAAGATATTGGGTGGACTGAAAATTTTTTGAGTAAAATAACGTTTTCCTTAGTGTGTTTGTGAGTGTGTAGAATGAATGGAAAAGAGCGAATGCCTAAAGATGATAATTCGAAATTAAATTGTATTTTTTCCAGGCAAATCTTCTAATAATTAGAAATTAATTATAATTTTATAAATAATCCAATTAAATAATGTTCTTATAAATTCTTTCTTATAAAAACAATATTTATTTTAAGGGTGTATTCGAAAAAACGCTTTTCCACCTTCAGCAGCTCGAAATTTTCCGATACAATTTCAGACACATTTTTAAAAACAGAAACATGAAATTTGCTGAGGAGATTTTTGAAGGGATGTATAAAGTGCCGTGTGATGTCTTTTTACGCTCAATTCATTAGAATTTGATTTATAAGCAATTAACTTATCAGAAAGACCTTTTTTTTCGTTCCCAGATGTCCGACTTCGGAAAAATCGGTTCAAATTGCAGTTTTTGATTGCTTTTTTTGCAATAATTTGTACACTTATCAAAGAATTGACCTTCACGACACCTTGTGCACTTTGTAAATAAGAGAATCTACGAGTTTCATGTGTTTGAGAGCAAAAGTGAATTCAAAAATAAATCGGAAAACAAGCAGTTTGAATCGAAATACACCCTTAAATAACATTGGAATTACAATCTATTGAAAGTGCAAAAAGCCTAATGCCATGGAAAGCAAGTATACATTTTAGTTCAAGTGTTCGATCAATTCAAGACATCAAAACTGGTTACAAAATTAACATAATTATGTTTTCTTCAGAAATTTATCCATACATCCGCTGAAGGGGTTTACAGTGCTCCTATAAATGTAACGTTCAAACAAAACTATTTTGAGGACGTTTATGAAATCAAATTTCCTTTCAGCGTTTCAATAAAAATATAGTTTACGAATTAAATCAACCGAAACTGATGTGGCAGAGAAATCAAATTATTAGGTGGATTCTTGCCCCAACGTCCCATATAATTTGGTGCCTCCCCCCACCCACACACACACACATCACACATACCTTCAGTAGTGTTCCCTCTAGAAATAAAAAGGGCATGGTGCTATTCGCTAAAAAGGGCACTACTGAAGCAGAAAAAAGCACTTTTGCAAGAAAAAATTTATTATTGCCTTTAGAAGGGAAAAAAAGAAAACCGGAAAATACATATTTTTTTAGTAAGATAAATCAAATAATATTAATTTTGAATGATTTTACGATATAAAAATTAAAAATACAATTAAATTAAACCATGATTGAATAATTTGATGTTCTTTTTCTTAAAGAAATGAAAAAAATCTATCATTTTTTGACACACAAATATAGAAATACTACGGAATAAGATAAATATTTATTAAAAATCTCTGGATAAAACCAGTGGTGCATTTTGCTGCTTTTAAAAAGGGCAGGGGATATTTTGCAAATTTAAAAAGGGGCAGGGTGCATTTTGCAAATTTAAAAAAGGGCAGGGTGCTGCACCCTTCAAAAATGGCCTAGAATGAATACACTACCTTCAGTACTTTTGTCCTGCTCTCTGACCATGAACACTTGCTGCTATCAGGCCTTTAGTAGATCACGAAAATGTGGTACATTCAATGTTTCCAATATGAAATAAAACAGTCAGTTGGCATTTATCAAAAAGAAAAAAATATCAGCAGTAATAAATCAAATTCTTCGTTTTCAACGAGTCGAATAGAAGATAATAATCTTATCGTTCATTTGGCTACTTAGTCTTAATTTTCTGCATCACACATGATGATGGAGTTGCTGTTAACACTCATTATAACAGTCGATAATCTTGATTACATTATCTCTCTTCTTGTAAAAGATACAATTCATTTCTTAATCTTCGATTAGCGAGAAACATATTACAAGAAAAAAAGATTCTACTTTTGGCGTCACAAGATTTTTGTAAGCGAAGATAAATTCTAATGAAAATACCAGGTTTATTGAAAGAAATTACTACCTAGATTTTTACATGCGTAATGGGGAATTTGAAAACAATCAATTTTTTAATCTTCGATTAGCGAGAAATATATTATTAGAAAGAAATTTTTCTACTTTTGGCGCCACAAGTTTTTTATTGGCAAAAGTAAATTCTACCGAAAATACCAGGTTTATTGAAAGAAATTACTACGGGGAATGTGCGTAATGTGGGGAATATACGTGCTACATGGGGAAATTCAAAATTTTTATTTTACTTTTTTATAAACAGTATTTAAAGTTGAAAAGATCTGTTTAGAAAACACTCATGCATATATATACTGCATTTTGTAAATTTGAAAAAGGGCAGGGTGCTGCACCCTTCAAAAACGGCCTAGAATGAACACTAATATATATATATATATATATATATATATATATATATACATATATATATATATATATATATATATATATATATATATATATTTATATATTTATATATTAAATTATATATGCGCTAAAATATATGTAATAAATTATATTTTTTGGTGTTGCTAAAGAAATAAGTATAACTTGTATTTTCCTTAGTCAAAAAAAAAAGGAAAAAAAGACATTAGCTTGATGTCTGCTCCACGTCAAAGTAAAAAAAAAAAAAAAAAAAAACATTTCACTATTTTTGAAAAGGATTGAATAAATTTTGACAATTTAAAAAAAAAATTAGCTAGTTGAAACCTTAAAATTGGTCTGTCAGGAACACTGCTGTAGCTTTTTTTTCAGTAATTTGTAAACCATTATTGCATTCTGCCTGTTTCAGGTTTCACTTGTTTACTTAAAGAAAGAAAGAAACAAGCTAAAAAAGATACATTTTTGGAGAACCACGTTAGTAATAGTTCAGTAATTATAGAAGTGGTGTTATTTATGATAATTTTTGAAGTTGATTTTCGTTCTAAAAGACGAATTTTAAAAGACGAAACAATAATAAATAAAATTACAAAAAAAAATTTATTTATATATAATTCTTAAGCACCTCTTTATCTATCATCTACATCATCTTCTTTTAATTTCTCACTGACGTATCACAACCTAAGAAATAATTTCTTTTATATATAAAAAA
The DNA here is from genome assembly GCA_964019185.1 of Maratus speculifer. Taxonomy (NCBI): domain Eukaryota; kingdom Metazoa; phylum Arthropoda; class Arachnida; order Araneae; family Salticidae; genus Maratus; species Maratus speculifer. Next base: position 52,241,043 of record OZ025295.1, on the reverse strand, counting down.
AAATGCATATGCTTTATAAGCAAAACAAATACTAACTTTAAAACAAAAACTTTATAAAACAGTAAGCATGAATGAAGCATAATTTCACTTTCAAGAGTATCTACGATTACACGAACTCTTCTGTAAAAAAGTAAAGCACTTTCCAACATCTTTGAATATCTTTTACGAATTACTTAGTTTAGTGTTAGACAGTTATACGATGTCTTCAAGGATGTGTAAGATTGTGAAATGTTTTGCGGTTTGTCGAACATAATCAGACTTTTTGATTTCTTTAAAAAATCGACTTATTGCAATAACGTCATTTATCTATCTATCAAAAATCTGCAAATAATATGAATTATAAATATAAGAAGGAGGGAGAGTATAGTACGAATATTATAAATGCAGAATATTAAAACTACGGTACATTTTTCCTTGGATATTAAGTCCTGATTAGTACTAAATGTTAGATGCCAATCCCTATGAAAGCACCAACAGTTTCTTCTTCTGCTTTTTTTCCTTTCTTTTTTTTTTCTTTTTATGAAGACATTTTTATTTTTGGAGCCGATTCCAAAAATCAAAATATCTTTATATCTAAAACTAAAATTGAAAAAAAAATTAAATTTTTTTGTAGTTATCAACCTCAGCTTTCCAATGCAAAATAAATAAATAAATAAATAAATAAATACAAATATCAAAATGCAAACGAATGGTTTTAAATGAGATCTCCCCTAGGATTAACATTAACATTAGGATACGAATGTCTTCAGTAAATCTCTAGAATTCAGTATCTTCATTCATCTATCAAAAATAACTATTTATTTCATTCATCTATCTAAAATAATTATTATCATATAAAAGTGACTCTGTCTCTTCTCTCTACACCTTTCTCTCACTAATATATCGTAGTAAATCTCTAGAATTCAGTATCTTCATTCATCTATCAAAAATAACCATTTTTCTTCATTCATCTATCTAAAATAATTATTATCATATAAAAGTGACTCTGCCGCTTCTCTCTACGCTTTTCTCTCATTAATTTATAATAGTAAATCTGTAGAATTCAGTATCTTCATTCATCTATCAAAAATAACTATTTATCTTCATTCATCTATCTAAAATAATTATTATCATATAAAAGTGACTCTGTCCCTTCTCTCTGCACCTTTCTCTCACTAATTTATAATAGTAAATCTCTAGAATTCAGTATCTTAATTCATCTATATAAAATAATTATTTACCTGCATTCATCTATCTAAAATAATTATTATCATATAAAAGTGACTATGCCCCTTCTCTCTACACCTGTCTCTCACTAATTTATAATAGTAAATTTCTAGACTTCAGTATCTTCGTTCATCTATCAAAAATAACTATTTATCTTCATTCATCTATCTAAAATAATTATTATCATATGAAAGTGATTCTGCCACCTAACTCCATCCCTGTCACTAATTTATAATAGTAAATCTCTAGAATTCAGTATCTTCATTCATCTATTTAAAATGATTAAAATACTGATTTTGTGATCTTATTAATTATTATTATTAATTAGGAATACTAATTATTCAGATAATTATTCTATTAATTAAATTTAATAATTGCGATGGTTAGAAATTGATAATCATAATTATTCATGATCTAAATTATCCCTAGAGACCCTCCCACAACTTTTGAGTTGCCACGCCACAGTCAGATATTAAATATCTTCCCATCATTAACCCGTTTTCAATCGAATTGTCCCAAGGAGTTAACAATGAAGAGGCAAGAGAACTTTGATCGCGGCTCTCTGGAGTTAAAATGCTGGTTGAATGAAATCTCAGCTTTGGCAGACGGGCACTCGACGCCCTTTTCCTTGGAATTAAAAGACACACTTCCGTCTTGTAAAATAAAGCCGAGCCTTAAGTGGATGACACTAAAAACAACAAAGTACTTTTTTATTTGATTTCTTGTTCAGCTTCTATGAATCGCGCCTCTTTCTTTTATAAAAAAAAAAAGAATTGAGGCGAAAGACATTTTGACGTTTGTTAAATTCAGAGTTTAAAACTTTAAGAAAACTTAGGAGAAATCTCTCATTCTGGTGTTTAGTTGTTTTATTTTCTAAAAACGAAAGTTTAAATCTAAGGTTATTCTCAAATATTTTCTGTTTGATCGATTACCTAAAGTAATTTTTTATTATATTTATTTATTATTATTAAAGTTATTGTTGATTGTTATATTTTAAAAATTGTTCTGCAGTACGTGTTGAACTTCAGTGAGTCGCACCTCTTATATATTTTTCCATCTTTAACAGGCAGAAATTTTCTGAGATATTTTTAAGATTATTTTTAAAGGTAAAAACATGAAACTTGTTGAGGTGATTTTTGAAGGAATGTATGAGGCCATGTGATTTCATTTTTCGCTCAATTAATTAAAATTTGATTTATAAGCAATGATTTTCTCAGTTCGACCATTTTTAGGTAGCTTTCATTACAATAAGTAAAAAGCTACCTGTTGCAGCCGTCCGGAGGAAAGCACTTCCGGAAACTTTTGGTATATTTTCACCGATCATGACCCCCAGACCCCAAAACCACCCTCCGTTCAAATGTTGACATTTATATATATATATATATATATCTGATTTTTGTCATGCAATAACAATCGTATTTATGAACTGATTTGAATGAAACTTGGTACGTACATAGTACGTACAAATGTCTCGACCGAGTTCTTTGGACAGCATCATCCGCCATCTTGTTTTGAAATGGCAGCCATTTAATTTTTTTTTTAATTTCAAATTTAAAATTAGATGAGAAAAGATTAAAAAATGAAAAACATTTTTCTTTTATGTGTTAGCACTTAAAGCAACAATTCCAGAACACTTTTTGTTTTGACTATACCTTAAAAAATGACTGAGTTATAGCAATTTGAATTTCTAGTTTGACTGACATTTTGAAACGATCTGATTTTTGTCGCGTGATAATACGCGTATTTATGGATCGATTTCGATGTAACTTGGTGTGCACATAGTACATATTGAGGCCTAGACCGAGTTTGTTTGCCAGTTCAATCCGCTATCTTGTTTCAGAATGGCGGTCATTTAAGTTTTTTTTAAAAATTTAAAAGTAAATGAGAAAAATTTAAAAATTGAAAAATATTTTTCTTTTATGTATTTGATCTTGATACATAGATTCCAGAACATTTTTTGTTTCGTCTGTATCTTAAAGAATGGCTGAGTTATAGCACTTGATTTCTAGTGTTGTTCATATTTTGAAATGATCTGATTTTCGTCACCTGATAACACGCGTATTTATAAACCGATTTGGATGTAACTTGGTGTTCACATAGTACATATTGAGGCTTAGACCGAGTTTGTTTGCCAGTTCAATCCGCTATCTTGTTTCAAAATGGCGGCTATTTAAATTTTTTTTAATTTAAAATTTAAAATTAGGTACAAAAAAGTGAGAAATTGAAAAAAGATTTTTCTTTTACGTATTTGACTTTCATACAAAGATTCCAGAGCATTTTTTGTTTCATTTATATCTTGAAAAATGGCTGAGTTATAACACTTTCTATTTCCAGAGTGGTTGACATTTTAAAACGGTCTGAAATTCTTCACGTGATAATACGCATATTTATAAACTGATTTGGACATAACTCCGTGTGTACATTGTACATGCCAATGTCTTGACCGAGTTCATAGGCCAACTTCATCCGCCGTCTTGTTTTAAAACGGCGGGCATTTAAATTTGTCAAAAATCTTTTAAATGGATAATGGCGTACAAACAAAAAATTAGAAATTGAAAAAAGGTTCTTTCTAGAGTGTTTGATCTTAATAATGAATTCCGGAGTATTTTTTGCTTTGTGTTTACCTTAAAAAACGCCTGATATATAGTAGTTTGAATTTCTAATGTGAGTGATATTTTTTTTAAAAATCAATATTCCCGCAACAGCAATCGTATATATTAATCGATTTCGATATGCGTGTGAATGTGCACACGAATTAAGATTTCGACCAAGCTGATTGGTTTGTTTCATACATCATGTTGTTTTAAAATGGCATACACTTCATGATATCGTGAAATTTGGCGACTCTATAAATCGCTTAAAATAAAACCAGGTTGAATAAAAGATGACTAATTTCTAAAAATTCTCAAATATTCAGTATTGACAAAAACTAGTATTCAACCATATATAATCGGGATCCACTAATTTGAGCTTCGTATGCAGGGGTGATTCTCGTCCGAAAATTCCGAAATTTCCGAAAATTTAAGGCATCCTCTTCCGAAAATTTGAAATTGGGTTATCAGTTCCACATAGTTGCCAACTTGTACGGTTTTGTGCGCGGAAAAAACAATTGCGTAGAAATGCAAATTTCGTGATAGATTCGCCGAAATAGCATACATTTCGTCAATATTTCGTGGAGAAATGAGATTTCGACAATGTTTTTGTAAACGAACTTTGTCAAAAGATCGATGAAAAATGCGAATTTCCGGTACGGATTGCGGAAAAAACGGCAATTTCACCAAATATCGCAGATAAAACGCCGATTTCTTTTGAAGACGGCGGGAAAACGCCGATTTCGTCTAAAGATTGCAGATATAACGCCGATTTCGTTAAAAAGATAGCGGGAGAAAACGCCGTTTTCGATAAAAGATAGCTTAAAAATATTTTGTCGAAAGAATATTTGAAAAAATAGGCCGATTTCATCAAAAGATCACGGAAAAAACGTCGATTTCGTCAAAAGATCGCGGGAATAAAAAGCCGTTTTCGAGAAAAAATCGCGTAAAAAAGCAAATTTTGTCTAGATATCGTCAAAAAATGCCGATTTCACTTAAAAAATCATGGGAAAAGGCCGATTTCGTCAAAAGATCGCGGAAAAACCGCCGATTTTGGCAAAAGATCGCAATACATCGCCGATTTCGCTAAAATAGTGCTGATTTCATCTGAAGATAGCGGGAAACGCCGATTTATTGCGATCGCTGGAGGGGGGGAACTCACGATATGCATAACAATTTAATTGTAGAATAATTAAATTTTAAGTTTAAAGCTAATCCTTTAAATTAATTTGCAACAATTTTTAATTTGTGTGTAAAACATCTTGGACTGTTGTCTAGGAAATTGAATAAAATTAATAGAAATGTGTACAGAAAAAAAAAAGAAAATTAAGTACGTAGCTAAGTTCACAAATAATATTAATTAAAAAAAAAAAAAATCAGATTTTTTTTAAATCATGATTTTTATCATCCTTGGCACTTAGGTTGGGTCAGGATCAAGGATTATGTTTCATCATACTTGTTCGATTCTCATTGGAACTGGACTTAATTGTTCCCAGTATGTATCGGGGAAGCAATTTATTTTGTAAAAATAATAATAGCAGTAATAAACTTCTGTTAAGGGAATCTCTTTAAAAATATACTTTTATAAATTAAGAGAAACATTTTTGCAAAAACTACATTTTAAAAAAATATTAATTTTTAATGTCTTTTTTTTTATTCATAAAAGTCTAAAAATCTTAAGTGATCATTAATTGTGCTATATTCTATTCTACAGCTTGAGAACATTTAGTAATTAAAAATTTAGTGTACAGTTTTTTAATAAATATGTATGCAGTATTTATTATTAAAAAAAAAAATCTTAATTGTATGTTTGAATAATATAACTTAATTTAAAGTAAATAAATAAATAAATAAGGTATATGAAAGCTACCTCTTCCTCCCGGTACTGCCGGGAGGACTTTTTCATTTCCAGATCTCCCACTTAGGAAAACTTGGTTTAAAATGTTATCTTTGACAGCATTTTTTGAAATATTTTCTGCCTTTATTAAAAAATAGAGAAGCACGGCATATTATGTAGTTTCTAAATAAGAGAATGTGCCAGTCTGATACGTTTGAGAGCAAAAATGAATTTAAAAATAAGTCAGAATATAAACAGTTTGGATTCAAATACACCCTTAACTGATAGATGTTTTTATTTTTATGTTACTACGTTTAGAAATTGTATTGCACAGGAAAGTCGAACAAAAAAATCTCCAATTTTTCAAATGCAGATTAATTTTTTTTTTTTTTTTTTTTTTTTTTTTTTAATGATTGTTATTATTGCAGGTTTTTTTTTCCTGGACTTTTAGTTTAACTATCTATTTTAGAAACTGTGTTTTGTTGCTGTTTCTGAGAAGTAAAGAAGTTGCTTTCGACAGACACACGTGTTTCATAATTTACTAGTTCCTTCTTGGATTTCGTTCTGCCTGCGCCCATGGTAGACATATGAAGACATTCAGTAGCGCCAACTTTTCAAAAATATTGGGTAGGCTCAGAGATTTTTGTATAAAATAAGAAATTTTTTTTTCTCTTAGTGTGCACGTGTGTGTAGAGAAAGAGGGGAGGAGTGAATGACTAAATATGATGAATTTAAATTAAATTGCTTTTTTTTCTAGGAAATTTTTTTAATTTTATAATTTAACTATAATTTTATAAATAATTTTTTAAAATTATATTCTTATAAGTTTTTACTTTATAAATACATTAATATTTATTTTAAATAACATTGGAATCGCTAAGTACTGCGAAGGCCAAAAAAAAAAAAACTATATGACAAGAAAAGCATGCATTTTAGCCACCTAAGTGCTTTATCAATTCAAAACATCAAAACAGATGGCAAAATATGCAGAAAATTTATTTTCGTGAAAAATTTAACCATACGCCTGCTAAAGGGATTTTTAGTGCTCCTGTCAGTCTAACTGATGTCCTTATTATTATTTTTTTTTTCAAACAAAGCTATTTTGAGGACATTAATAAAACTAAATTTCATTTTAGTGATTAAATAATTCAAAAAATCAATTGTGAATTAAATCAATTGAAATTGCAAAATTAAGTGCACGAGAGTTCAAATTAATGGGTGCGCTCGAACACCATGGTCCTATATAAGCTGACGCCGCTAAATATATTTCAGTGTATGAAAACATTCTTTTATGTATTTATTTGTTTATGTTCGTTACTGCATCATCTCATAGGTTAAAATCCCAATTGAAATAACTGGTTTCTGGCAAGTAAAATCTCATAATTCTGAAATAACAGGCTTTTGTACTGATTTTCAAGGAAGAACAAAAGACAAAATTGTGCACAGCTCATTTTGACATAAACCACCGAATAAAAAAGGACTTAAAAAAAAATGTAATTCATCTAATATCGCAGCTGATACACAGCGATTGATACAGGCCAGACGAATAAGGCCTGTGTTTGTTAAAAAAAGAAGAAAAAATGTTTTTCATCATTCGGCAGCTGATAAAAATTTCTTGTTCAATTAATGTAAGACAAATTCATTTAATGAATAAGATGACAGTCTTCGTATTAATAGAGAGAATCTTCTTAATCATGTTATATGAATAGGTTTTCTTTTCATTCATAGTGTTATATTACTCATATTAGAGGGAGAGAGAGGGACACATCTTTCAATTGGTGTACAGATCGACGCAGTTAGTAATTGATTGAAAATTTTATAAAATATTATTTACAGTTGTTATATATATATATATATACATTCTTTTTTTTTTAAGAGTAAATATTTTGTTTTGTATTTTAACTTAAGGCCCCACACTAGGCACAGAAAAAGACCCGGATGATAATGTAAAGTCTATGGGAACGTTCTTTTCAAATATCTCGCTCAAATTTTAATATTTTTACATGTTTTTTTTTGCACAAAATAGCTGAGGACAATCCACAACCGGCCTAGTTTTTACTTTTTCGATTTTGCTTTTATATTTTTTATATTAAGACAATTTCAAATTCAGAGCTGGTTTAAACTGGTTTCGAAAGTTAAAGTAATTTTTAAATAAAATCTGAAACCAAGACTGAAAAAATAAAAACTAGGCCGATTGTGGATTATCTTCAGCTATATTCTGCAAAAAAATCATGTAAAAGTATTAAAATTTGCACAAAATATTTCAAAAGAACGCTCCCATAGAATTTAAATTATCATCCAGGTCTTTTTCCGTGCCTAGTGTTGCGCCTTAAAGAAATAATTTAATTTTCATAGACAGTTTCCTTCTTATTTTTCTTCTTCTTCCTTTTTTTCTTTTTGTCATTTTCTGTGTAAAATTACTATGTATGTATATTATTTTTCTTTTCATTCATTGTGCAGAAATAACTCACATTACAGGGGCTAAAAGAAATACATCTTTTAGTTTAAAAAGTCCAAATCCATGCAATTAATAACAGATTGAAGACCTATTAAAAATGTTATTCATTGTTATTTTATAATTTTTTATGTGTGTGTGGCTAAGAAGGGGGAGGGGGGGGGAGTAAAAATTTTCTGTTGCATTTTCGCTTTAAAAAATTACTTAATTTCCATACATATATATATATTTTTCATTCCTTGTGTCATATTACTTGATTAAGATGTAGGGGTGGACAGGGCCGTAAATCCCGGGGGGGGGGTTGGGGGGGTGCAGCACCCCCCCTAGGAGAAATCAGTCGGAAAATTCCCAGATCTATCGGAAAAAGTATGTTTAGTTGGAAAAAATGGTATTAACCAATAAAATCTTATAAACTGGAAAATCATTCGGAAATTTTCCTGTTCCATCCGAAAAAGCGTGTTTAGTCGGAAAAAATAGTACTACGTATTATCCTATAAAAACTTACAAATTGGAAAAAGGAAAAATCAGTCGGAATTCTTGTTTAATCGGAAAAAATGGTATTAACCTATAAAAACTTATAAATTGGAAAAACGAAAGTATCATTCGGAAAATTTCTCGTTCCATCGGTTGATTTGATTGGTTGGTTGATTTTTGTCGTCCGATTATCTACACTAGGGTTATAGGACCAGGGGGGGAGTGTCCTTCGTGGGAGTCTTTCTAAGGGAACCTAACCCGTATTTACGCAAGGTTCCAAGAAAACCACGAAAACTCCGAACGGTTAGGCCGACAGCCGCGATTGGGTTCGAACCCAGCACCTGCCGTCTACCAGTTGAGAGGTCCGAACCTCTCGGCCACTGGTGGGGCTCTCGTTCCATCGGAAAAGGCATGTTTAGTCGGAAAAAATAGTATTATCCTATAAAAATTTATAAATTGGAAAAACGAATAAGTCAATCGGAAAAATTCTTGTTCGATCGGAAAAAATGGTATTAGCCTATAAAAACTTATAAATTAGAAAAACGAAAATATCATTCGGAAAATTTTCCGTTTCAATCCGGAAAGGCATGTTTTAGTCGGAAAAAATAGTACTACGTATTAACCAATAAATACTTGTAAATTTTTAAATCGGCAAAAATTTTTATTCCATCGGAAAAAATGGCATTTACCTATAGAAAAAATTATAAATTGGAAAAACGAAAATATCAATCGGAAGTTTTCTGTTCCACCGGTAAAGGCATCTTTAGTCGGAAAAAATAGCATTATATATTAACCTATAAAGATTTATAAATGGGAAAAACGGAAAAGTCAGTCGGAAAAATTCTTGTTCGATCGGAAAAAAGTAAATTTAGCCGAAAAAAAGGGTATTAATCTATAAATATTTATGAATTGGAGAAATATTTTTGTAGTTTTTAATTAAATAAGAAAAACAAGTTAGATCGAAGAAAACCTATAAAATTTTATCCTCAGTCGGATTTATTTCCGCTTGCAGTTTCTGATAAGAAAAATAAGAAAAAAAAAACAATTTAGGATGAAGAAAACAAATTTATTCTTAGCCGGAACTATTATTAATTAATTTAAATAATTGCTAATTTACTATTTACTTTAATTTAGTAATTAATTAATATAACTTATTAATATATAGGATTTTATTTTTCTGATAAAACTATTTTGATTATTCTTTTATGGATAGATGTTTGTGTGTGTGTGTGTGTGTGTGTGTACAGATAAGAATCAAAATTTAATCATTTGAAACTTGAAAATAATTTTAGCCTTGGGGGAGGATAAAACAGCGCAACTTTTGACTGTTTAAAGCTAATTGATGATTAAATGGATCTTTAAACCTCTTTTGCAATTTGAAATTTGAAAAAGGCATTTCAACTTTACTGGTACATTTTTTGTGCCTGATGTGCCTGTGTGTGTGTGTGGGGGGGGGGGGGGGGAGTAGATGAAAAAGGAACCAGAATTTTACTTTTGGCTTATGCATTTCGTTTATTTGTTTGGTATTTTGCGCATGTTATTTCAAGGAGTCAGAAAAACTATGTACAATTGCCTATATTTATTAAAAAATTTAAGTATAATTTGAAAAACCTTTGAATTCGCTCCTAAAAATTTACATACTCTGCTTTAATAATTTATTTGTTATTTATCTATATATTGCATCTAATATATTTATATGATGTATCTAATTATATATTTTATCTAATGCTAGTAGAGATAGCTATAAATATATAAAATAGTCTGTCCTGACAGAGTGATAATCAACGCACATCCCAAACTACTGAATCTAGAACCATGAAAATTGGAGAGAAAGTACTTCTTATGATGTAAGCATGCACTAAGATGGAAATTTTGAAATTACCCCCCTTAAGAGGGACAAGCGGGGGGAGGTAAAAAATTCTGGAACAAATTGCCTTATCTCAGCAAACATTTAAGGTAGGAGCGTAAAATTCCAGAAAATAAATCTACTAAAAAAATTATTAAACACATAATCCAGTAATTTTAGAAATCTCAACATAAGGGGTTAAAAGGGGGGAGTCTAAAAATTTAGAACATTTGGCACATCTCAAGTCTTTTCAAATACGAACGTGAAACAGCAGAAAATAAAAATTTTAAAAACTAAGTAAATGCGTGTTTCAGCGATATTTTAAAGTTTCCACCCCCGAGGAGTTTAAATGGGGGTGGAAAAATTCCATACTTTTTTGGCCATATCATAGGAAAGCCCTCAAATCACTCTTTCATATAATAAATCTTTCTCTCTCTCCCCCTGCCCCCTCTTATCCTCTATTGGGGACAATTTTCGATCTTTTTTGAAATTGTAACGTTTTATCATTTTAGACCGGATTTTTTTTGGGGGGAGGGGGGGGGCTCCGATAAATATTACTTATAATATATCAAAATTTTATAGTTAGGGAAAGGGTCTATTCTGGGAGGAAGGACAATTTCCTAAATTTGGAATACATCTCTCATGTGATATATCGTTGGATTCCTATTTTGCCCTCACGGACAACCACTTTTCTAATTTTAGCCGATACCTTTCATGTGATACATTGCTGGAAAGCCCTTTGACTGCTTATTCGTATTATGCACGACTCGTGTCCCTCTCGGGTGGAACGGTTATTCTATTCCATCAGGAGATCGCCTAATAATGGGGAAAATATATTATATAAGACTAATAATAACATAATATAAGATTATTTAACTATCTCGATACACTAAGTCATAATTATCTTGCGAATTATGATATATATATATGTATGTATGTATGTATATTAGTCTTCATGTTGGCCATAGTACTCGGAAATTTTCCTTCTTGGAGTCGGAAATTTTTGAGCCGACACCCCCCTACGCGATTAGGGTGGTTTACGCCCCTGGGGGTGGAGGGTACATTTTTTAGTCAAATATACCCAAATCGACAAATTTAGTAATTGATTGAGAGTTGAGAGTCTTATAAAGCATATTTATTTTTAGGGCTCCATACTGAAAAAATTAAAACGGAATCATTATGATCACTTTTGTGTATGTATGTCTGTCACAGCGATTTTATTCGTAAACTATGGAACGTGGAAAGTTCAAATTACGGGAAGTAATAAAGGCACACACACAAATTCATACATGTTTACAGTTTTTAAGGCATTCACAAATATATTTAGGGAAAATGTGGTAAAGCTAGTTAAGTTACATAAAAAAATCTTTTCTTTGTACATTGTGTGGGGTATTGTGTAAAAGCTTTAAATTAATGCTGAACTCAAAAAAACATTTATTTTAATTTTAGGTATTATATATTTAGAATTATCGTCGAAAATGTAGACAAAACATTTGTTCCCTCTCATCTATTTCTGAATCTATTGAAACTAAAATTATGAAAAAATTAAGAGGCAGTTCCTTGCAGGAAAACTATAGAGATCACAACTAAAAGTGAAAATAAAAATAAGAAGTTTACTCAATGGTGAACAAATTGTTGAACCGTTTAAAAACTATAGAAACATTAAAATAAAGTTAAGATAATCAACATTTCGATCTTCATCTGATATGTTCACCCGGAAAACGCTGTTATACTGCTTCCAAATGAAGTTAAATCGTCTTGAAATTAAAAATTTCATTATATTACCAAGCAATTATTGCTTTAACCAATCTTAAATAGGAAAAAATGTATTGCCAACATTTATCTAATAAAAATTTGAATAAACATTTAAATGTTTTAACAAAGGAAAATCAAGTGACGTTACATCACGTGGGTAGTATAACAGATCTCAGATGGAACACGTGTCTTAAGATGTATTTTTGAAACAAAGTTCAATTTATCAAGGAAATTATTTTTATAAAAAGAAAAAGGAAAGAAGAAATTTAACAGCTACACCATCCAGGATAACATTTGTTTTAGAAAATTAATAACTATACTTCACATAAGTTGATCAGTTATATTTGGATTTACGCATTTAACCCTTTATCTACCGACGGTATTTACAAGCACCATTAAAATAATTTATAATAAAATTTTTTTAATACGTCAGTTAGTTGTAATACTGTTTAGAATGAGTTACATATACATTACTTTATCTTGCTCCAAAAGCATTATTGGTTACACAAAACAAAAATATGTTTAACACGTTCGCTGCCACTCACGCGAAAGCGCGTGGTATGGCGCCAACGTTAAGGGGCTCACGCGCCAGCGCGTGATGTTCAATAGCCAGTCACGCGCTGGCGCGGGAACATCTTTCACTGATTCTTTGATATAAAAAGTAAATTAGCTTCTGGGAAAAACCATCTTCTACAGAGCGGCATTAACTATCATCACATCTTCATGTAAGCGGCAGCGAACGTGTTAAAAGGATGATTTCTTTTGCTTTTGTATCTTTTCAGCTTTCTTTGCTCTGAGGGAGGGGGATGGGGATTATTTAATGCGAAAATATTCTATATTTATATTGTAAGAACATCATATTTGTACATTTCATAATTCTACAAAATACTAAGAAAAAAAAAATTGAGTGGGGTTTTAAAAATTGCACAAAATCCCTGTAAATTCAAATTTAATTAATTCTTCTAATCCTTCAATCCTTCCAAAATCCTTCAAACATTTATTAAATTATTATGTAAATCTTTTAATTTTGTTTAAACAATTTGCGTAAAATGCTTTAGAATGTAAAATTTTCATGAATTCAAAATGCGATAGATAAAGGGTTAACATTGTCAATACTTAAAAAAAAAAAAAAAAAAAAAAAAAAAAAAAAAAATCATATTTACTGTAAGATGTAATTTTTTGTATAGGTATCTATTTAAATGACACTTAAATTATAAGAGTTTGGCGCCACTCTATAGATGGAAAGAATTTTCTACCTTTTTTCTCTTTTCCCACTTTCACGCCTGTTTTAAGTTATGCAAATAAAAGTTTTTTTTTTTAAAAAAAAGGGGGGGGGGGCTAGTAGAGTGTGAATTGAAGGGGTGAAAAAAATTAAAGGGTGTGTAAAAAGGGGGCAGTAGAGTGTTATTACGTAGCTTTAACTAAACCTGAACTTACCGCCTTATTATACTTTTCTCTGATATAAATATTTTTTTCTTTCTAAAAATGAAACACCAAATCTCAGAATATCATTTTGCAATCTGAAGAATTAATTTATCATTACTTTTAAAAATATTTAATGTATATTTCCGCAATTCTTTATAAAACTTTTTGTCACTTATAGCTATATTGCTTATGGCTTTTGCAAATTAGACATTTTTACTCAAAATACATTGAAGTGTGCTGCATTGGAATACATCCGAGTGTTCATTTTTAGGTGCTGATTGGTATAAAATAAATGTTGTTAATTTTTCCTCGGGTCTGTATAACCCTTCATTGGCAATGTGGAGTTATGAGTGAAATGGAAGTTTTGATATTAGTTAACGATGGTTCACTGGACTAAATGCAATGAATCATCGTCAAAATCTGAAATTAACCAGCGTGAAAGCCAAATCGCCGGGAGCTACGCGTGGCATAACTGTTATGATAACATAAAGCACATGCTCGCCACGTGCTGATTTCTGGCAGGGGCATATGGCACGACTTCCGCTCAATAGTGCACTTTACATGTGCTTTTGATTGTAAATAGGACTAACGGAGAATAATGGTTTTACAGATCCCTAGTTTACTTAGTAGGTTATAAAGCAGGAACAGACTACCTTTATTTATCCATTCGAAAACTCGAATGGTTAAAACTTTTCCTTTCTTCAGCTAGAAAAGAAAAGAAAATGACTTCGCCACATGCTTCATTTGGCACGAAACAGAAAGTGCGAAGAAAGGCTAATATGCTAAGGGTGTTCTTAAATCAAAACTAGGCAACTTTGTGACATAAGTTTTAATTTATTTTTGTTTAGAAATGCATAAAACTAGAAGATGTTGTCGTTCAAAAACTATGTAATTGCACACTTTTTTTTTTTTTTTTTTCAAACACAATAGATTTTTCAGAACAAGCCGGTAAAAGTGGCGTTTTAAACCGCATTTCCCGACGAAAATAGAAAAAACAGTCAACAAAAAAGAAAAAACGTGCAAACACGTGATCGAAATCGCTTATTACTCGATAAGTAGTTTAATTATCATAAAAGGGAAAACAATGTATCTTCCACAGTCAGGCCTTTCAATTTTGCATCTTTCTGTTAACGAATGAGTTTGTAAATGAGCCAACCAATTTAGTCATTAAGTTAAATTGATCCACTTCTTTAAAATATTTGAAATTTTAATGCTGTTGCTTAAGGGTGTATTTGAAAAAATGCTTTTCCACCTTCAACAGCTCGAAATTTTCCGATACAATGTCAGACACATTTTTAAAAGTAGAAACATGAAACTTGCTGAGGGGATTTTTGAAGAGACGTATAAGGTGCCGTGTGATGTTATTTTACGCTCAATTTATTAAAATTTGATTTAGAAACAATTATCTTTTCAGTATGATCCTCTTTTTCATTCACAGATCTCCCACTTTGAAAAAATCGGTTCAAAATGCCGTTTTTGATTGCCTTTTTTTGCAATATTTTCTGGATTGATCTTCAAAGAATCGACAAGCAGTCGTGCTTGTCGATTCTTTGAAGACAATTAAGACAAGACGTCTATTGAAGACGTCTAAATAAGACAATTTCTAAATTGTCTTATTTAGAAAGATCGTACTTTCTAAATAAGACAATTTGCCAGTTTGATGCATATGAGAGCAAAAATGAATTTAAAAATAAATTGGAAAATAAGCAGTTTGAGTCGAAATACACCCTTAAGAAATTTTATCAGATGGATAAAAAATATTTTTGACTAATTGTATGACGACTTTTCCAAAATTAAATTTTTTATACATTTCTTTGAATAATTGTCTAATGATTCATGAAACCTGACTCCAACCTGAATGTTCTTTTAATAGTTATATTTTGAAGTATTTGAAATAGCATTTTTCACAATATATTATTTAATTAAAAGAGCTAATTTTAACCCTTTTTCATCTTCATTTGCTTGATTTAGATTTGTTTTTATAAAGGCTCTTATCTTTATTATCATTATTATCAATATATTATTAAATCGTGACACGATCTAATTATGCAATCAAAATGCAAAATTAAATTATTCCGTTTCTTTAAAATTTTAGAAAAATCGATTGTATGGTGTTGTTTTAAAAGGAATTTTGTCGTCTGGATGAAGAATACACTTCCAGTATGTCAAATTGTATGACGATTTAAAAAATAATAATAAATTTTCACGTGTATCTTTGAATAATTGTCTAAGAATTTCATAAAAATTTTACATCAATAGGTGAAAATTTCAAGACTGTAATGCAAAACGAAAAATTGAAATAAATAACTTTTAGAAAAATCTGTTTTAGATAATATTATTTACAATTGGCATAAAAGGTTGATGGAATACACTGTAAAAAAAAATTCAAGAGGTTACTAAAAATTTCTTAGTAAATTTGTATTCCACAGAATTTTTTAGTAACCATTACAAACTTTTTTTTTGCAAGTGAAACAAGCATTTCTTTTGTAAACTGAACAAAAGAATTTTTTGTATAACTAACTTAAAAATTTTTAGTATGAGCCACAAAGCAAATTTTAGTAATAGCTCCAAAATTATTTTTAATAACCATTACGTGCAACCGAAGCGGAGGAGCTTCCTTCGAGCTGCATCCAAATTTCTGAAGCGGAAGATTTTCGGCAAAACCGCAATGGATGGCAGCACTAAACATTCCTTACTGCTCCGGCCGGATTTTCATAATTCCTTTATTAACGAGACACTACAGACATTCGGGGTGTATTTGGCTGTGGCAAGTTTTGAACCCGGGACCTTTTAGCTTGAAGTCCGTTACTATAACCACCATGCCATCAAGGCTACACCAACTAAGTTTTAGTAAGAGCTATTAAAAATATAAAACTATTAACTCTATTCGTTGCTAACTTTTTTCTAGTGATTCTTACTGATTTTCTAGTAACCGACTAAGATTACTAAAAATTTTTTAGTAATTACAAGGATCACTAAAGTTTTTTTAGTAAATGGACCTTTTTTTTTTTACAGTGTAAGATGTATACTTACATAAATATCTTGTATTTTTCATTTGAAGTTTTTTTTTTTTTTTTTTTTTTTAACTAAATTATTAGTACACAGAATTAGAAACATCATATTCCAAAATAATAATACTAATAATTAGATATTTAAAAATTCTAAAATGCGACGTGTTACCCCTTAATATGGATTTACTTCTCTATCTTGCACGCAAAGTTGTATAACATAGCATGCCGTGCTCGGCAAATTTTATGCAAAATTCGGAACTTTGCAAAAAATTTTAGTAAAAAACAATTTTTATTTCTGTAATTTTTTTAATGCCAAAAAATTAAAGTATTCTCCCAATTTTATGTACGATTTATTTACTGTTAGCATGCAATTAAAAGCAGGGTCAATTTTCGAATTTTCTGAAAACGTAAGACATTCTACGTCGAAAAATTTTAAAAATTCATTAGTCCGAAAGCTTGGACACCAAAAATCTCGAATTTTGACGAACGGTTGTCGTAAAAAATCAATTTTGTCAATCGTTCGCAGAAAAAGATTTCCAATTTCCGATCAAAGGGCTACTGGATAAACGTGAAATATCGTGGAAGGGCCATAGAAAAACGCAAATTTCGTCAAAGGATCGCGAGAAAAATGTGAATTTCGCCAAAAGATCTTGAAAAAACGCGAATTTCAACAAAGAATCGCGTACAAACGAGCATTACGACAAATGACCGCGCAAATAAAGCGAATTTTGGCAAACATCGCACAAAAACGCAAATTTCGTCCACATATCGCACAAAAACCGCTAATTTCGTCCATGAATCGCACAAAAAACACAAATTTCATCCATGTCAAAATAATATAACTTGTAATTTTATTAAACATTAAATTAATCTGCAGAAAGTTTTTGACGGAATATTCACGTTGGCAGAAAGTTTTTGGTTTTATACAAGTTTGCTTGCACGTTAATCCAGTTCCCTGCTTTATTTCTGTTTTTATTAAAAACTTTCGTAAATGCGTATTTTAGATCTCTACACAATCTTTCAATTACACTCTATAGCGAAGCTTTTCCGATTACATTGCTGTAAATTGTCACTCACTTAACTTTCTAGCTGAAACAGTGAATGGAAGCTCCTTGCTTCAATCACTTCGTAGAATTTAACCTTTGATTGGATAAAGTGATTTTGACGACATAGGAGTGCCTAAACATTATATGATCATTAATATATAGAATAAAGCGTAGTAAATTGAGTTCATCAGAGACGGTCTATATATAGATATCTTAAGAGTTAAGATAGTACTTGAGGTTGTATTGTTTTTTTAAGATATTAATAAATCTCTATTTGGTGCTGAGAAAAAGCTGCGTTTTGGCAGTTAATGTGTGAGCTGATTTTCAAACTTTGACACTTTTTTTTTTCATTTACTTTTTTTTTTTTCTCTTCTTTTTTTTTAAAGTTTGGCGTCAAAGTTGTAATATCTATACTCCTCCCATCCCCTGTGTGTTGTGTCGCAGATTCAATAACAGAAACAGTTTTTTTTTTTTTTTTTTTTTTTTTTTTTTTTCCGTAGTAAACTTTTAAAAGTATCTGAAATATCTAGAAAATATATTTTAAAGAAAAAATTCTTATTAATTATAAAATTTCGAAAAAAAGTTAAAATTTTCAAAAATTTGTCAAGGCAAAAAAGAAAAAAAAATGTCAAATAAACTAAGGTAATTTTTTCTTCTCACTTATGCAAATCTTTCTTTTTCTACCAAAAATTTGATCGATTCATTTTATTTTCAAATTAATTTTAAAGCGGCAGAACATCTAAAAATACCCAAACCTCTAAATATCGGATCAAGGTCAGTGATTCTGTCACTGATAGCGGGAGAAAGACGCATGGCTTTTGATTAATTTCTGAAGGTCATTTTCGAGATCTTAATTGCATTTCAATGAGATCTTTCCTTTTGAAAAGAATGAAAAGCTTTTCATTGATGTTCTGAACAAAAGCAAGAGCCCAGCCACCTATATTGTTTACGTGTGATATTTTGTTAAATCCTATGGATCAGCTCTTTCTTCAGACGAATCAGCTTTTTACCCAATTTCTTCCTGTTATCAACCCATGAGCTGCTGGCAGTGATTAATCTCAAATCACGTCCCATAGTCTGGTGAATATAATTCATTGGTGCCATTTGGTCGGAGGGGCTCCCCTCCAAGTTAGTTAGCTTACCCTACCTTATTGGCGAACAAAACTGTGACCAAGATGGGTAAATTACCGGAAACCGAAATTCTTCGCAGTCCCTCTCTCCGGAAATTGTCGTAAACTTGACGGTACGGGACATGTGCATTCCAAATGCGTTCTCCCAAAAAACTTAGTTCCGCCGCAAACGTTGGAAGGGGTTTATAAGCAAATTCCTGCTTACTATCAGATTGTTTTCCAAAAGTCCATGAAGGAAATAGAGAGGGACGAAGCTTTTTTATTCATTTCACCCTCTTTCGTGTTTACATAGACATAAAACATGATTGGAACATAAATGTTAATATGACAATTTTTTTTTTTTTTTTTTTTTTTTTTTTTGTTAATTGTATAGCAAAGAAATGCATCATTAAATAAAAAGAAAAGTGCCTATTTATACTGATGGCAATGAGCTTACAGGCTATTCACACTAACTGCATATTTTACTCTTATTTCAAAGAATTAATTAAGGGTGTATTTCAATTCAAACTGCTTATTTTCCGATTTATTTTTGAATTCATTTTTACTCTCAAATGCATCAAACTTTCAAAATCTTTTATTTGGAAAGTACACAAGGTGCCGTGATTGTCGATTCTTTGGTAAATGCAAAAAATTTTGCAAAAAAAGCAATCAAAAACGGCATTTCGAACCGATTTTTTCGAAGCGGGAGATTTGGGAACGAAAAAAAAGGATCATACTGATAAGGTAATTGTTTATAAATCAAATTCTAATGAATTGAGCGTAAAATGACATCACACGGCACCTCATATGGCACCTTCAAAAATCCCCTCAGCAAGTTTCATATTTCTACTTTTAAAAGTGTGTCTGAAATTGTATCGGAAAATTTCGAGCTGTTGAAGGTGGAAAAGCGTTTTTTCGAATACACCCTTAACCCCTAAAAATAAATAAATTGACAAAAACCCGTTTAGCTAAATTGAGGGGGAGACTAAATTCCTCCATCCCCCTTTTATACGTAATCAACGGACCTCCAAATCTAATATGGGAATTGCCTTATCAAAATAAACCGGTATGCCAAATTTAAAGAAAATCGGATAATTCTGAATGAAACCCCATTTATTTAATAGCTTGTGAGCTAAAAAAGGGAATAAAAAGAATTAAATAAATATTTCTTCATAGTATTTGGAAGTGTTTTTACTTTTGTACAGAATTAAACGGTGTCATTAAAAAAATAATAATAACCTTTTGTATTTTGGTGTTTGAAACTTCTCTTAACTTTACTCAGATTCATCTGAATTAAAACATCTGTTTTTTAAAGTGCAATTTCAAATTTCATTTAGCTAAAATAAAACAAAGGTCCAGATTGTTCTCATCTAAATACAATCTCCTAAAAAACATAGTTCAGCAGCAAACGTTGGAAAAAATTGATGTGAAATTCCCGTTTACTTTTTATTATTATTATTTACAGATAAATTTTTAAGTTTTATTATACAGATATAGATTTTAAAAATTATGAAAATTTCTGTTTCAGATTTCACAGATTTCTTCTTTCTGATTCTTGTGAATTATTGTTATTTTCTTTTCTCTGTTTTCTCCATTTCCGTTTAAAATTGTACTTAACAAACATTGTAATATGATAAGAGAATTGTCTTCCTTCTTCATTTCACTGTATCACCAGCATGTGAAAAAGCACATGCTGATACATAAATATATATGAGGAAAATTTGGTAAAAACTAATTTAATTTCTGTCAAGATAATGTATATGTAACGTCAAGTAGAAAAAAAAAAAAAAAAAAAAAAAAAAACATACGTTTTTATTTGTGGAATAGATAGAAAATAACGATTCCGACAGAGTCAGTAATTTATGACGTATTATTTTCTACAGATAATACAATGTGTTATAATTACGTGGAAATTGCGAATATTTTTGCATAATTTTAAGCAATTTAGTTCGAATTTTCGTGTATAACAAATTGAGTTGTTGCGTAAAAAGCCAGTTTGTTGACAAACAAACATGCACATTACCTGTAGAATTTAATGAATAGCAACGCTTAAAAATACTTTGAATTTATTTATGTAAAACAATATCATAGTAAATATATCATTTTTTTATCACAATTATAAAAAAATGAATTCGAATTGAGTACTGATGTATCACAAAACTTGTCAAAATCTAGGATTTTTTTTTTCTGCAATTAAAAAAAAAAATAAATAAATAAATAAATAAGATAAAAGTCCGGTCACATTTCAGATACTCTTAAAGAATAATTAGCTAATTATCGTATATAGTTCTTTTGCTCCATAAGATATATATTGTATATTTCCCTTATGAATAATCACAACAAATCTATCTAAACTGCTTTAAGGCTATTCTCAAATTCAAACTGGCTACATTCTGCCATATTTTTAAATTTATTTTTGTTCGCAGATGTATTAAATTGGTTTTTCTTTAAATAACTACTATGTAATCAAATTTTTCCTCCCGTTTTTCTATAAAGACAGAAAATGTTATTAAGAGAATAATATAGTCAAATCAAAAGACCTGTTCGCGAATGCTAATCCAGTGGAGAAATTTATAAAGATACCTCGCTTGCATTTCAATGTTTTTTAAATGATTTTTTTCTTTTTTGCATTGGATAGCTGATATTAATCTATATGTAGGCTGTTTTTTACTTTTCGATTTTGATTTCCGATATTTTTTATGAGGATACTTTCGCTTTTCAAACCAGTTCCGAAAATGAAAACCTTCTCATATAAAATAGCTGTAATAAAAAAAAAAAGTTTAAAAAACACCTATGTACATATCAATCTCAGCTATCCGATGCAAACAAATTCTTTTATAAATATTGAAATGCAACCGAGATTTTTTTAAAAAATTTTTCCATAGGATTAGCATTTAGCGAACGAATCTTGTCGCGTGACTGAAGTAGCCCCTTATTAATTTTTAAACAAATTTCCTAATGCGACTGCGTAGAAAAAGCAAAACATTGCCAATCAGAGACTACAATTGCTTATAACTTATTAAGAGAAAATTTCCTTTTCTTAAAGAGAAAAAATTTCCATTCCAAATCACTTTAATAATCATACCTGCAAGTATAGTACTTTTATGTTTAAAAATAAATCTGAAAAAAAAAAAAAAAAAAAAACGCAATCTTGAGTGGTTTTTTTTTTTTTTTTTTTTTTTTTTTTTTAATTGTGTTATTAAGCTTTTATTTGAAACAAATCAATAAATTTTCGAAATGAAAAAAAAAAAAAAAAAAAAAAAAAAAAACACTGGGTTGTTAATATTACTGTTATTATTATTTTCTTTTTTTTTTCCTTCACCTGTTGCATAATTTATTATCTTTGAAAAAATAACAAGCATTTCTTTTAACAAGACGATGCTGAACGAAAAAGCTCAATGTAACATTTATAAATGAATACTTCTAAATGAGCCATAATTATTCATTTATATATTCTATCTGCTTTCAATCTTGAAGCACAATCAAAGTTAATGTAATTTGAATAAAAGATTGAGTCATCGCTCTTTTCAAAAGCTCGGACGATGTTTTCAAGTATCGCATCTGCCCTGCTTGCAGTTAATAGCTCATGATAATATCTGTAGCCTTAATTTCTGTTGCGACGTAATCTCAATATGGCATTACGAAATTAATTTTCTGTTAGCCATAACTGCGTTTAGAAGAATTTTTCACATTATAATTAAAATAGAAAATTAAAAACACTATAAAATTATAAAATAGCGCAATATTATTTTAAATAATATGTTATATTCTTATATTAAATAGCAACAACGACTTCAATAACAGCATTAAATGTTCATGATCCTGTTCCATGTTTATTGCTCATGAACAAAAAATTGACTGCAACAAAATTATTTGCGATTCTGTAATAATTTTAAAATAAAGTTTTCTGTTAATTGTCTGACATTATTATTATTATTTTTTCTTTAAAGAAACAATTTACCTCAAAATTAGTCAAAAATTTTTTTTTCTTTCCTTCTTTTTTTTTTATTTATTTTGTTTAAACAGGAATATTAAATAAAAGTCTGTTTAATTGTGGATATTTTGACTCCTCATTTTCATCCATATGGCAATTATATCGCTGGATAATGTAAATTTTGTTAATACACCCAGCGAAATTTCCCATGAAGATTAAAACTTTAGGGGATATGCATGCATAAAGTAATTATTTTAGAGGGGGGATGTCTTGCACATGATATCGTATGATATCTGGGCAGGGGAGGTTCTCTCTTGATATCGATATTGTTTTCGATGCAACCAAAATTTTCTCTTTATTTGTATCATGGTCTTCGGTTGAAAAAATTATGTTTTTTTTTTATGGAAATAAAAATTTATTTCTAAAATCACTAAATCATTATAAAATTATGTAATTCCAAAATATGGAATACCACATAGTCAGCCATTCCTATTATTCTTCATATGTGTATGGATATATAATCACCGTTCGAGAAGCTATGTGTGAAATATATTTGTAATGGAGCTTGTGTTTACCAATAAATAAAAGAGAATGTTGCCCATTAGTTTTATTGATAATAATTTCTATCGGCCCTCCCCCACCCTTCCTCCGTACGGTGCAAATACAACATGATTTTATTACTGTTGAATACACTAAGTAAGAAAAGTTATTATGAATTACTTTTAAACAGTAAATATTTCTTTTCTATGTTATTTGATATAAAATGATATTTTATTGCCTTCTCTTCATTTGAATCAATAATTTGTGCAAAAAATGAATATAACCAGTTTTGTATATCACTTTAATAAGTAAAAGAAATAAATTCTAAAAATTAAAAAAAAAATGTACACGTTGATAATTATATCATTACCGTGGTCGTGGTGGTGGGGCTGGAAGGATGATAATGTATGATATGGGAAGAGGGGAGGGAGTCGAAAAATATCAAAGACTTGATAACGTTATATTTGCACAGCCCCTTAAATGACTTTTTCTCCATGTTCATATTTTCTTCATTTTCCTGTTTTAAAAATGCTAAGGCTTTTTTTTTTTTTTTTTTGAATTTGAGAAAGAGATTTAAACTTTTTTCCAATTTTTTTATTATATACGTGATAAATCTGCGTATGGAATTAGCCCTCAGGTTTTCTGTTATTTTAATTATTTATTTATTTTTTAAATAAAAGTATATGAAGATGCGTCGAGATTTCACAGTTTTAGACTGAATATATCAGTAAAAAAAATAGAGTAATATTAGATGTGTCTAAAAAGCCACGTGTAATCTTATATAATACACATTTGGAAAAAAAAAAAAAAAAAAAAAAAAAGGAGGGGGCACAAAAATATCAATGTGTAACAAAAAAAAATAGGTAAAAATTCAAAACTTTTTAAACATTTTTTAAATTTTAATTAAACATGTAATTAATTTTTTTTTCAAAATGTACTTTTAGTTGAACAGTGAAATGCAGTGAACTCACCATTTAAACCATATTTTTAAAAGTAAACAAATTTGTTCAAAAGTTATATTGTCTCCTTAAAATACACAAATAAAAGGGGTTTTTTTCCTTGCATGTACAGAATTTTGTAATCGATTTTCAACTTATTTTTTGGCTCGCTAGGATTATAAATATGAGATGTCTCTGTATACAGAGATGTGTACAGAGATATGATATATAACATTTTTAGAATTTACTTACAGATTTAGAAGAAAAATAATTTTAAGGCATATTTCTGTGTAGCAAACTGGTGATAAATCGCCAAATAATCTTTATATTTCCAATAGTACTGAATTTAGTTTTATGAAATGCCAAATGAAGTTTAAATATGCACTATTCTTATTGTCAGTATCGAATTAAGTTTATAAAATATAAAAACAACAGAAAACAGATTAAAAAAAGACTTAGACAGAATAGCAATATCTGATATTATTTAGGTTTCTTATCTCTTTGAAATTTTATCATATAAACATTTATGCTTTTCTATTACATACAACTATACCCAAACTTACGTTGTAGTTTCTTTTACAAAATCTTACTACTCTTTTAGTAAAGATTTCTTTCAATAATAAACTGGCGGAAAAAAAATCCCAACACCAATAAAAACTTGTGTTAGCTAAACGAAATTTTGTAGGCGTGTTTAAACATCTGAAAGACGACATTGATTTAAATTTCATGCTTCGCGCATACGTGTGGCGCTAGTAGCGCCACTCACAACTTTAAAACCAGGTTTGCTTTAAATGCGTGCTGTAAAGTTCGTGAGCATTATTTATCTACAAAATTTGATGGATTGAGTTGAGATTGATCATGAATGCCTTTAAGAAGACGAAGAAGCTATTATCATCTGCTCCCCGAGTTGGAAAGAGGTCGTAAAGTAGGGCTACGAGAAAGGGGATTTTCTTTCCGCGATTTTTCAGAAAGACTTGGACGGAATGTATCCACTGTGCATGATTGTTGGGAGCAGGGGTCAAGGAATGGTACTGCCTCAAGAAGACCAGGCTCCGGGTGAGCACGTGGCACTACTGAGAGGGAAGACCGTCGTATTCGGCGTACGGCTGTGGTGCATCGTATTGCGTCTGCGACAGAAATTCGAGCTACAGTTGGCACCACAGTGACACAATGAACTGTTAGAAATCGGTTACTTCAAGGACAGCTCGATACAAGGCATGCATTCCACTGACTCGAAGTCATTGCAGTTTGCGACGCCAATGATGTCAAGCCAGAGCTCACTGGAGGATGAAGTGGAGATCTGTTGTGTTTTCTGATGAAAGCATGTTCTAGCTTGGTGCCAATAATGGTCGTGTGCTGGTCAGAAGGAGGCCAGGGGAACGCCTGCAACCAAACTGTCTGCGGCCTAAACACACTGGATCTGCAATCTGGAGTCATATTCTAGGGAGCAATTTCCTATGACAGCAGAAGCACTCTCGTCTGCTCTCAAACACACTGACTGCAAATGTGTACGTCAGTCTGGTAATTCAACCTGTAGTGCTGCCATTCAAGAAAAGCTTTCAAGAGGAGATTTTTAACAGGATAACGCTCGCCCTCATGCCGCTGTTGTAACGCAACGTGCTCTACAGAGTGTCGACATGTTACCTTAGTCAGCCAGATCACCAGATCTGTCTCCCATTGATCACGTATAGAATATCATTGGACGAGAACTTCGGTGTCATCCCCAGCCAGCACTGACCATCACAGTATTGACACAGCAAGTACAACAAGCATGGAACTCCATACCACAAAGTGACATTCGGCACCTGTATGACAAAATGCATGCACGTGTGCAGGCTTGCATTCAAAATTCGGGCGGTTATAGCAACTATTAATGTAACAGCATTTCACATTTGAAATGCATTTTATTGACCTTAAATTAATCTGTGATCTCGAAAATCTAATCAATTAAACATGTTAACTAGACAAATGCATTGTCCAAATTTCATTACTCTACAATAGGTTTTTCTTGGTGTTGGGATTTTTTTTTCCGTCAGTGTATAATACAGCTAATAATTCTCATATTTATTGTATGGAATCCTATGTAATACTGACAACAAGTAAGAAAAATCATGTGTTAAGCATAGATTATGAAGCAACACTTCTTGAAATCTTTAACAAAACTTCGTTATCAGAGAAATAACGTATTATTATCCATAACCAAATATGTATCCCAATACTTTTGAAAAGCCCTGTATTTGATCTGTCAGTTAATATATACACTATATATTGGTGAAATTTAGTTTAGCCTAACTATTTGAAATTTTCCATTCATCAATTTATACTAATAGATGGAAACATACTTGAATATTTTTGTTTAGCCCTGTAAAATACATAGTACTTTTAATTCAAGAAAATATTTTCCTAAAGTTTAGTTAAAAAAAAAAAAAAAAATCTTTAAAGTACTTAAATCAAATTTCCAGAAATTATCATCCAAAGGCGATCATGTTTTCTGTTCTTTGTGTGACCCTGTATATCATTTTATCTATATTCTACAAATATTTCTTAGTAAACTAAATGCAGGTCTACGTAAAAGGCATGACATATTTAAAAACCACCTTTAAATAAATTACTCTCATATTCAGTAACCTTTCCGAGATCTTTTGTGTAACCACATATCTAAATTGTGTAACAATTAGAAATTATAAAAATCATATAATATGCATACATCTAGTGAAACTTAAAAGCGTATATCATAATTAAAAAAAAATGCATTTCATCCATCTAACAGCCATCTTCGATAATATTCAGGACTTCGGATGGAATATACTATTTGAAATCTTTTGTGTGTCCCTTTAAATGCTATGCACTACGTATTATGCATGAAATAACTCATATTATTTCTCAGCAACGTATATCAATTTGCTTATATATGAAATCGTTTACCATAATTAAAATATGTCGCAAACAATTCCCTCCCATTATTATTATGTGTTGGAATTCGTTTGTGTGGCCCTGTAAATGATTAATAACTATTCTTTCCACTGCATACTTTACAAAATACATATATTAGTGCACTTCGGCGATGCATATAAATTTGAAGATGTTTGACAGGGTGTAACACCTTTAAAATTCATTTGAAACGATTTTTTCCCATAGGCCGTAATGTAATGGAAAACTTTTGTCTGTCCCTGTAAATAAACTAATCATGGCAGAAACATCATTTTCAATAGGGTTCGTGCTCGGGTAAACGTCATTAACGCCCAAAAATTTTATGACAATCCGAGTATATTTACGAGAGTTAGAGCGCGGACAGACGGCCAGACAAACCGAATGCATAAGCACTTTTCAACTTTGTTGGAAAGTGCTAATAAAAAGGCTATTGACAAATATTTCGTGAGTATCAGATAAAAATTAAGTTGTCCTATATCTAGGACGATGGCCAGTTTAGTATTGAAACAAAAGCAATAACATAAATATTTTATGTATATGAGCTAGAAATGTATGATGCCCTTGTCCTACATATAGGATGAGGGTCAATGTAATGTTGAAACCAAAGCAATAAATGCATATTTTATGAGTATGAACTAAAAATATGTGCAATGCTACACTTTATGTAGGACGATAGTCAAATATGAGTTAAGATTAGTTGTAAAGATTTATGTTCCAAATGTTGAAATGCTGTCAAAAATTGGCATTTTGAATTTCCAGACGCAACAGACGATATAGGAAATATAAACTGCCGTCCTGAGGCAACAATTGCTTATAACTCAAGATGTAATTCATTTATCGGAACATGAAAAAAAATGTGCAATTACAAGTCACTTTAATAATCATTCCTGCAACTGTCATCCTTTTATGTTCAAAAATGAGTCAGAAACTGTGTCATATTGTAGAGCAGGAGAAAAAAAGTACTTTCTTGAGAACCGCCGATGTTGAAGACAATTGTGGCAGGTTTTAATACGTAATAATATTTGTGCACTTTTCGACTTTATAAAATATTAAAAACTACATTTTAAAGAAATTATTTGAATAGAATATCAAATATTCTACAAACCCTTCTAAAAAACCGATTTCTTTTATTTATTTTAATAAGCCAAATCTTGCTACTAAAATTTATTGCTAATTAAAACAAATTTGTAAAAAAAAAATCGCTGATTGATAATTTGGGCTGTAAACCATCAGTGTATAACAAGTAATTTTGAATTGAACTTTGTTGCTATTTTGCGCTCAACTCTCTGTGTTTGTTTATTGTCAGTAACTCAGTTCAACAATGACTGCATACCCGTTTGATCGCCGAGATGTGTTCATCTTTTGTGATCCGCTGTTTTTGATGCTCAAGTAAGTTTCAGATTATATGCTTTGAACTGTTGCCAACTTTGGCCTAATATCTCTTGCACCTGAATACAGCCCTGCCTGTTGTGACGGCGTTATTTTTATACGCATCGTCTGCATCTACGAGTCGTTGGCTCGGGAACATCGGGAGCGTCTTTGAAGAGGATCATGTGCAGACCGATGTTGACCTTTCGTCTCTTAGAAACCAGAACTTGTTTTAATTTATGTTCTTGTACGTTCATTAAATTTAAAAGATTAAAAAGGGGAAATAACAAGGTACTCCACGGTCTTTAATTATAAGATGCCTCTTTTTGCAATAACGAACGGAAATTATAGAATTAAACTAAAGGATAAACTATAGAATTAAACTTGAAGGGGACTTTTGCCTTAAATACATTTAAAATCTGGAGATTGATTGTAAAAAAAACAGGAAAGGTTTTATATAGCAGGAATATAAATGCCATGCGTAACTATATCGCTAAATTAAAATGGCTCTGCACTAAAAAAAACGGACGATTTTATGAAGATGTACTGGTAATTGAGACGCCAGAACAATTCACTGTTTTCAAAAACGATAAAATCAAAACGTTAACATTCCCGTAAATTCCAATAAATTTTTCGTTAAAAAAACACTAAATTGGTAACCAGTACAATCGCCGTAAAATCGTCTGTTTTTTTTTTTTTTTTTTAACTGTATTTCTTGGATATTTTAAAGTAAAAAAACGCATTGAGCTCAATTACTTTGCTAAATTTCGATTATCATACATTACTAAAGCCCTTTTAATATCCAATGCAGCAATTCATGATTTGGCAATCCCAAAACTTTCTTCTATCTTATGTACGTTAATACTTCCTGAAAAATGCAGATAGCAGCGCCACCGGTTAAGTAGTTTGCACTAAAATCTAATCAGCAAGAACTTGTGAACTTGTGTCAACTTATAACCGAATCTGAAATTTGATGAAAATCCATGCATTAGTTCTTGAGATACAGATATTGCGAAATCGTGAAAAATGCAGCATAGCAAAGCCATCTATAGGGCGATTTATACAAAAAACAAACAACACTAATCTGTTTCAGGAACTAACTGAATCTGAAGTTTTAGAAAAATCTGCGCTTTAGTTCTTGACATAGAGCTATTGCAATAATCACGAATAATGCGCCATGGCATATCGCCACATGTTGAGATATTCGCACCAAAACGTAATCAGCACTATGTTACATCAAATACTAGCTAAATCTGAAGTTTTATGAAAATGCACTAGTTCTTAAGATATGGCTGTTGTAGAAAATGTAAATAATGCAGCATAGCAGCGCCACCTGTTGAGCGATATACATCAAAAACTAATCAGATCTAGTTTATACAAAGGACTAACAGAATCTAAAGTTTTGTAAAATTCTGTGCATTAATTCTCGAGATAGCGTGCCCACAAAATGTTTGTCATTTACAGACAGACTGACATACTCACAGACATTTTCTAAAAACATGTTTTTGGAATCTCTGAGTCCCTAAAGCGTCTCCTAAATCCGTCAAAAACCGGAATTAGAAAATTTTCATGAATTCAATACTTTTTTCTTGTAAAGATAGAAGAAAGTAAAAAAAAAAGTGTAAGGCAAAAATAACAAATCTGTAGCCTACATCTTTGGACAAATAGCTTGAAGAGTATGATTAATGAACGTTTGTAAATATGTAAAGTGATGAAAACGCTGTTTTTTGCCTTGAAAGAATACGCATCAAAAATTGAACCAAAACTGTACCCGTTTAATAGACATTTATTATCCTTTATTTACTTTGATATTAAAAACAAAACCGATAGCTTGTAAGATTAAAATATTTTGAAGAAATCAAATAAGAAATGTTGAACTGATCGTCCTTTCGTATAACAGTTAAATACGTAAAATATCTAAAAAATAATTTTTTTAAAAGTGCGAGGCAAAAATAACAAATCTGTAGCCAACATCTTTGGACAAATAGCTTGAAGAGTATGATTAATGAACATTTGTAAATATGTAAAGTGATGAAAACGCTGTTTTTTGCCTTGAAAAGAATACGCATCAGAAATTGAACTCCCTCTTCCTTGAAGCAGCATCTTAAACGAAACCAAAATGATGCAGAGGAGTAGACTGCAGAAATCTTTGACTCTTGCTGCTTCAGCTGTCGCTGGCTCTCCAGATTGCGCTGCGGTCGTCGCATGACAT
Organism: Maratus speculifer; assembly: GCA_964019185.1. NCBI lineage: Eukaryota > Metazoa > Arthropoda > Arachnida > Araneae > Salticidae > Maratus > Maratus speculifer. Next base: position 52,210,365 of record OZ025295.1, on the reverse strand, counting down.
CATTCTCTCTTAGGACCAAAACAATGCTCCCATTATGAACTTGGCGGGTTTTGGGGGCTTGACTTTTTTGAAAATACATATTGATAGCGACAGGAGGCTGAAAAAGAATCACTAGTTTGTTCGTGGATTCGCGGTGATTATTTCGATAACGCATTTTCTCGTTTCAGCGACGACAAAACTTAGAATGCTATTTAAGATTCTGTTTGATCCCTCGACAAGTTTGCTTCATGTAAAGTTATGGATATGAGGGATTTATATATATATATATATATATATATATATATATATATATATATATATATATATACTTTGCTGTTCACACATCCTTTGATGAGTGGATATTTTGACTTCTGCTTATACAGTCAAACCTCGTTAACATGAACACGCTTAACATGAATTACTTTTAACATGAATTGTTTTTAAAGTCCCCTATAACAACGAACACAAAGAGTTGATACAGTAAAACCTCCATAACGGACACTCCCGAATAGCGGACACCTCTATTCAGCGGACAGTTTTCTAATTCCTACTCCCAAAACCTAAAATTTTGTATGTTTAACCTCTGAATAACGGACATTCCGAATAGCGGACAGTAATTTTGGCAATAAAGGATAAAAAAGTGTTTTTAACGAGAAAAATTAATGAAAAAAAATAATAAAAAGTCTCTAAATTTATCAAGGTAATGTGTCACAAATTTTGTGATCACAGATAAATGTACGGGGTGGACTGGAAATCCAAGTTGTCATACAGTCGATAATATTATAATTGTTTTTTCCCCCAAAACATAATTTCAGTATGCCAGCCACTTGATCAAGACATAATACACAATTTTAAAGCTTTTATTATGCTACATTCTTTTAAAGTTGGATTCTATGAATACACTTGAGAATTGCCTAAAATTAGTTAATGCTGTCGATACTACAATTTGGATTTCATTCAGGCATTTCATTAAAAATAATAAAAATAGAAACGCACATTTCCGACACAAATGAAGAATTAAGCGAAATAAGTGAATTAATGAAATATGAAAAATTTTCATTAATATTGATGATGAGAACTTACTAGAGAAGTATCAATTTCTGTATGCGATTATATTGCTTTAGAATTTTCGACAAAAGTGTATCAGGAATTTCCAAGAAGCGGCAAAATACAGTGAGCAATTACAGTTTTTATGTAAAAATAAGATATTTCAGAATGATTAAAATTACCTTACAGAGTTTAAACTTCACATTGAAAGAGAAATTACATGTAATAGCAAGCAAAAGCAAATTTTTTTAACAATTTTTTTTTCGTAAGAATTTAATAAACAGTGGATAAAGGTATGCAAAGTATTATTTCTTTTTTATTGCTTAAAAAAATACTTTTCATTTATGATTAATCATATAATAGAGGTTTTTGGGCATATAAAAGTCAATTTATGAAACATTAAGCATTTCTTAGCAATTTTTTTAATCTCTTAGGTTTTCCCAATAGCGGACACCTCCGAATAGCGGACAATTTCCGCGCTCCCGAGTTGTCCGTTATTTATAGGTTTTACTGTACTGATAACATGAATAACTGTTAACATGAACAAAATTTTGATTCCCATTGAGGTTAATGTTAACGAGATTCGACTGTACCAGTAAAACAAAAATATATGTAAATTTCCTTATTCGTAGATTTTGCCTCGATTAGATTATACATTTATTAGATTATACATACAGCTAAGATTATACATTTAAATTTTTATTTGATAATATATATCGATAGCGACAGAAGGCTGGGAAAAAGAATCACTATCGTGGATTTGCGGTAATTATTTCGATAGCGCATTTTCTCGTTTCAGCGTGAATATCTTCCTGCGACGACAAAACTGATCCCTCGACAAGTTTATTTCATGTAAAATTTTGTTCGTGAAGTAAAATATGTAGTATACGTTGCTGTTCCCACCTCTTTTGACGAGTCATTGTGTTTAACTTCTGGCGATCTCTTTCATCTCTTTTTCAAAATTTCGATTAAACCAAATTTTTACACGAACAGTATTCCTTTCCATCTTACGGATTAGTTTAACTTTTTGGGTAATTCAAAACTCATCCATACGCAAGCTCTGATCACCGACTAGTCATGAGAAGCACGTCCTTCACTTAGAAAATTTTGAAAAGGTTCGAAATCGAAAAAATGGGGACCCCCCCCACACACACACGCACACAAATTTTATATTAAATTAAAGCCATTCCAAAATCCTATCTACATTTATTTTTTACCTTTTACCCTTTGTATATCGTACATCTATTTTAAAGTGTTTCATTTAATCTCTTTTGATACTACGTTAGTTTTTCATGTAACAGATCAAAATGTTGATATTTTATATTGTGCATACATACCCATATCAACCTTTTTTATTCGGAGATTTTTACGGTACCTCTATGTAAAATTACTTTTGACATTTTTCTTTGTTGTACTCAATTCTTGTGTATAGAGGAAATATATGTGAATTCAATTCAAACCTTTTTGGAATAATATTTATAACATTAGTAAATTTCTGAAATATTAGTGACAGATTGAAAAAATCCCTGTCGGCTGAGCCTATAGGCGGAGGTAGATTTCGAAGAGTGTTCATTTCAACAAAAAAAAAGTATATATATATATATATATATATATATATATATATATATATATATATATATATATATATATATATATATATACTAGCGGCCTTCGCCCGCTACGCTGGTCGGTTTATCTAAAGAAATCTTGAAGAAGTAGTTAGATAAGGTTCAGACATACATTAAAAAAAAAAAAAGCAAGTCGATCATTCAAAAAACGTTGGGAAATATCAAATATTTACTGTAATTTTTTAAGAAAAACAAAGTTTCGAAAAAAAAAATTAAATCGAAAAAAAAAATTACACTGACATATTAATGCAAGGAAATTTTCCCAGAGAGAAAATTCGCCTTGAATACAATATTTCAAATTCTTTTAATTGCTTATAGGCGTTAATGCCAACATAGTGAAAAAAAATTCCATGCTGGGAATCGAACCCGGGCCATCAGTATGGCGCACTGACGTTCTACCGACTAAACCACATGGAACGACAGCCAGCTTGAAACTTTCTCATACTTAAGTAGACTGGCGAAAACATAACGATAGCGCGTTTTAAAATCGCACAGTGACATCTATTGGATTTTATATGTACTAAAAAACGTGAGCAGCGCACCTAATAGTTTCTTTTGTTTCTTTTTGTTACTTTTTTGTCTGTTGTCCGATTTTGATGAAACAAAGCCTATACACTGCCCGGGAGTGTGCATTCTTCATTAGTGAAAACCGCATAAAAATCCATTCAGTAGTTACGAAGATAACCTCGAACAAACAGACAGACAGACAGACAGACAGACAAAAAATTCAAAAATTTTTTTTTTGTGTTTCATTGGTTTTCTTTTATCGCCCTGACTCCATTTTTGTCAATTATCTTCAATGTACAGACACACCGGGTCCTACTGTTTTATTATATGTATAGATATATACATATATACATATGATTAGAGATAAACCCAGTTTAATAACTTCATTTGGCCGTTTATGAAAAATTTTTAATTTCATTTTTCTGCAAAAACTAGTTTTATCAGAATCACCTTAAGAAAAATTCAGCTCAAATGCCCTTTTTGAAAACATATTTTGAAATAAATTCTGAATTTATTAAAAAATCGACAAAAACAGCACATTATACAGTTCCTAAATAACAAAAAAACTGTCAGTTGAATGCATTTGAGAAAAAAATTGAATTTAAAAATGAGTCATAAAATAACCGATTTGTTGTTTGAATACATCCTTAATTCTTTAATCATGATTGCTTCGGAAAATTTTGTGCGAAATACTCACTTTGACAGCATTTTTAAAAATATATTCTATCTTTATCAAAAAACTGGTCGATGCGACACAGTATATAGTTCCTAAATAAGATTATCTGTAAATTGGATGCGTTTGAGAGCGAAAATGGATTTTAAAACGAGTCATAAAAAACGCAATTTGCTATGTGAAAACTTCCTTAAATTTTCAAATCACGAAGACTTCGGGAAATTCTGTTCAAAATACCCTTTTTGGTAGCCTTTTTCGAAATATATTCTGTCTTTATCAAAAAACCGATCAATGCATCACATTATACAGTTCCTAAATAAGAGGATCTGTAAATTGGATGCGTTTGAGAGCAAAAATGGATTTAAAAACAAGTCTGAAAAAAAACGCAATTTCTTATTTGAACACTTCCCTAAATTATCAGTCACGATGATTTCGGAAAATTCTGTTCAAAATACCCTTTTTGGTAGCCTTTTTTGAAATATATTCTGTCTTTATCAAAAAACTGACCAATGCATCACATTATATAGTTCCTAAATAAGAGGATCTGTAAATTGGATGCGTTTGAGAACAAAAATGGATTTAAAAACGAGTCAGAAAAAAACGCAATTTCTTATTTGAGTACTTCCTTAAATTTTCAGTCCCGATGACTTTGGGAAATTCTGTTCAAAATACCCTTTTTGGTAGACTTTTTTGAAATATATTCTGTCTTTATCAGAAAATTGACCAATGCGTCACTTTATACAGTTTCTAAATAAGAGGATCTACCATTTGGATGCGTTTAAAATCAAAAATGAATTTAAAAATGAGTCAGAATATAAGCAGTTTGGATTTGAGGTTTTTTTTCTCCAACTCCTATTTTTGTTTAATTTCTTTTTGCTATACGAATTGGTCCTATGAAAAACTTGCCAATATAAAAGTTGTAGATATTTTTGAGAAGATGTAAAATAAATTTAATCAGATTTGATATCTTAAAAATTGGCGGAGTTATGGATTTTTCTCTTTTTTCACCGCCCTTTATCTTTTCGTTTTTAATTTTTTTTATCGGTAAAAGTTGGTCCTATCAAAAACTTGTAAATACAAAAGCTTTAGATAATTTTAAGAACATTTACAAAAAATTTAGTTGGACTTGATATCTTGAAAATTGACGAAGTTATGAATTTTTTTTCTCTCAAAATCCCTGTTTTTTTCGCCCCTTGAGCCCACTTCTAAATTTATCAAAAATCTGTCATGCATAAACTTTTGGCCCATTTTTAAGAAGTAATATAAACTTTAAACCGATTCGATATCTACTTTAATTAAGAAGTTATGGCGTTTTTTCGATTTTCACAAAAACGCCCCCTATTCCGACCCCCTTGGTCCGATTTTGCCCATTAACGAACTTAGCCAAGATTTTATCCCCTTTAATTTTATGTACCAGTTTGGTGGAGATTGGTGAAGAATTATAGAAGTTATCGTGTCCATAAAAAAGTGAGATATATAGATAGATAGATAGATATATAAACTGGTGCGATTGCAATAGGTAGTATTTCATACGAAATCTACCTAAAACTTTGATCTAGACTTAGAGTCACAGAATATGATTACTTTTAATGAACAATTACGATTTCTGTTCGAATGAATTAGCTGAAAAACTCATTTTCGCGAACTTGTTTATCCCCTGCCAGCCTTATTTTAGTGTTTTCCTTGGAACAACCCCCATGATCCATGGAAAACCACAGTTGGTGTATGCCAAACTGAATAGCTTTTGAAGCTTGCACATAGGGGGTTAGATTTTGGAATGCTGGGTTCTCATTTCCCAAGTTGGAACAGCGATAGAAACCATGGGAAGAAAGTATCAGTTTTCAAGATAGAGATAACAGATGTCTCTATATGGGAAACGAGCCTATTTACGAAAAACAATTTCTAGCCAAGACCGTTGTTGATTTTAGAGTAAAATAAATAGAAATGGCTTCTGGAAGATTGCTGAAAGTGATCCCATTGATTTTCCTTCAATAATAGGTTTACCGAAGCTACACAGTGAGTTAACTTACAAAAAATGTTGAATTTTGCTTTTATGTTAAAATAAATATTAAATTTATCTAGAAATAAACTGAAATCCAGGTTACATATAATATCTTTAAGACAACTAATGTTCACTGCGTCGTTGATCATAGTTCAAAACTAAAATAATAAATGCAAGATGTATTATTGTACAATGCAGTGATTTAATGGCATTTTTTGTAATTTTCTGGTTGATTTATATGTATATATTTTCATAGAACATTTTAAAGTTATTTTAGAGTAAAATAAATAAAAATGCTTCTAGAAGATTGGTGAAAGTGATCCCGATGATTTTCCCTTCAGTAGCAGGTTTACGGACGCTACACAATGAGTCAACTTACACAAAATTTTGAATTTTGTTTTTGAATGTTAAAATAAATATATTAAAATTTTCCAGGGAAAAAAAACTGAAAACAAGATTATATATGGCATTTTTAAGACAACTAATATTCACTGCGTGATTGATCACAGTCCAAAACTAAAATAATAAATGCATGATGTAGTATTCTACATTGCAGAATTTTAATGGCAATTCAATAATTGGTTTACCGAAGCAAATCAGTGAGTTAACTGAAAGCCAGATTACATATGATATCTTTAAAACAAGTAATAATCACTGCGTGATTGATCATAGTTCAAAACTAAAATAATAGATGCATAAAGAAGTATTCTACAGTGTAGTATTTTAATGATATATTTTTTAATTTTTGATTGATTTGTTTTTTTAATATTATTATTATTCTTAATATAATATTTTAAAGTCATACTATTATTCTAGTCATCCTGAAATACCCTTCTAGATATCCTAGATATCCTTCCTTTTTTATGTTTATTTTGCTTTTTATTTCCTCCATTATTCTTGGAATATATTTTAAAACAGTTCTTCGTTTAAGATTATCCAATAGAAGTTTTGAAATATTAAATTTAAATTAAAAAATTGTATATTTTGTTTGTATTTTTAATTTTGATTGGGGGGAAGTCTAATTAGTAAATCGTATACTAGCAATAGTCAATTGACATTCACGTTTTTTTATGTATTGACGAAAAAATAAACAATAATATAGCAATATTTTCAAGTATTGTAAATATTTTTGTCATACTGTGTTATCCTATTAAAAAAACGCGTAAAACGTTGATTCCAAGAAGCTCACGAAAACGATTAGTCTTCGAATCTTAGTCTTAAAATCTTCGAATATAATATTCAGCTCCAGTTACTTCAATGTTGTAAGCACCCTCTAACCTAAAACAAATTTAAAATGATAAACCACTTGAAGTTATCCATGAATTGAAAACAAGCCTTCCTGCCAAATTGCTGAAGTAAACACGTTCTTTGATAAAAAGTACAATTGAAAATTATGACGTCAAAATCGATGTTTGATATGATTATTTAAAATAATATTATTCTTTAATTGATGTGCAACATAATAAAAAGTAAAATGAAAAATACAAAGAAATATTATATCTTTTTTAATCAATTCAAACTGATATCATTACATAATTGTTGATATCATTATATGATTTTTGTAAAATATGTTTCTAAGATATGTTCTGATTTCAGTTTATTTCTATATATTACTAATATTATTCTTTTATCAAAAGGTTGATAGTTAAAATTTTCTTTCTCTGACTATACAAATTCAAGATATCTTCACAACACAACCATATCGTCAATTAATTAAAATACGAAACTTAATTCTTTCAATTATTAATATTTAATTTCATTCTTTGTGAAAAGTTCGCAGAAAGCGTAAAAAAGAAAACAAAACAAACATTTGGGATAAATAATATAGGAAATGAATCTTGTTACCACCCATTTCAAACATTCTGTGTTATTAATGGTTCTACATTTTTCTTGCTATTTCAAAAATGCCTGAGGACTGCTCTCCAGAAAAAGCTTTTCAAAATGCATTGCGGAATAATGTACTGCTTCAAGATTTACCACCCTTAAAAGTGTCTGAAAATAGTACACTCCTTTGCCATCTCGGCCTTTCCGCGGCATACATCTTTCGAAATTGCGATCACTTACTGTGAAAGATCGATGTCGTGACGAAAACCTTATGACAGAACCGAGAAAAGAAAGAGTCGAAAATGAAAACAAAGTCGACATCCTACATATCCTCTTGTAAGATTTAAAGTTTCATTCTTGTGAGGCCTTATTCAAAAATCTTGTACCAAGAACTTGCGAAATTTTATTCCTTTCATCAGGTTAACTCTTTAAGAGTATTCTCAACAAGAGGAAAACTTTTTGACACATTTACAAACTCATTTCTTAACGGAAAGAAAACAAAATTGAAAGATTTTATTATGTAAGCGATTTTGAATCGAACTTAGTTTTCCATTTTATGATCATTAAATTACCTATCAAGTTATAAGCGATTTCGATCACGTGATTACGAGATTTTTATCTCTCGTTCAATGATTTTTCTACTTTCGTCGAAAACTGCCGTTCAAAACGCCAATTTTACCAATATGTTCTGAAAAATTTATTGAGTTTGCAAAAACACAGAAAACTGAGTGCGATTAAATAGTTTCTGAACAACATCAGCTAGTTTCGTGCATTTCCGAACAAAAATAAATTAAAACTTATATCACAAAGTTGTCATTTTTGATTTAAGAACTTGTATTGAATTTCTTCAAAATGCCTAGATATTACGTTGGCACCAGTGTTTGATAAGCAAAAGATTCAGTTTATAATATACAGTAAGAGAAAGCCTTAATTTATTTTCAAGTAATTTTTGTCAAATATTCGATGCGAATATGGTATTCGGAAATGAAAACTACTTAGGAAGAAATTCGTGCAAATCGCCTGCTCTGGCACATTTTCGAACACATTTTGAAACTATGAAGTCATAAAGTTGGATACCCTGACTATTGAAAAAAATTTGGAATCGAAATAAGATTTTTCCTTTGTTTGATAAATACATTACTTATCAAGATAATAAGTGATTTGTATTACAAAATATTTTTTTGGATTATGCAATAGCCTAATAATAAATTCCCGAGGATCTTTCGAATAATAAGATGTTTTTAATGGAAATAAAATTATTTCCTTTTTCAATAAATAAAGTAAGCATGTTTAAAATATTTAATTTAATTTAAAATAATATTTAAAATAATAAATGAATACATTCTTTCGTTCACCAACGCGAAATTTTGTTAGAAATTCAGAAACTCTGATTTAATCATGAAAGCACGAAACTAGAAGTAATAAATATTAAAACGATTTGTAATCAATTTTTTTCATTTTTCGTTAAACATATTACATCTTGAATTATAAGCGATTGTTGCCTATAAATACAAAAACGTATCTACGTTTATCAAAATTTAAAAATACTAGTTAATTTAATGATGATTAAAGCGGTTCCCAAATTCTCTTTTTTTGAAACTTGGACACATTTTTAACACATAACTCATAAAGTTGGCAGATGCAGGTCTAACTAGTTTACCGATTTGCAATTTTTTGATTTTTTTTTTTTTTTTTTTTCGAGTTATAAACAATTGATGTCATATGACTTCTACCTTTTCTTGCTGTCACATTAGGAAATTCTATTGAAAATGCCAACTTTGACAGCATTTTCTGAAAGATCTTTTTGCACATACCAAAAAATGAAACACTTCCGTCTTTCAGTTACATACTTTTTGAATAACAGCATCTGCAAAATTCCACACGTTTCGGAACAAAATTGAAATCGAAAAAATATGTCATAAAGTGTCCCTTTGGATTAGAGCATAAAGAAAGGAAGAAAAAAGTTATTTTCGTTTACGAATAAATGAAGGTGTCACAAACACAGACTTCTCATTTAATATGATATATTTGCATTAAGGTCACAATGCACCCAATTCAAATATGAGAAAGAATAAGGTAACTAAAAAAATGCGTTTTACCTTTTGTTTACCATAATAAGAACCTATAAGAGAGAAATACATAGTGTATTTAGTCTAGGGCTGCCCATAAAGGATGTCACACTTTTTTATAATATTTTACCCCCCCCCCAATCTTTGTCACATAGTGTCACACTTCACCATACCCCCTCCCTCCTCCTCTCACATATCACGTTATATTACATAAACATATACTTGCATTTCAGAAACAAAGCACTGCGTTGCAGATCATGTTTCAAATTTTATTTTTAAACTTTAACTACGTGTTTTAATGACATTTGTGAGCATATCAATAAGAATGATTTGTGCATTTATTTATATGAAATAAGATTAAGGTTTACAAAAGAAACACAATTAATATACAATAATAATAAATTATTAATATGGAAAAGCAATTGTATTTTGAGTAGTATTTTGTAATTTGAAATTGAATTTAATTTATTTCGCTCTAAATCTTATCTTTACTTTATCAATATAAGTTAACTTAATTTAGAAACAACTTCAAAATTTAATCTGCTGATTTTTAATTCTTTTATTTTAACCAAAATGTGTGATGTCACATTTCTTTACTCCCCCCCCCCTTGTCACAAAATGTCACATTTTCACGAAGCTCTTTACCCTACTCCAAGCGTTATATCATTTGTGGACAGCTCCTCTATATAAGTTAAACAATACAACTGTTTTTCTCTGAACGTTACAAAGAAAATAGTTTCATAAATATAATGCAATATTAGCTTCCTGCACCCCAACACTTACTGATAGAGATCGAAGTTTGTCGAAAAGCTTATGGCCAAAGTGAGCAAAAAATAAAAAATAAAAATCCCAAAATGAAACTACAGTTGACGTATCCGCTTGTAAGATTTAAAATCATTTTCTAACAACAGTTTATTTAAAAATTGGTTCCAAGAACGTATTCGGAAATTTTCTTCAGTACACAATATCATCTTCAATAATTCTTATCGGATGTTCAAAGAAAAAGAAGGTGTCTTGCTGCGAAAGCTAGGCTTTTATTCTTAATCCAATAAATTCAATGGGAGTAGTACTTATGGTGCGAGAATAAGCCAACAATGTCCTTCTATACATTTAGTCTTCATAGATTGAAACTCTGTCAATTTATTTCTTTTTTGTTGCTAAGCATAGTTATTTATGTTTGATGTTGCACAATTGTAGTTACTGAAATCGACCGAAAATTCGGTTTCATTTTCGGTCCAAAATCTGAGTTTCGCCGAAAATTTATTTTCAGTGAAAATGTTGCTGTGAATTCCGCGGGACTGAAACTCGACTGAAGCTATCTCAATTCCAAAAATCTCATTTTTTTCTTCAGAAAATTTTAATATTACACATCGATTGAGCTCTATCCAATGAAATAAAACTTTATTTGTTGTTTTGGACTTTATTGTTTATAATTATGTCGTCTGGTTTCAAAACCGGTCTTCTCCAAAAAATAAACTGAGTTTTTACCACACTTAGCCAAAATTAGACAGGAACCAAAACCCTTTAGTTTTATAGTCATTAGGACAGTATATTTGAAAACAAGAAATAAGGTAGCAAGGGGCACATAAAGAGAGGGGATTATTTTAAGTTTTAGTTAGGATTTAGCCACATTTGCATTTTACTCTGGAGTTGGCCGGTTTTGCAACAAACCAGAAATTAATTTTTCCTAAATTTAACAGGCCATTGAGTTAGCAAATACGCAAAAATGTTTTATTCAATTTATGTCACACACACAAAAAAAAAGTATTGAGAAGAAAAGAGCATTGGTGAGCTTTTGAAGAGTGTCCACAGCTTGAATTTGTTTAATTACCAATAGGGGAGAACCTTCAAAAAATTATGCCAAAATTATGTATCCAGAATTCATACGTGTACGGTTATTTTCCAGGTGAAAAATCAGTATTTTTTATAGAAAAATAAATCTACTTCAACACGCGAAATTTCACCTTATTTAATAAGAGTTTTTTTGTAAAAAAATATTGGTACCTATGAATTTCCTGCTCATAAAATTCCAGGACCTATACGAACCCTGGTATCACAAATGGTCCCAAATTCAGAAAACGTGCTCCAAAAAACTGGGAAATCCCCAAACTTACATAAATAAGTCGCTATTACGTGCTGAATCATCATAGGCAATGTTATTACATTAATAAGATATGCTGGGCGTCATGATGGTTAATTAATCAAAATATGCTAACTATGATGGTTATTACATTAGATTAATTTTAAACGCGATTATTCAATCGGTAAATTAATTATAACAGATATAATTAATCTGTTATAATTTATTATCTGTTATAATTAATTTACCGATTGAATAATCGCGTTTAAAATTAATCTAATGTAATTTCGTTTCCAGCGATTTTCTGCAGTTCCATATATTGACCTTCGATTTATTCTGTTGAGCTGATCCAGAGTATCAGACCAGATTAAGTGATCGTTGAGGTTAATTGGGTGAAATAGTCGTCCAGTGTTCGTGTCCGGGATGGCTCAGTTGGAAGAACATTGGCGGCTTCAGCCAATACATCCCTGGTTCGAATCCTGGCCCGGACCCTTTTCACTCAAAATGGAAAATTTACTTCTGTTATGATCATGTTATCACCAGGGCTGGATTACTTATAATGCCAACCTAGGCTAAGGCCTACGGGCTTGCATTGGTAGGGTTTCAATATTTTTTAAATTGAATTTTTCTAATTTTGCCAGGGAATTCGAACAATTTTTGATAGAATCATTTTACTTCATTGAGTCCTTTACTATAATGCCAAAAATGTAACTCAAAATGCTTAAATTAAGAAAAAAAAATGTTTCAAAACGTACCGAATCCCCTTAAAACGAAAAAAAATATATCCTTTAGAAATATTTTGTCTCATTCAAAAGTTAAAACTGTTTGATACATAGCGTATCACAACAGAATGATTTACTTGACGCTGTCGTAATCCTCTTCTTCATGACAGTTATTAAATTATTTCTGCAACTTGCAATCAAGCTTGAATTCAGATAAGGAATGTCTTTTTTTTCTTTCTTTTTTTTCTATTTTTTTATCTGTATAGTGTAACAGAAACATTTTTCTTTTAAAATTTTTTTCATCTTCATTTTTCCAAACTCTTTCAGACGTGTGATGTATCATTTTTAATGTTGTAATTTGTTATTTGGCAACACAGAGAGAAAAATTATATTAATACTTTTCTTAATTTTCCAGATATTCTAGCATGCAATAGCATAAGTTTTCATGTGTATTTGATTTTTTTAAAGTTATTTATAATACAGCTCATATTCAAAATATTAGAATAATTATCTTTTTTTTAGAAATTGAAAATATCGTTTGGTAATTTAATGTCTTTTAATGAAAATATGCAAACGATATTTTTATTAAGAACTTATTGTTGATTAAACTTACTTGTTATCTTAAATTTAATATCATTTTTGAAAAGATTAATTGCAAAAAAAATTATTTTGAAAAGTCAAAATATTAGAATATTTATTCAAGTGGTTCAAAATATTAGAATATTTCACATTAATTCTCCTTTAATTATTACCAATTCTTAACTGGTGGCATCATTGATTAAATTCAGACTATTTTATTTAAAATCAGTATTCTTTTTTGCAGTTTGTTTCTTTTTCATCTTAAAATGGGCCGTGTGAGTGATATTCCTGAATCTACTAAACTTCGTATGGTTGATTTGTATCGGCACGGTAAAAATCAATGTTTTATAGCGAATTATTTACATTGTTCGCAATCGAGCGTTAGTAAAATACTAACACAATATTCGAAAATTAGAAAATTTCAAAATAATCGCCGACATGGTGGCCGAAAACCAAAAACATCTGCAAGAGATGACAGGAAACTGAAGCGTATAGTTAAGAAAAACCGTTTTAAAAGTGTGCGATTCTTGCACCAGAAATGGAAAGAAGAAGGAGTTGAAATCTCTACATCGACAACATTAAGACGTCTCCATAAATTTAAATTTGAATCTCGTGTACCGAAAACAAAACCTCTCATGACTGCAAGACAAAAGAGTATAAGATTGAATTGGTGTAAATCAAGACGTTTATGGAGCAATGAAGATTGGAAAAATATATTATTTAGTGATGAACGTATGTTTTGTGTTTCATATGGTAATCAAGGTATTCGAGTTTGGAAAATGAAGCAAGAAGCATTTGATAGAGAATGCCTTAAACGTTCCGTAAAATTTGCTGCTAGTGTCATGGTTTGGGGTTGTATGAGTGCAGAAGGCCCTGGAACGTTATGCATCGTCTACGAAAAGGTTAACTCTCTGATATATCAAGAAATTTTAGAATATTACATGATTCCATCATCAGAAGATTTACTTGAAGATGTTTTCATCTTTCAACAAGATTTAGCGTCCCCGCATACCTTGGTGTCAACTAAGAATTGGTTCCACCAACGCAACATTAAGGTACTTCCTTGGCCACCAAATTCACCAGATCTTAATCCCATCGAAAACTTATGGTGTATAATGAAGAAAAAACTTCAAGAAAATCCTCCTTCAAGTAAAACTGAGTTAGTGGCACGTATAAAGTCTATTTGGGCTAATATTGATAGAAATGTTTGTAAACACCTTGTATATAGTATGCAAGATCGATTGTACGCTGTTATGAAAGCTAAAGGGGATGCTACAAAATATTAACTACCATTTACTTCATATTCATAAGGTAATATTGTTGCGTAAAATAAAATATTCTAATATTTTGAACCAATCTAAATTTTATTCTAATATTCTGGTGTGTTTAAGGAAGCTGTATACCTAATTTATTGTGCTGTATTTTATATTTTATAAATGTTAAAATCTTATCTAAACATTCCAGATTTAATTTATAAGAAATTTAATTGCATTTACTTAGTATAAAAAATAAATAAATGACAAATAATTTTTTCTTATTACTTTTTCTCAATTATTCTAATATTTTGAATATGAGCTGTATGATTTTTTATTTTAAAGATAAAAATCTTGTCCTTTGACATGGCACAGTATTTTTTAATAATGATTTGAGGAAAAACTTGTTATATTTTTTAATCACTTGGTTTTTCTGATAAATCAGATTAACATTTCTTTAGTATCATATTAATTGACATTTGTAGATGGGAGCAACGAAACGTTCAAAATCTCTATGGATGGGAACATTCAAACGTGCCCATGGACAGTAGAGATGTGTCATTTGTTGAGGAACGATTCCAAAGGAACGGTTCCGGCGGTGGAACTGAACGAACGGTTCCTGTCTGTAAAAAGGATTCGTTCCTTTTCGGAACGATTCCTCTGACTCGTTCCGAAAAGGAACGGTTCCTTGGACTAGTTCTGAAAAGGAACGGTTCCTCGGACTAGTTCCGAAATGAAACCATTCCGAAAAGGAACGATTGGTCGGACTAGTTCCGAAATGAAACCATTCCGAAAAGGAATGATTCCTCGGACTATTTCCGAAATGAAACCATTCCGAAAAGGAACGATTCCTCGCACTCGTTCCGAAAAGGAACGATTTTTCGGACTAGTTCCGAAATGAAACCATTCCGAAAAGAAACGATTGATGGGACTCGTTCCGAAAAGAAACGATTGATCGGACTCGTTCCGAAAAGGAACGATTCCTCGGATTAGTTCCGAAATGAAACCATTCCGAAAAGGAATGATTCTTCGGACTAGTTCCGAAATGAGACCATTCCGAAAAGGAACGATTTCTCGCACTCGTTCCGAAAAGGAACGATTTCTCGGATTAGTTCCGATATGAAACCATTCCGAAAAGGAATGATTCTTCGGACTAGTTCCGAAAGGAAGCCATTCTGAAAAGGAACGATTTCTCGCACTCGTTCCGAAAAAGAACGATTCCTCGGACTAGTTCCGAAATGAAACCATTCCGAAAAGGAACGATTCCTCGGACTAGTTCCGAAATGAAACCATTCCGAAAAGGACCGATTTTATTTTAAATAAGATATATTTTGATTTATTAAAGCAAAGTGTATTGCCCAAATACCCTTCCAATGTGTATGAAAAAAAGCGGAGGGGAGGGGAGACGAAGAAAAACGAAAGAAAGAGAAAAGAAATTAAAGTTGTAGGAGGGGATAAACGTTTAATAAACTACAACTGCGCATTATATCCTCCTAAATTTAATGTTTAGAAAAATAAAAGTATATTATTTTACTTCATTTAACATATTGTCTATTACAAATTATTTACTGTCATCTGTGACTTAATTACAATATTATTTGACGTGTTCATGCAAAATTGATCAAAAAGAAATAATTTACGAAGTTGATTTTTTATATCTGAGTGAAAAAGCCCCAGCTAGGATTCGAATAGAGAACCTAAGCGTGCTTTATCGATTGAGTACCAGGATCCGAAGGTAATGGAACACCATATAGACTTAGATACATGCACTAATACTTTTTCTAATTGGTAAATATATCATACGAAATGATATATATATATATAATGAATTTTGAAAAAAAACAAGATTAAAAGAAAGAAAAAAATCTGATTTGAAACGGTTTTGAATAATATAAGAAATACATCATCATGTAATAAAAATTACACTTTAATGGGATAATAACTGATTTTCGATTATTTTAATAGTTACGCACTTTTATGTATATTTCGGTTTCATGCTATTTTTCCTCAAGTATAATTTGAATTTGAGAATCTTCTTTGTCAAAAGAAAAATAAGACCAGCTAATAGAGCTCGCTCATGTATCACTTTATAAGTTTGGCGTCTTGTTTTTCTCTCCTGAAGAAGATGATTAAAAAACAATCTTGAAACTCTCGAAGATTGTTTTAATCAACTTACATTGAGATTTATTACATAGAGGAAAATCTGTTTGAACAATAGTCCAGGCAATAGAGACCGTATTGGGTCTCTACCTAGCACACGATAATTCTGGAAAAAGGCTTTTTTATGTTTTTTAATTCGCTAAATCCGAATTTTCAACTTGCCACCAAAATTTTCCTCGGCAACTCCCCTAATATTTGGTAAAATACTCCCCTCCTCCCCCCCCAAAAAAAAAGTTATTTAAGAAAAAAATCAATTATTTTATCGTTTTAGTTAAAAAGTATGCAGAAATTTTGAAAGTATACAAAATTTGCAACAAATACGATGCATGACTGAGACGTGAGATGAACGGGAAGAGGGAAGCCTGCCTCTCAACATGCGCCGCGGCGCTACATGCATTACGTTATGCAATTCCACTTAAATTCCTCAAATCTGAGACAAATATTAAGAAGGACTACACAAACTAGTTTAAAATTACTGTAAAACATATTCAAAGATGTATGGATGCCTCTAATATGCACGCATTTAGTAAAAACCTCAAGAAGTAAGTAATTTTAACAATTTTAAATTAAATTAAAAGTTTTATTAAATTAGATTGCATTAAATGAACTTAATGGATGTTCTTTTGTGTCACCTATAGGCGACATCAGGACTGAGGAGGTTAACCAATTGCATGATATGTCTTCGCTCTCCCGTTACTCCTCCGAATTTTTCCTGTAAGACTTACTTTATGTTTTGGGATCGCTGAATCCGAATTTTTAACTTCTCACTAAAATCCTCCCTCAAGAAAAGAAAAAAAAAAGTAAAGAAAAAGAAAAGGTAAAATGATACCCAAAATACGTTTAATTTTGGGTATTATAATAAAAAATATTAATTTTAATATGTATATATACATTTAATTAAAAGTTTTTGGAAAAAAAGAAATTCGGAAAGCAGGCAAAATTTGCTACAAAAAAGATACGTGACATCATGACGTAGCATGAACTTGGAGGAGGGAGTCTGTGATACGCGCTGTGGCACTGTATCGTCTGCAGCCCCGTGTAAAAGGGGAGGGGTGCGACAGGGACGGTCACCCCGATCGCGGAAACTTAGGGGGCGCCAAAATTATACTACCAACGTTATTTTTTGGTCTGTCGCAAGAAAAAGTTGGAAGGTCCCCCCCCCCCAGCTTACTAGAGGAGCGCTATATTGACACTTTGCCGCGGGGACAGTTTTCTCTTTGGACGACCCTGGTCGCCTGAGTCAAGGCAATAGAGATCATATAGGGGCTATACCTAGCAAAAATCATGGTAGCTCTAGAAAAGACTTATTTTATGTTTTGTGGATCGCTGAATGAAAATTTCTCCCGGCAACTCCTCCCCCTCAAACACATGCACACAAATTTTGGTAAAAGCGGAATTGCATAACTTAGTGCACGTAGCGCTGTGAGGCAGGCTTCCTAACCGCACACACTCCATTCATCCTAAGTCATAATGTTATGCATCGTACTTTTTTGAAAATTCTGTCTACTTTCTGAATTTCTAGATAATTTTTCCTCAAAAAATATAAAAAACCTATATTGGCGATTATTTTACTTTTTTTCTGGGGGGAGGGGGTGAGAAGTAAAAAATTCGGATTCAATGACCCAAATACATAAAATAAGAATTATTGAAAGTTTGGAGGAGAGAAAAAACAAACGATGTTCCCCCCTCCCCATTCATCCTACGTCATAATGTTATGCATCGTATTTCTTGGAAATTTTGTCTGCATCTAAATTTATAGATATTTTTTCGCTAAAACAGTAAAAAATTGAATTTTTTAAATTTTCTTTTGGGATGCATTTTATTAAAAATTGGGAGAGGTGAGTTGCCGGGAGAAATTTTGGCTGAGAAGATACTAATTTGGATTCCCTGACCCAAAAAAACACAAGCGAAGGGCTCACGAAGGGGTTAAGGGTGTATTCCAATCCAAACTGCTTATTGTCTGATTTATTCTTAAATTCATTTTTGCTCTCAAACGTTTCAAACTGGCAATTCTCTTTCTTAGAAAGTACACAATGCGCCGTGCTTGTCTCTCTCTTCTTTTTTTTTCTTTTTTTTTTTTTTTTTTTTTTTTTACAATTGCAAAAATTATTGTAAAAAACTTGTCAAATTTGGCCTTTAGAACTCATCATCAAAAGATCTAAAGATCATCTCAGCAAGTTTCATGTATCTACTTTTAACCCTTTCCGGCACGGGCAAAAGCTGTTAGTAAAATAAGAAAATATTGACTGACACCAGAATTCACAAACGATTTTTTTAGATATTTTAAATTCCTTAATTTAAGCCTTTGTTGCAAAAGCAAAATTTTACTAAAATGTTATTGGTGCCGTTTGCAAGTTTGGAATTAAAATTAGGTATCCCAGTGTGCCTGAAAGGGTTAAAAATGTGTCTGAAACTGTATCGGAAGTTTTTTCGAAATGGGCAGACTCCGAAATTCCCAATTCCTGAGGAATCGTACTGAAATGGACCAACTTGGAAAACGGCCGGTTACGAGGACCGATATATAAGTTAAAGATTACGTTAGGGTGAATTTTGAAGAAGAAACAAATCATAGACCCCGATATCAAATATTAGATCAATAAAGAAATTTCCTTAGCAAAAATAATAAGATAAATCGAAGGTCATTTGACGACAGATTTTGGAGAGAAAAGTAATGATTACATTGAAAATCTAATAGACCGCCGCAACAGCCTGATGACCAAAACCAAAGCTACAGTAAAATTTCATGGATAAACTATAGCGATAAATGAAAGGTCAACCAAATGCCAATTTTAAAGAGCAATTATGCTTAATACAATAAATCATAAAGTCAGGGAATACTAATATTATGGGGAATTGAAATAACTATGCTAATTGATAGTGCACACAGATGAATAAAATGAACTCTTAAAAACAAAATGATCTGTCCAAAATATTTAAAAATTAAAGCAAACGATAAGAAATAATATGAAAAAATGAATACGTAAGAAAATAAATTAGTTGGGTCATTCCAAAAATAAAGCACCCTTTGGTGTCCCGACACTTTGAATTGCTATATTTTCTAAAATTTTGTTTCAAAATTAAATTTAAATATTGGAAAATATATTTTAAAGATATTTTTCTTTAATGCAATTTTTAAATTTGAGATAAATTCCATTTATTGTTATTCAAATTACTTTCATAATAATTGTGTCCTGTAAAAAGCCATGTCCCAAGAACAATTTTTACTTTTTAAACCCTATTTTTTTTTACTATATGTATCATTTAAGTTATCTTTCAGGATATTTTTTATATCTTTGTAGTCTTTATATTATCCCTATATACTTTAAATATTTTTTGTAAATATTTTTCTTCATTTTATAAGAAAAATTCCTGTGTCCCTTAATTTTTGTCCCCTGTGTTACCGCCACTTTTTTCTTCCTATTAAAATAAGAATTTACAAGCTAAATGTTGTTAACAGCAGTCATTCATGTACTTTTAGAGTTAGAATTCATCCTAGGTAGTCATTTTCCTCATTTGTTAAATTTTGAAGAATATTACCAAAGTAGAGGTGATTTTTGAAGGTGGGTGTGTTTTTTGTATGTCCCCTGTGTTACTATTGATTTATTTCGATTAATTATTAATTTCCTAGTTTATTGGCATTTAAATTGTAAGTCTTAGTTAAAAGAAAATATTCCATCTAACTTTATATTGTTTCTATGAAAATAGTAATACATAGGTGATAATTTAATTCATTTTGTCTCCTGTGTTACTAGTCCCCTGTGTTACCATGATATTGGTTGATATGTTGTTATTTTTAGATATTTAAATATTTTTAAAAAAGTGTGCTGCTGATATTCAATTTCCACTCTTGAATATATATACAACCCTCTCAATGATATTTTTATTTCATTTTAAATGAAAAAATTTTTGAAAAAAAAATTCTCAAAAGGGACCTTTATTTTTGGAATGACCCAGTTATAAATAATAAATATTAGGGATTGCATGTCGCTCCGAGATCTGTTATCCCTGTTTCCGGATTCGTTCCCTTTTTCGTAAAATAGTTTCGGACGCGTTTTTTTCCCTTGGAACCTTTTTAAAAAAAAAAATCCATTCTATTTTATCGGATTCCTTCCTTTTTATCTCGAAGTCGTTCCTTTTTTTCTCGGATTCGTTCCATTTTTATCGGATTCATTCCTTTGATTACAGATTCGTTCCTTTTTTTCTTGAAATCGTCCTTTTTTCTCGAAATCGTTCCTTTTTCTCAAAATCGTTCCTTTTTCGGAATCGTTCCTTTTTTTACGTATTCGTTCCTTTTTTTCTTGAAATCGTCCTTTTTTCTCGAATTCGTTCCTTTTTTTCTTGAAATCGTCCTTTTTTCTCGAATTCATTCCTTTTTCTCAAAATCGTTCCTTTGTCGGAATCGTTCCTTTTTTTACGAATTCGTTCCTTTGTCGGAATCGTTCCTTTTTTTACGAATTCGTTCCTTTGTCGGAATCGTTCCTTTTTTCGGAACGGTTCCAAAAAGGAACGAGTCCAAAGAACTCGTTCCTTTTGGTGAACGAATCCGGCTGGAACGGTTCCTTAAAAGGAACGATATTGCCCATCTCTAATGGACAGTGAAGTCCACCGTTAAATCAGGGGCTGCCAATTCATTTTTGGCACTTGGTGAGAA
Organism: Maratus speculifer; assembly: GCA_964019185.1. Classification (NCBI taxonomy): domain Eukaryota; kingdom Metazoa; phylum Arthropoda; class Arachnida; order Araneae; family Salticidae; genus Maratus; species Maratus speculifer. The sequence continues at coordinate 52,189,191 of OZ025295.1, read as the reverse complement.
TGCTTTGAATCTAGGAAAAAAAGTTATCGGAAAAAAGTGACATAAACTACAAAAGCGGAAAAAAGTGACGCGGAAAAAAGTTACTGGAAAAAAGTGACAAGGAAAAAAAGTTACCGGAAAAAAGGTGACAAGGAATTAATTTTGGGGATTCATTATTGATTTTGGAGATTCATTGATTGAGTATGATTGGGGGATCGGGGTTTTTCATGCTGAATGAACTGTTTTGATTCAAGTTTTGGATATACGTTCATACTAAAAAGACGCTTGCCTGATTAGTTTTGGGAATGGATGAATACTCCCTCCCCCCCCCCCCATCAGCCCTAAATTAGATAAATTGGTTTTTATGCAGAATTTTCCGATGTATTTCAAATTTTAAATATAGGTTCTTTCTGATAGGGTGAATCCCTGAATAGTTTTAAGTGTTTAATGGATAATAATAATATTATATATTACAATATATACATTATATATTTTATATATAATAATTAATATATTAATATAATAATTATAAATAAATAATAATATAATAAGTAAATTATAAAACTAATTATTATTATTAAATAATAAATAATTTATAATAAGTTAATACTGAATTAATAATACATAAATATGTATAAACAAATATAATTAAATATAAAAAGTTATACCGGTTATCAAAAATTCATTTAAAAATGATAATATTTTATTATCCGTCGTTACTGACACTATTGTCATGTACCTCCACCAGACTCGCTACGTATCATTACAATAGTGTCAGTAATGGCGGATAATAAAATACTAATTTTTTAAACAAATTCTTGTTAATCAGTCTTTTTTTAAATATTTAATTTAATTTATTTATAAAATTATTTTTATTAATTTCCTATCACTTAATTAAATATTATCATTTTTAAAACCAATTCTTGTTAATGAAACTAATTTTGAATATTTAATTTTATTTATTTGTACATTTATAATATTTGATTCATTATAAGTTAATAAAATATTATCAACTTTTAAACAATTCTTGTTAACGAAACTAATTTTTAATATTTTTGTTATATTTATTTATACATTCATTTTAATTGATTTACTAGAGTTAATAGAATTATTATCATTTTTTAAATAGATTTCTATAGATGAGTATATTTTTTAATATTTAATTATATTTATTTACACATTATTTTTAATTTTTTATATTTATTTACATTATTTATTATTATTATTATTAATTATTATTATTATTATCTATTATATTGTATATATTATATAAATGTAAAAGTATAAAAATAAACATTAATATGTAATTTAATAATAATTATTATTATAATGCAATATTTATTATTTTATATAAATTAAATTATTAAAAATCCTATTATAAAAAATATTAAAAAAATTTATATATAAAATATAGATTTGGAGTTTGTAGACAGCCCCCTCCCTACAGACACACACCCCATAGAGGAACAAAAAATAAATATTCATAAAAACTTATTTATATAATTTAAGAAGGGTTATCCCTCTCTTTTATATTTAGCCATTAAAATTTAGAAACTATTCACAGATTCACCTTATCAGAAAGAACCTACATCCAAAATGTAAAGCAAATTCGATAATTCTGCATAAAAAATCCATTTATCAATTTTAAGGGGGAGATAATCGACCCCCAACCCTTTTAATTTGCAAAAGAACCCTATAAATAATCAGGGATATGCCTTATCATAATGAACCTACATCCAAAATTTGAAGCAAATCGTACAATTCTGTGTAAAAAGCCATTTATTTAATATAAGAGGGGTTATCCCTCGTCCCCCCATTATACTCAGCCATTAAATCCTTAAAAATATTCAGGGACTCAACTTATCCGAAAGAACCTATGTTTTAAATTTTAATACATTGGAAAATTCTGCATAAAAACCAATTTATTTAATTTGAGGGGGGGGAGGGATAATCACCCGTTTCCTCCATTTATACATAGCAAAACAATCTTATAACTAATCACAGATACGCCTTATAGTAGTGAACCTATATCAAAAATTGAAGCAAATCGGATAATTCTGCGTAAAAAGATATATATTTAATTTTAGAGAGGTTATCCCCCGTCCCCCCCTCTATACTTACCGATTAAACCCTTAAAATTATTAAGTGATTCACTTTATCAGAAAGAACCTATATCCAAAATTTGAAATATATTGGGTAATTGTGCATTAAAAAAATTTATCTAATTTAAGGGGGGGGGGGTAAATAATCATCCCCCTTTTTTATATAATTTATAATTTATTATGTATAATATTTAAGCCATTTATTTAATTTAGAGACGATTAGGAGGGTGGCAATCACTAACTATTCAGGCAAGCGTCTTTTCAGTATGAACGTATATCCAAAAATTTAACCAAAACGGTTAATTCAGCATGAAAAACCCATTTACCTAATTTATCAGCCTCCCCCCTCCCCCCGATCAATGAATCCCAATTTAATCAATGAATCTGCAAAGCAAATTCCTTGTCACTTTTTTCCGGTAACTTTTTTCCATGTCCCTTTTTTTCCGGTAACTTTTTTCCGTGTCACTTTTTTCCGCTTTTGAAGTTTGTGTCACTTTTTTTCCGATAACTTTTTTCCAGTCACTTGGAATCTAGGAAAAAAAGTTATCGGAAAAAAAGTGACATAAACTACAAAAGCGGAAAAAAAGTGACACGGAAAAAAAGTTACCGGAAAAAAAGTGACAAAGAATTGATTTTGGGGATTTATTATTGATTCTGGGGATTCACTGCTTAAGTATGAAAGGGGGATCGGGAAGGGGGGCTCATAGTTTAGGTAAATGAGTTTTTCATGCAGAATTAACTGTTTTGATTCAATTTTTGGATTATACGTTCATCCTGAAAAGACACTTGCCTGATTCGTTTTAGGAAGGTACGATTACTCCCCCCCCCCCCCATCCGTCCTCAATTAGATGAATGGGTTTTTACGCAGAATTGTCCAACGTGTATCAAATTTGCATATAGGTTCTTTTCGATAAGGCTTATATATAGTATATAATGCCTGAAGAGATTTAGGAGTTCTAATGGTTAAGTATAGAGAGAGAACGGGGGATAACCTTTCTAAAATTAAATTAATAACTTTTTACGCATAATTATCCGATTTGCTTAGAATTTTGGACATAGGTTCATTATGATAAGACGTATCTCTGATTAGTTATGGGGTTCTTCTGCTTATTATAAAGGGGGGCGAGCAATTATATCCCCCTTAAACTAGAAAAATAGGTTTTTATGCAGAATTATCCCATGTATTTCAAATTTTAAATATAGGTTCTTTCTGATGAGGTGGATCTCTGAATAGTTTTAAGGATTTAATATCTAAGTATGGAAGGGGAATAGAATATAACCCACCTTAAATTAAATTACTTTTTACGCAGAATTATCAGATTTGCTTCAAATTTTTGATTATAGAACCATTATGATAAGGCGTATCCCTGATTACATATGGGGTTATTTCGCCAATTAAAAATTGGGGCAGGTGATTATCCCCCCCCCCTTAAATTAGATAAATTGTTTTTTATGCTCACTTATCCGATATATTTCATATTTTGGATGTATGTTCTTTCTAAATCCCGGAATAATTTTAAAGGTTTAATGGCTAAGTAAACACTGGGGGAACGGACGATACCCCCCCCCCTTAAATTAATAATTGGCTTTTTACGCAGAATTATCTGATTTGATTCAAATTTTGATTGGGCGTTCATTATGATAAGGCGAAGTCCTGATAAATTGTGGATTACCCCCCGTTCATCGCTCTATACTTAGCCATTAAGCCCTTAAAACTATTCAGGGATTCACTTTATCAGGAAGAACCTATATCCAAAATTTGAAATACGTTGAATAGTTGTGAAAGAAAAAAAAAAAAAACAATTTATTTTATTTAAAGAGTGGAGGATTAATCGCCCGCTTCCCCTATTTAATTATCACAAGAACCTTATAATTAATCAGAGATTCGCCTTCTTATAATGAATATACATCCAAAATTTGAAGCAAATCGGATGATTCTGCGTAAAAAGCCATTTATTTAATTTAAGGGGGTTTATCCCCCGTGCCCCCTCTATACATAGCCATTAAACCCATAAAACTATTCAGGAATTCACTTTATGAGAAAGATCCTATATCCAAAATTTGAAATACATCGGATAAGTGTGCATATTTTTTTTTAATCTAATTTAAGGTGGGTATAGTAATCACCGGCCCTCCTTTTTAATTACCAATAGAACCCCATAACTAATCAGAAATACGTCTTATCATAATGAACCCATGTCCAAAATTCGAAGCAAATCGGATAATTCTGCATAAAAAGCTATTTATTTAATTTAAGAGGGGTTTCCCCCATCTCCCCTTTATACTTAGCCATTAAATCCTTAAAACTATTCCGGAATTCACCTTACCAGAAAGAACCTATATTTAAAATTGAAATACATGGGATAATTCTGCATAAAAACATATTTATCTAATTTGAGGGGGAAAATTGCTCATTCCCCCCCTTTATAATAAGCAGAAAAACCCATAACTAATCTAAGATACGTCTTATCATAATGAACTTATGTCCAAAATTTTAAGCAAATCGGATAATTATGCGTAAAAAGTTATTAATTTAATTTAAGAAAGGTTATCCCCCGTTCCCCCTCTATACTTAACCCTTAAACTCCTAGAATCTCTTCAGGCATTTTATACTATACATAAGCCTTATCGAAAAGATCCTATATGCAAATTTGACACACGTTGGATAATTCTGCGTAAAAACCCATTCATCTAATTGAGGACGGATGGGGGGGGGGGGGGGTAATCGTCCCTTCCCAAAACTAATCAGGCAAGCGTCTTTGTCACTTTTCCTTGTCACTTTTTTTCCGTGTCACTTTTTTCCGCTTTTATAGTTTATGTCACTTTTTTCCGGTCACTTTTTTTCCGTTTACCACTATTAATAGCTTATGTCTTTTCATTGAGTATTATTTTGTCTTAACATTTCCTTTTGGCATATAGAAACGATAGTATATGGTTATGCCTTTCTTATTACGACTTCATTTATGCGTAGACATGTGGTAATAATAATAATAATAATAAATTATTTACTTCTCTTTAAACCGTTGGCGATTCCTTTGTTTTATACCATATATTTCACTCTTTAAATTTTAAATATAAATTACTTTTCTGAGGAATCAAATCCTATAAAACGCAAAAAAATGTAAAAAAAAAAAAGTTGTAATACCCTCTCAAATCCTGTTGCAATACGTCATTTTCAGGGCGTCTCCAAAACACTTCCTTAACATATTATCATATGAATATGAATTGAACAGTACGCAAATTAAGTACATTCGTTATCTTTCAGACAATGAGATAATCTTTAAACTTCAGTAAGTCTATTTGGCTTGCTACGATTAACGTTATTAAAACAAAATTTTGTTCTTAAAATAGAAAAGTATTCAGACCCGAAAGGGTTAAGCTGGTCGGAAGCATTAATCAGGGAATTAAACTTTTCACTCCAATCATGTTCTGTTTATAGTTGTCTAAATTACTATTTTGTTTAGCATTACATATATTTTTTAAAAGGCAGAATAAATGAACCCATCCTTCGGTTCAAATGACGAGAAAATTAGGCGGTAAATGTTAAAGTTTTAATGTTTCACTGAGTGTGTTCAAATAATAGTCTGTTTTTCTGTGCTAGGGGCCAAAATTAGCAAGCTAGATTCAGCCGATGAAAGTAGAGCCAACTCTACTTAAGACTAACAAGGATTAAGAAAGGAGGGGGGGGGGGGGGCTTGTTCTTGAAAGTTTTTTTTCTAGTTTTATGAAAGATGATCTGTAGGTGCTAAGTTTTCTTAAATAGAACGGGACTGACTTTCGTTTTATGAAGGGGGAGGGGGGGGGGGAGAAAAAAAACAGCAATTGCCTAAAACTAAATATATGTTTGTATACCTGTCATATTCTGAAAAATGATATTAAATATTTTTTTCCATTACTGTGCAAATAATTCCGTTGACAAAATGCACTATTTATTTCTTATTGATATTCTTGTAAATCGAAACATAAAGCCAATAAAGGCATACTCATGATAAAATAAGTCAGAAAAATTTCTTTTTTTCTCTCGCTATTTTAAATAAAGCAATGATCCCCAGGGATTCCCATCAACATGGAAAGCCAGGGATTTTCAAAGTAGTCGGGAAAAATCAGGCAAATTACAAAATATGTAGAAAAAATCAGGAGACATAAAGATTTTCTAAAAAGTTATTTAAAAGTATTGGAGAAAAAATGAAAAACGACGGGAAATTCATCATATAGTCTCGGGGGGGGGGGGGAGGAATCACGAAATTCATCAAACAAACCGGGGGAGGGGTGGGGGCGAAGAGATTCCAAAAATTTGAATAATTGCTAATTTTGACAAAGGATTGCACAAATAAGTAGCAAGTTTCGTTATATGCCCGTTTTATCAGAGAATGTTTTGAGATTTGTTTAGGGAAAGTCAGAAAATTTAGTGAGATATGGTCCGAGAATTTGTTTGCCAATCATGTTTTGCTGGGATCCCTGAATGATAATTATTATTCTCAAGTGTTTTAAAGTAGTTAAAAACTTAGATAAAAATTATTTAAGAATTTGTCACCAGAAGCGCTCTTTTGCATTGATTTTGCAACCCCATCTACCCCTTTCTGGTTATGTAAGACAATGCATAGTTTTGTCTATATCTTTGAACATTTGTATAAAAAAAAAAAAAAAAAAAAAAAAAAAAAAAATTGAGCGCGGTGGCTAGGGGAGAGGGCTGTCCAGTGAATCGGGCAAAAATAATCCCAATGTAATAATCTGTTGTGTAGTTACAATACTAAATATGTCGTTAAATTGTAATGTTTTATAATATTACCTAAACATTAATTTCAATTGCTAAATAGGTGTGTAAATTGACACTTTAAAACAAGTAAAAAACGTTTATTTTAGCTGTTTACATGTTTCAGTTCAGCTGAGCCATTTTCAAAATAAATAAAATTGAATGATGGCCATTTATAGACCGTGGAATTTTAGAATAATAATTTTAATTTGTTTAGAAAATGACTCAGGTGAGTTGAAACATGTAAACAATCAAAATATATATTTTACTGGTTTTAATTTATTAATTTACATCTTTTAGCAATTAAAATTAATGCAATATTACAAAGTGTTAATTTGCTATAAAGGTGCTACTCTAACATAAATACACTGAATTTGTAATTTTTATAATTTTGTAATATGAATTATGAAATTAATATTTGATTAATATGAATCGACATCATGTCCGGATTTATACTAATTCTCGATTTCAAATTTTTCTTAAAAGTAGTTTTTATATTAAGATTAAAAAATATCAAAATGATGGTCTAAGAGGCCGCTTATGATGTGCAGAAAAGCACATTTAAATTATCAAGGGTGATTCTCGTCCGAAAATTCCGAAATTTCCGAAAATTTAAGGCATTCTCTTCCGAAAATTTTAAATTGGGTTATCAGTTCCTCATAGTTGCCGATTTGTACGGTTTTGTGCGCGGAAAAAACAATTGCGTAGAAATGCAAAATTCGTGAAATTATCGCCGAAATAGCATACATTTCGTCAATATTTCGTGGAAAAACGACGATTTCGTCAATGTTTTTGTAAACGAACTTTGTCAAAAGATAGATGAAAAACGCGAATTTCCCGTGCGGATCGCGTAAAAAACGGCAATTTCTCCAAATATCGTAGATAAAACGTTGATTTCTTCTGAAGACCGCGGGAAAACGCCGATTTCGTCTAAAGATTGCGGATATAACGCCGATTTCGTTAAAAGATCGCGGGGAAAAAACGCCGTTTTCGATAAAAGATCGCTTTAAAATATTTTGTCAAAATAATATTTGGAAAAATAAGCCAATTTCATTAAAAGATCACGGAAAAAATGCCGATTTCGTCAAAAGATCGCGGGAATGAAATGCCGTTTTCGAGAAAAAATCGCGTAAAAATGCAAATTTTGTCTAACAATCTTCGAAAAAACGCCGATTTTACTTTAAAAAACAAGGGAAAACGTAGATTTCGTCAAAAGATCGCGGAAAAACCGCCGATTTCGGCAAAAGATCTCAATAAATCGCCGATTTTGCTAAAATATTGCTGATTTCGTCTGAATATAGCGGGAAAACGCCGATTTTGTCCGAAGATCGCTGGAGGGAGGGGGGGAGGTTCACGACCTCCCCTCCCCCTTCCCGCCGATTTCCGAAAATGCGATGCGAATTTCCGAAAAAAAATTTCATCCAGAATCACCCCTGTAAATTATATACTATATACATAACGCAGTTTATTGAAACATTTGGACTGGCAATAATCGAAACATATTAAGCAAATAAAATGTTCCAATTAAAAATAATAATGATAATAGAAGTGACATAGTCATTCTGTAACATTCCAACAATCGAAATTTTTTCTTTTATTGAACTAGAAAAAATCGCGCAGTAAAGAGTTAAAATTATTTCTTGGACCTTGCATGCATCATTACGACGCGTTTTCTGCCTATTACAAGCAGAGCATCGTTTTTCTAATAGCCATGCAGGAAATAAAGTATTTCTGCGAAATCTCATCTCAGCATCTAACCACAGTCAGCCCCTTTGACATTACATGAAATACCCGCAACCAGTTGGATGTTTTGTCATTTGGAGATCTTGCACATGCTCTGAAAAAAAAAATGTCGACTCAATACACAAGAGCAGGGCTCGAAATGGAAAAATCCACAGACCAGAACGCTATTTCAAAATTACTGTTGGCTAAAAAATTTTTTGAATTATAGAAATTTTATATCTAATCATACAAAAACAATTTGAAGTAGTTGGATGTGCCAGAACGAAAACTTTCTTCTAATCCAATGCATCTTAATGTTTTAAAAAGTAGTTAGTAAATATTAATATACTTCAGTATTATTAGTTCAGTTCTATACCAACTTTTATTTCCATCTTAAATTTCTGTTTCAGTCAATTAATAAAGAATAAAAAAGAAGTTAATCGCAATCATGATATTTATTAAAATCCGTGCTTTTTCTTTACTTTATCCTACATCAATAGAGAGCACAGTAAGCTAATATGCATAAAACTCTAGTAATATTTTTAAAACTTCACAAACAGGAACAATATTTACCATACTTCATTTGTATTTCAACATTTTTTAAACGATCTCCTCTTTTTTTTTTTTTTTTTTTCTTTTTTTTTTTTTTTTTTTTTTTTTTTTTTTTTTTTTTGACTTTTTCCTATTATTATTATTAAAGAGATGCTTTTATTTTCGAAATTGGCTCCTAAAAGGAAAGTACCATAGTTTAAAATAGCTGTAAACAAAATAGTAAAAGTAAAAATTGACCTTTGCAAAAACATATTTCAGCCAGCCAATGCAAAAAGAATTGTTTAAAATTTCTAAATTACAAAAGATGTGTCTTTAAAATTTTCTTCAATGGCATATAAGATTTTTAGACAAGGCTCGAAATGGAAATATCCACGAACTGGAACACTATTTCGAAATCATTGTTATCAAAATATTTCTTATATTACAGAAAATTATTAGCCGATCAAACACGATCAAAAGCCGATCAAAAACAATTTAAACTAGTTAGATGTGCCAATCAAAAAACTTTCTTCTATCCCATACATCTTAATGTTTCAAAAAGTAGTTAAATGTTAATTCCTCAATATTATTAGTACAAACTTCAAAACTAATTAGTTTAATAGTATGCCAAATTTGATTTTTATCGTACATGTCTGCTTCAGTCAATTAATCTGAATGAAGACGAATTAATCTTAATTATATTTTTTATTAAAATCAACAATTTTTCATAATTTTATTGTAATTCAAATGTGATAATATGTTCTAAAAATTCACGAACCGGGAACCATTTACCATTATTTCAGGAACTGAAACAATATTTGTCATAATTTCACCAGCCTGACCATCGTTTCAGTTTGCTCCGGTACATTTCGAGTCCATTTACAGAAGCAACAGTGGATAAGAGAGATATCAATGTAACCGACAACATAGCTATTATAATTTCTAAGCATTTTTCGAATAACAACACATATGTTGAACTACAAAGTCATTAAATCTGTTCAGTTGTGTTCGAGAGCGTTAACAATTAAAATTGCACGTCGCTGAATAATCTGAGAGTGACTCCAAACTTGTTTGAGTGATTAGCCGAAATCACATGTCACTGAAAGGACAGTGGGCGGGCTGGGACACTGGGAAACTTTCCAATTAGAATGCGGCCCGGACACCGCCTTTCCGAGAACACAGCGACATGTTTTCGCTTTCGACGGCTGGGAAGTCCCAACACACTGTCTTCCTTCATGTATATATCTTTTCTGTTTTTATACCCCTGCTCCCATCTTCCTGATGCAAAAGGAAAAAATAAAAAAAAGTTGAGAAAAAAACCCTCCAAATCTATTGCTTTTCTGCAACAAGTGGTATGTTTTGCTTAATCTTGAAGTTAAGAGGTCTACCAATTTTGATATGTCCCTTAAAAGAGGCCCATCGAAGATATGAAATGCTGCTACTGCTTTCCTTGCGAACATGAGATAACGCAAACAGATGATGTATGATTATAGTTATAGTGATTTAAAGATGCCGTTCATCCAGAAATAATTACAATTAAGGATCGACTGAAACAGTTTTAAGGCCGAAACCGAATTTCGCTGATCTTCCTATTGTCGGCGGAAAAAGAAAACGAAAAAGCCTCCAAACTTTTTAAATTAATTAATACATACATAATTATTAATTAATTAAATGTATTTATAAAATGTAGATAATTATTAATTAATAACATGTATGTCTCAAGTTGGCTGTCCTTCCCTTAGAACCAAAACTTGTTATTTTCATATAAAATGTAATGTAATTAATTCATCGACGACACAGAAAGACACGAATTTCTTTTAATAAAGAAATATTTTAGTTTTTAAAGTATATTTAAATATAGTTATACACACCTGGCATTATATTTTATAATGATTTTTGTAAATGATCATGTGTTATATTAGAACATTCTCAGACTACTTGAAATGATTCACGGAAAAAAACGCACCTTCACTAGAAAATATATTTAAATATGTACTTTTCTGACACAGTTCAGAAGTAATGCAAATATATGTGAAATTTTTTTTCTTTGACACCCTTAAGAATAAAATAGATGAGATGGCCAATTTTCATTTGTTCATTCTCTCATTTTGGCCAAAATGAGAAATTTTCCGGTGTGCTTTTTTCCGCCTACCGCATAATACATTTATTCTTGCTAAGAAAGAAACTCGTCTATAATATTTTTTTTCCCTTTTCTATGCTTTTGTTTTTCCGTTTCTTACAGATTTTACTGTATATCATTTTTCAAATTTTTAATACTCCAATACATGGAATATCGAATTAAAAATATTAATGATAACTGAAATATTTCCATACAAGAAATACAAAGAAGATCCATTAAAATAAAATGTTACGATCAATATTTTTAAAACTCATCACACGAGACAAATTTTTAACTAAATCGACGTAAAATTTAATATTTTGTAGAAATTCACTCGGCCGGTCTCGGGCCAAAATTTTAACTTTCATTGTGAGCCAAGCCGAGCATTTATCTTTTTTACTGGGCCTAGCCGGACCAATATTTTTTTGCACGGGCCGGGCTTACGCCAAACTTTTAATGTTTGTACCTAAAATTGTTAATTTTTGTATACCGGTCCGAATTTTTTATTCTATGAGTTGACCGTTCCCATGCCTGAAAATTTCGGCTCGTGCACACCTCTAGCTTCACTATCATTACTTTCTTTTCTGAATTTTTCACCCGTTTCTATCGGTATATCATTGATATGACCTTTCTATAGCTCTAAGGTAAACCTACGTTTTAATGATAACGTACCGTTGATCCGTTACACCTGTAGCCAATTAGTTTCAGATTAATGACCGTAAACCCCTATGTGGAAAGTGGAATAGAGTAGCTTGTATCCACGATTTAAATTGTCGCTATTCAATCATTCTTCTGAAGGAGAAATATCAATTAGTATAGCTTTTAAATGGCGCCGTGATATGGTCTAATGAAATTATGTAAACAGAATTCAGACGCTATTTATTTTCACGTGAAAGACAATCAACTGAATTCCAGACATGACGATTAAATGTTTTTCTTTGAAAAAAAAAAAAAAAAGATTGCAAAATAAATATCTTATATCTTGGATTGTCGTGATCGTCTTTAAAAATATGAGATTACACTAATCAATGAATAACTTTATAAAACTGCACAAAATAAGGTCCTTTTTATTTTGATCAGTTTTCTGCTTGAAATAGGAACTATAAAATTAATAGTAACCAAAATATTTTAAAAAGTGTAAGTAAATTTTTAACATATTTTCTGAATTATCATTATTATTATCATTCATGATTAATAAATACACATTATATTACATGTAATACTAGATTACATATTATATTTATATTATATAAATATATTGTTTATATAACATATTTAATAATTATAATAAAATTTTATTATATTTATATAATTTTATATTATTTCATTTTTCATAGTTTTAATTTATTTTTTAATATTATTTTTTATATTATTATGTATACATATTTATATATTTAACATTATACTATAAATATTATTATTATGTACATATACTTTTAAAAAAAAATCCAATGTACATATTAAGGTAATATATATAATATATATATTATGTATTATATTGTATAATACAATATAATTAAAGAAAACAACATAATATATAATAATATAACATATATTAAGGTAATATATTTATAATGTATTATTATACTTTATATTGTGTAATACAATATAATTGTTATACTTATATTATTTATAATTTTAATTATATATAATAATTTATATATTATTATTTTTATTATAAAATTATGTATTAATATTTCATTATATTTCATATTATATATAATGTTATATAATATATTTATATTTTTAATTTATCATAATATAATAATTTATATATTAATATAATAATATATATTTAAATATTATACTCATTAACAAATATTTATTTAAAAAATTATAATGTTTTATTAACTCATAGTAAATGAAAATAATAAATGTATAAATAAATAATATAATAATTAATATATTAACATAATATGTAACAATTATATATAATAGTTTTTATATTATATAAACACTGTTGTATATTTATAATAATTATATTGTATTATGTATCAAATTACATAACAAATTTTTATTATTACTATTATTATTGTTAAATTATAATTATTAAATTGTACATTAAATTACATATTAATATTTTATTATATATATGTAATTTTAGATTATTTTAGTATTTATAGTTTTAATTTTTTTAATATTTATTTTTTTATATTTATATTACATTATGTATATATATTTATTTTTGTAATATTATAATATAAATATTATTATTATTATTAATATATATTATGTATTACATAATGTATAATACAATATAATTATACAAAATAACATAATACATAATTAATAACATAACATATATATATATTTTTTTTTCCCTTTTGTTTACATTTTTATCCTCTTTTTACGTATCTAAACATTAGTGTCTGGTATTTTTTTTTATACCTATCCATTTTAATAATGTTACTATGATTTATTTTTATTTATTAATTTTTCTTTCTCTTATTTTAAATTCGGATTATTTTGCTTTTCATGGCTGATGCAAAGATGAAACCACACGCTTTATTTGTAGTTCTATAGTATTTGGGATCCGATGAGTCTACTATAGTTCTGCAAATTCCAAATATTCCTTCTAATTCTTTTTTTGTTGACATATATTGTTTTATATTTATAATATTTATAATTTTAATTATATATAATAATTTATATATCATTATTATTATTATTACTAAAAATTATACATTAATATTCTATAATATTTAACTTTATATTTAAATTTATATAATATATATATACATTTTACACTATATATATTACATAATATAATAATTTATATATTAATATAATAAAATAATTAATTTAATGTAATAAAAACATCTAATACTATACAAAAATAATCATACTTGCCAACTTTTACACTTTTTGAACAGTTTTACACTTTTACACTTAGGATAATAACTTTTACTCTTCTTTTATTTTATTTATTTATTTTACACTTTTACACTTAGGATAATAACTTTTACTCTTCTTTTATTTTTATTTATTTTATTTATTTATTTATTCATTTGCAGAGTTTTTCTTAAGTTTTATTTTTCTTTTTTCTCGAAAATTGTGAATTTCTTTCATGTTGTCTTTAATAATGGCAAAAGCTGAATTTAATTAGGAGAGAGGTTATTCTGTTAATTTTTACTGCATGTAAAAAGTTATGCGTTAAGGTGTTTTTAAATCAAAAAAGGGCAATTTTGTGACATATACTTTAATTTATTTTTGTTTGGAAATACATGAAAATAGCTGGTTGTTATTCAGAAACTGTCTAATTGCACTCAATTTTCTGTTTTTTTAGAAACACAATAGATTTTTCATAACAAGTCTTCAAACTTGACGTTTTTGACCACATTTCCCGACGAAAGCGGAAAAACCTTTCGAAAAGCAGGAGAAGATGGGTGATCACGTGATCGAAATAGCTTAGAACTGGATAGGTAATTTAACTATCATAAAATCGAAAACTAAGTTCGATTCGAAATCGCTTCCATAATCAGGCATTCCAATTTTACAACTTTCTGTTAAAAAATGAATTTGTAAATGTGCCAAAACGTTTTGCGCGTGTTGAGCGGAGCAGTTGAGAACCCCCTTAAATAAATAGATTATTGCCCAGTTAAACTGATGGCATTGAGCTCACAGGCTACGCATACTAATTGTACATTACAGCCTTGTGTTTTTGTTAATTCCGTTCGAATAAAAAAATTAGGAAGGGGAAACAGCTCTCCCCTTTCTCCTTTTTTATACTTAATCATTGAACCTCCTAAACTATCAAGGACATGCTTTATCATATAAAAAATCTATATCCAAAAATCAGAGCAAATCGGATAATTCTTAATAAAAACCAATTTAGCATTTATATAATTTAAGAAGAGTTATTCCCCTCTTTTATACTTAACAATTAAACTTCCAAAACTATTCAGAGATTTGAACGAAATCTGACAATTCTGCTTGAAAAATTCAGTTATACAAGTTAAGGGGAGGGGCATTAGAACCCCCGCTCCCCCTGTTTATACTTATTCAATGAACACCTAATAACAGCCACGGTATCGCCTCATCAGAATGATCCTATATCTAAATTTTGAACGAAAACTGTTAATTCTGCATGAAAATCTCGTTTATATCAATTAAGGGGAGGGACATGAGCCCCCGTTCCCCCTTCTATACTTATTCAATGAACACCTAATAACAGCCACGGTATCGCCTCATCAGAATGATCCTATATCTAAATTTTGTACGAAAACTGTTAATTCTGCATGGAAATCTCGTTTATATCAATTAAGGGGAGGGACATGAGCCCCCCGTTCCCCCTCTTATACATATCGAATGAACTCCAAAAACTAATAAGGGAAGCGCCTTATCAGGATATACCTATATACAAAATTTCAAGTGGATCCGATATTTTTATCATGAGTTATCGCGTTACGCACGAACGTACGAACGTACATACAGATCGGACGGGCACATAAGCTCTCAGGCTATGATAGCCTGTGAGCTAAAAATAGTTCTGGTGTAGTTTTAAATAGAAAGATAATGCTGAAATAAAAGAAAAGGAAATTTATGTCTTTAATGTGAGTTCCTTTATGAATTTTATAAAGTTTTTCATATTTTTCTCTTATAAAAACAATCTTTATAATGGTCAGAACAATATTCAATAATATGAATATGTACTTTAAAAAGATGCATAAACATTTTTTATGAGTTGCGTGAATTGATTGGCTTACATGCGGCTCCTGTTCGTATGAATAAAAAATTGTACGTCAATTGCACGTCATTTTACACTTCACCATTTTCAAAAGTTGGCAGGTATGAATATTAAATAAATTATAACAAATAATAGTAATTATGTAATTTTTTTCATTAGTAATTATTTTTTCTCAACCATATAATAAATCGATGAAAATTACATTATCATTCCTAACATTTTTGTGATTTAAGCCATTACTTATTTAAGACATTATTACCATGTAAATTCGGCAGACCTGCAACGTATCCCCAAGATTACGCGTGCCTCTGGTTTCGAACCACTGGCCTACGATAACGATATAAATTAGACATTTTTTTACCACTCTTGTTTCTTACTACATATTTGTCAACAAGTTCAATTATCTATTCCTTGTCATTTTTTTCCGGTCCCTTTTTTTCCTTGTCACTTTTTCCGATCACCATTTTTTCGTTTCACCTTTTTTCCGCTCTTGTTTTTTTGTCATCTTTTTTCCTAGATTCCCATTCAGCAATGCACCACAACCATTTTGTTTTGTTAGTGAATCAGGCAGCAACGTCAACTTGTGTAAAATATTGGATGGGTTCAAATTTTTTGAGGTAAAATAACACAATTTTTCCACCTTAGTGTGTGTGGAGCGACGGTTAAGGAGCGAATGACTAAAAATAATAATTCGATGCTAAAATGTTTTTTAAGCAAACTATAAAATAATTATAATTTAATAAATAATTTTATTAAAATATATTTTCATAAGTTGTTATTTATAAATACCTTAATATTTATAATAAATAAAAAAGTGCTGATTTGAAAATGCAAAGAACGAAATGTCACCAGAAAAATACAATTTAGTCATTTGGATGCTTTCTGTATTCAAGAAATTAATACAGGTGACAAAATATGCAAGTAATTTGTTTTAAAAGAAATTTAATTATGCATTCACTGAAAGTGATTTTAGTGTTCTTGTAAGTCTAACCGATGTAATTACTGGTTTTTATACATAATTATTCTGAGAAAGTGAATAAAACCAAAAATCATTTCTACCATTAAATAAATAAATAATAAATAAATTATAATTGAGTGGGCAGAGAACTCAGGCACTATGTCTCTATGTACATTTTTTCACTTTTTTGCATGAGGCATTAAAGAGGGGGAAATACTATTTTCGTAAAGTTATGTTCGCTTTGTTTACTCGCTGAAAATTATGCGCTTAGTAAGGCGAATAATTCTTTAAAATAATGCTATCCCATCTAGACTCATATTCTAGGCTACGTCATTGACAGAAATGAGATTTGCGACCCCATTATGTCTGAAAATGTTCGATTTCTCGACCTTTTAATTTTCTGATAATTAAAAATGGTATATTTTTCTAAATATACCAGGATGTCAACAGTTATGAAAAAATCGCAAATTTAAGTCAAAGTTTGCATCTAGACTTTTGCTATTCAATGCTTCTCCAACCACAATATGAATGTCAAGATTTATGTTAAACAAATTGTACTATAATTCGAAATCTAAATAAGAATAACAAATTATTTTTCGCACATAGTTTTTTTTTCTTTTTCTTTCTTCTTTTATGTCTATTCTCATCATGGTAAAAGAATATTGAATTTCTCTCTGCATTCAGTGAATCTCACCTGCATCTGTTTTTACTATCATAGATTGTAAGTACTGTGCAACTAAAAAAAGTGGTTATGTTGTTATCACAATGTTACCATTTAGAAAATGAGAGGAGTGGGGGCTTAAGGTGTTTAGATTTTATGTAAGATTTAAATAAATAAAATCCAGAAAGGTCACACAAGCTGTGTTGGATTAAGATACAAACATCAGGCGAAAAACAAATAGCTGATCCTTAAGCACCGAATTTTTATCATTAATATTTATTAAAAGTTTCTATTGCAATATTCTCAAAGTGAGCTATAATTATTACCAGTCAATATTTTGGCTAATAATAATTAAAAAAAATGGAATAAAATTTTATATATTTTGTCTATATTGATTTATATAATAACATTCATATCTGTGCATGTACAAAAATATTTATTAAATTTGCATAGGCTTTGTTGTTCTTATGGGGGAAAACAGGCTTTTATT
Organism: Maratus speculifer; assembly: GCA_964019185.1. Lineage (NCBI taxonomy): Eukaryota > Metazoa > Arthropoda > Arachnida > Araneae > Salticidae > Maratus > Maratus speculifer. The sequence continues at coordinate 52,171,189 of OZ025295.1, read as the reverse complement.
TTTTTTTTAGGTTCATTATATTTGGGCAAAATAAATTTAATTATTTAAATTTAAAATAAATTTTTTGCTGTCGTTATAAAAGAAAATCTGTGTTATGTTTATAGATATAATTCTCACACGAAAAGTAATCGTTGAAATTTTTTCTTTCTCTAGCGCATATTTCGTCTTTTCTTGCATTTCTGCATCTCACACCTGTGAAAGACATCGTATATAATATGATATTGACTTCACTCTATTAATAATAACATCGCTTCAATAATAATGTACAGTCCACTCTCTATAATCCGGAAACAGTCCCACCAGTGGCCGAGAGGTTCTGCTCTCGAAACTGATAGACGGCAGGTGCTGGGTTCGAACCCGATCGTGATCGTCGGCCTAATCATTCAGAGTTTTCCATGGTTTTCTTTGAACCTTAGATTTACTTGCGTATATATGGTTTAGGTTCCTTTAGAAAGACCGCCACGGTGGGCGCCGCCTTTAGGGCCTATATCCCATGCCCGTCATAAATACAACTAATCAACCAACCGCAAATGCGTATAATCCGCACTTTATATCAGATGTAAACACAAGCGGTTAACACATAGGTTCCCAACCTTTTCCGGACCACCGCCCCCTTTATACGAGAAAAAAATGCCAACGCCCCCCTCCCTCTTCCATAATAGTTAATTATACAATTTTTTTTAAATATTGTTGCATATTATCTACATTTTATCTGTCTATCTATTAAGAATCACAAAGTAGAAGTTAATTAAAACGACCATCAAATGTAGTAAAAAATTGTTTAATAAAAACTGAAAAATAAACACAAAACCAATAAGAATTTAAAAAAAAATACCAAAATGGTTGAGGATAATGGAGTTTTAACAATTTTGTTCATGTCGGATTTCAATTTCTTCAACAAATTGTCAGGTTCAAGGATGTGTGGTCCCTTTCTTATACAGTAAATTAGCTACTGCACGGAACCCACTCTCAGCAAATCTGATGAAGGAAAAGCAATTAAAATTTTATGTAATCTCGCTCACAATCCAGGTTAGAGAACTGTATTGGATTTTTAAGTTAGTATCCATTTCTGAAATTTACTTTTAGTTCTCGTTTGATGTGAGTTCTACGATTTCCTCGTTTAAATATGATGATACTGCTGTATCTGCATTTGCGAAGTAAATGTTCCTGCTTTCATAAACTGCGATTAATGTGGCAAAGTGGCTGTATTTTCATTTACTTAGATTTCGTTTGAACAAACAAAGTTTACCCACAGACGCAGCTATGAGGTTTTTTGTTTTAATTAAACTCAACTCATCATCTTGCAATTATCTGATGCCTTATTAAAAATATTTAGAATTTTTAAATTTAAACATTTATTTTTAAACAGATCTGTCAAATGATCGATGTCATCTTTTTAATGTAATCAGGTTTTAGCGTTTTTTTACACCTCTGTTATTAATTAAGTATAATACTGAATCAAATATATTGAAAAGCGATTCAGACAAATACTCTTTCAAAGACAACGAACTTCTGTGTGCAGCAGCAAACAGTGGTAATCCTTTGCAAGTCTGACGCAAAGTGATAGTAACAACTGCACTACAAAGTGAAACAATCGTTTCACTTTGTTTTGAAATGATTTTCACTATAAAGTTGGCTAAATATCCTGTCATTCAATAAATTGCTTCTCTTCATATTGACTATCCTAATACTGTAATAAAGCTACATATAGATGTGTTCTTTCAATAATTTTGAAAACCAAATGTAACAGAATGCACAGAGAGTACATTTAGTACTGCTTGTTTCAAATGTGTTAATGAAACCCTTATGATGTCCCATCATTGCTGGAGCAACATCAGTAGCAAGATATTATGAAAAGGAATTTTTCTTGGACTAACTTCATGGTATTAAGTTAGCAATTCTCTCTTCGGCATTTGTTTCCAAATTTTTAGCAAATAATAACTCTTGACATTTTTTTTTCTTTAATGAGTTTTTGTTATTTGGTAACGCTGATCCATCGAGTTGAATGGAAAATTTGCAGATCTTTAAGTAATAGCATGATGATATTTCAATACCTAATTAATAATAATTCTTTGTACCGAATTATTACTCAGTATTAATTTTGTGATATCTGGCGTTTTTTTATGATGAAGAACATTTTTTATTATCTCTCTAATTTCCGGCAAGATTAATTTTTTGCAATTTGTGTGCGGTTTTCATACTTTTGCGATTAATAATATATTATTATATGAAGCTTATAGTCCGTTATTTCGTTTAATCATTGAAAAATAGGACATATCTTTTCCAGAGCTTCTGAGTCTCCGGCTTTTTCTATACCAATATTTTAATTCAAAAAAATTTTCTTTATTTAATTTTAACATTTTTCGATTTAAAATAATTACATTTGCACTAAGATAATAGTGGTGTACTAAAAACCGGAGACTTGGCAGCTCTGCTTTTCTATCAGCACGCATTTATTCAAATGCTTTTGTAGCCAAGAGGGCTTCTTTGCTTCATTTGAAAAAAAAAAAAAAAAAACATTTTTTGACAAATTAAGTACATAGGCAACGAGTTATATGTAGGAGTTTGCATTGATCCATATTTCAAATACTCAATATTATACTACTGTCATTTTTTCTAAGATTAAGATATTTTGAAATAATTTTTTTTTACATATAAGATTAAATAAATTCAAATTTCAACAAATTTGTAAATATAATGATTTTTATCTCTTTCACCAAGAAAAAACAAATTTCTAAACTTGATTCAAATCATGGGTTCGTTTAAAAATCTCTGTTCAGACATATGTATTCATATTTCAGAATTTTTTTAAATACAGGTTAATAAAAAAAAAATGTTTAAAACTTTCAGACAATCAATTATCGCGAATTTTGTACTCTACAACTTTTGAATTCATAATCATTTTTAATGTGAATCATAGTGATTTTTCGTGTTCCGCTGTGATATAAAGTTCATTAGTAGCGAGGTCACAACCCCAGAAATTGGGTCAAAACAAACCACAGAGTTCAGAAAAGATCGAAATGAAATGTGTTGCTTTGTCGTGAAGCTAAAAATTCAACCCTGAAAATGATTTCAACAAGTAACAATTCGGCCCAAACACTTGCGGATCGCTTTTAAAACTTGACCCAGTTCAATGAATTCAGCCTTTGAGCGATACCTGATTTCATATTGAAAGCCTTTTTGATGGTATATAGTGCATCTATAACACATTCTAAACTCTCTTGGTTTGTTTTAACCCAGTTTGCGTGAAAATGCGGGGTTGAGTTGTCTGTGACGTCACACTGATGAGCTCTATTTTGACATTCATGAAAGAACTGCAGCTACAATGTTTTTAGCCTGATAGAATAAAATTTTGTTCTCTGCAATTTTAGCCCTTAGATCTAAGTTCGTCGGTATAGATTTTCATTTAAAGGTGCAGTTAAGGTTTTCGTCACGGACCTCGCAATGCAGGAGATGAACTATTTTCATTTTATAATTCCTATATAGGCAAGTAGGCCATGACCGCCCCCTTTAACTATCCTAACGCCCCCCATTTTTCTCCAGACCTGCTACCGCCCCTTTGGAAGTCTCCAGCGCCCACTGGGGGGCGGTACCGCCCCCGTTGGGAACCTATGGGTTAACATTATTCTAAACAAGGGGATGTACATTTCAACCGTATTAAGGGTTCACTGATCTTATGAAGTATTAAAAATTTTAATAAATTTTAAATACATCAAAAATTTTTAATGCATCATTCTGCATTTATTAGAAGAAAAGCTTAGATTTTGCGTATCCTTGTAAATAACTATTGGACTGCTAAATTCTGAACGCATAGGCGAGTTTTGAAACTCATGTCCCCAACTGTAAAACATAACAAGAACAAATAGTGAAATTGTCATGCAAATTAAATATTATTACTTTCTTTTAAGGTATCAACTGCGATAAAAAAAAATAGCTTTACCAATAATCTTCTGACGGAGCGCAGAAAATAAACTATCATCTGTAAACATAATGATTCATTGCAATCAGACTTAAACAGTGTCTCATTTATACATAGTTAATTAGTTATAGGTCATATTACATTAGCAGAAACGGTTGAGATATTCTTAGATTTACTTACTGCGGTTCGATGACTGTTACTAATTGTTGTGATCTGATACTTGTTTGTTGCAATAGCTAACGGATGGCAGTCAAGAATGGTTTCAATCAGAGAAATTTAAAATGAAACTCGACAATTATGTAGCAATTTTTTGGTAGGATTGTGTTTTATTCAACAAGATTTTCTGTTCGAAGACAAATAAGAGTGTCATTTTACTTTAAAGAATGTATATGTTGAACCACTAAGTTTCTGAATGAGTTAAATATATATTTTGTGGAAAGTAAAAATTTTGTATTTTATTTTACACTGAACAGTTTTTGAACTATAGTTGAATTATAAAACACGGTGTCGAGTGTTGCTTATACAATTTAAGCATCCAAGAATTTCTCTTATAAATGAAAACTCCACTTTTTTAAAGGCATTCTTCGTTATTTTGTAAATCAGTTTAAAATGCAAGGAAAATATTAGGAACAAATGGGTGAATAAAGATGTCAATATTTCGATTTTTTCTTTTTTTAAATCCTTGGAGACTATTCAGTATAACTTTCTTCAAGCATAGTGAAATAGAATTAAAATAAACGGTAAGCTTATAATATTATGGAACATCTGAAGTACACTGTAAAAAAAAGGATCGATCTACTAAAAAAATTTTAGGGATCCTTGTAATTACTAAAATAATTTTTGTAATCTTACTCAGTTACAAGGAATCTGTAAGAATTACTAGAAAAAAGCTAACAACGAATAGAGTTAATAGTTTTACTTTTTTAATAGCTGTTACTAAAATCACTTGGTGTGGCCGTGATATCCTAGTGGTCATAGCACCGAACTTCAGGCTGAAAGTACCCGGGTTCGATGCTGGACGCCGCCAAATATTCACCGAATGTATGCAATGTAAGTACTCGTTAAATAAAGAGATTTTGAAAATCCTGTCGTAGCAGTTACCATGGGTAATGATCTCTGGACTTTCCCTCCGCTTTAGAAACATGTCAAAATAGAGCAGGTAGTTGTGTTTGATGCTGCCATCTATTGCGGCTTTGTCGAAAATCTTCCTCTTCAGAAGTCTGTCTTTTTACCTACTGGATGCAGCTCCAAGGAAGCTCCTACCCTTCGGGCACACGTAATGGTTACTAAAAATATTTTTGGAGCTATTACTAAAATTTGCTTGGTGGCTCATACTAAAAAGTTTTAAGTTAGTTATACAAAAAATTCTTTTGTTCAGTTTACAAAAGAAATGTTTATTTCACTTGAAAAAAAAAAGTTTGTAATGGTTACTAAAAAAATCTGTGGAATACAAATTTACTAAAAAATTTTTAGTAACCTCTTGAATTTTTTTTTTTTTTTTTTTTTTTTTTTTTTTTTTACAGTGTAGTATTTCGATTAAATAGTTATAGCCGATTGTAATCGCTTTATTCATTTTTAATTACCTTGTATTTTAATGGCATTGTGCATTATGCTATTTCAAATGTATTAAAATTGATATAAATCTCTGAATTTCACTACAAGATACATGAGAATTACTGTAGAATAGAAAATTTTGTAGCATTTGTCATTCTTTTACAGAGACAGGCAAAAAAAATCTGTTACAGTATTGTCTTTGAGCAAAAAATTTTTTTTCAAGTTACTCGTTGAGTGTAATGTAATATGTACATCACACACAGAGCTGCACAAAAATCCGCGTACCATTCTCCTTACTAACGAAAATTACTGTTGCGTAGTTTTCGACTGTGATGTGTATTTCTTAAGGCTCTAAGGCTGGTCTCGACTGCTCTGCTTAACAAGCACAAAACGTTTTGACACATTTACAAATTCATTATTTAACAGAAAGATCCAAAATTGGAAGGCCTGACTGTGGAAGTGATTTCGAATGAACTTAGTTTTCCATTTTATGATAATTAAATTACCTGTCGAGATTTGAAAAAAAATAAAAAAAAAAATAAAAAAAATCCCCACATGTACGCTAATGGCGCCTGGTGCATGTAAAATCCGTCGTGGGTGCAAAGTCCTCCAAGCTACCTGTGAATTATACCTCTGAAGGTTCCTTGCCAGATGAAGATCTCGTCATCTGATCAAGGTTCTAAATTATGAGACTAACTTGAGTAGCCATTTGCAGTACAAACAACAGGATGTAACGTTAAGCAACAGACACAACAAAGTATGCTCAAATGAGAAATAAGTACTGCAGATATGATGACGTGCGAAGCGAAGGAAACAGGTCTATTGCCGCTACGCGGACCCCGATACCAGGTATCTAACAATCATCGATTAGAAAGAAAGAAAGCGATTTCGATCACGTGATCAAATGTTTTATAAGACTGGTTTTTCTGTTTTCGTAAAATGATGTTCAAAACGCCAACTTTGACGGTTCGTTCTGAAATACATATTGCATTTGCAAAATAATAATAGTAGTAATAACAAAATAAAATGAAATAAATTAAAACTTATGTCACATTTTTTTTTTTTTTTTTTTTTTTTTTTTTAAGAACATTCTTATTTTTGCATTCATGTATTTCATGATACAAATGCATCATATATAACCTTGTTCAAAAAGTTCGCATAATTTTCCGATAAAAGAATAATTGAAATTGGATTTCCAAATAGCTCAATTAGACATCCTATTTCAATCCTATTTTATGCTACGAAATTTTGGTACATTATAATGAAAGTGTTTCACTACCGATGTTTGACGCCTGATTTTTTTCTTTCTTGTTTCTACAATGTATTTGTGCCAGAAATTAATGAATTTGCAAGCAAAGTGAAGGTAAACTTAGAAAATGCGTCACGATACTTTTTTTTTTCTCCTTTACTTTTTGTTTTACGAGTTCATTCATATCGCTAAAAATACAGTCATAGTAAATTAAGTCTCCCAAAATTAAAATTTTAATTTTGCATCACGCACGTGTTTGCGCTTCAAAATGGCCAATATTTCTTTCCGTGATATATTTTTACCTTTCAACGATGTTTACTCTTGTAAAAATGTTTAAAAATAGGATCTTTTTTAATCGAGCATTTATTTTCTATAAATTTTACTCGGGGGGCTAAAATCTGCTTTTTTACTCTTCAGAAAAATGAATCTGTAGCTGTCACCACTCTTTGGAAATCGCCCAAATGCGTGATGGTGTCTATGACCGCCTTGGCGATATTTTCACGTTTCACGCTATCAGCAAACCTTTCTAAGAGAACATTAAAAACCTTTCAAAACTAGCTGTGTGGGGTTTATTTTTTCTTTTCTCCTAGCATATTTTCATTCGAAAACTTTATTTTTAGATCATCTGTTTTTAAAATAATATTCGATATACAGTCGGCTTTCGTTAATTCGAACTCGTCGGGACAACAAGAAATGTTCTAATGATCCGATACTCGAATTATGAAAAGTATGAAATGAAAGCATGCTTAATATAGTACTATTACAAAGGAATTAATATTATACTGTTTTTTAAATTTATTTCGTCTGTTATCATCAGAATATGACTTAATATTAAATTAGAATGTATAAATACATAAACTAATTAAAAGATTTGAAAGAAGCACAATGAAAGAAATATTTAAAGCGACACTGATGAACAGACGGGGCACTAAGAAAGTGGCTATCAAATGCGTTGGATTATAAGTGTACTTTTCACAAAAATCAATGAAAAAAAGTTATTCGGTATACATCAGTTAAATGATCTGAAAAAAGAGAGAAAGTGGGAAATAAAATGAAATTAAAAAATCTGAATTCTCGTTGGTTCGATTTAAACGAAGTCAAGAGAAAATGAGTTAGAATTGATAAAAGTTTTTAACGTTATTTTGCCATTGAAAATTTCGGGACTTCATGTTTAGTTCGAATTAAGTGAAGATTCGAATTAACAAGAGTCGACTGTATATTTTTACCTTCAACGATGTTTACTCTTGTAAAATGTTTAAAAATAGGATATTTTTACTTTAAATATGCACGAGCATTTATTTTCCATAAATTTTACTCGAGGGCCTAAAATCTGCTTTTTACTCTTCAGAAAAATGAATATGTGGTTGTGACACGCTTTGGAAATCGCCCAAATGCGTGATGGTGTCTATGACCGCCTTGGCGATATTTTCACGTTTCACGGCATCAACAGACCTTTCTGAGAGAACATTAAAAACCTTTCAAAACTAGCTGTGTTTTGTTTTTGTTTTTTTCTCCTAGTATATCATCATTCGAAAACTTTATTTTTAGAATATCTGTTTTTAAAATAATATTCGATATATTGCCGAATAAGAACACTCATGGAACAGCAAATACGGTTCCTAAGAAAGTACTTAATTCAAATTTTAGATGCATATAGTAAAATTCGTTCATCATTCGTAAGTCTGTTATTAATATTTTTTAATTTATTACTCTGACGAAGAGTTACGCATTCATACATTTAAAATAGCTCCCAGGAAATTAATGTTTTTAATTGCTTTTTACTTTGTACTTTTCTTAAAATATGTTGTATTTTTTTATGTTCTAAGATCATGTATCCTTTGAACCAACAAAATACATTACCTCTGTATAAGATTATATCACTCTCAATAACTGTTTTAATTTTAATTATAGAATTGAAAACATACGTTAAGAAAGGTTTAAAATTGTTAAAAATACATATACATAGATATCGTTTTTAATTTATTTTTAAAGATAGTACATTATCTGCAAAAGAATTATTCTTGCATGCATTGCGTGCATGATTTTTCACATTTAAAGGACTAAAATAAATCCATATTTTTTTAATCAGTACAGATATAATGTGTTTTCAAAATGACCTGCAATGCAAAAAATACCTTTTATATTCAGAAAAAAAAAAAAAAAAAAAAAAAAAAAAAAATATATATATATATATATATATATATATATATATATATATATATATATATATATATATATATATATATATATATAGTGGTGAATTCTAAAGTTCTAACTTGAGAAACATAATAATCATTTAACAAACATAATGGTCATTTTGTGCTTCTATATGTTTAATACAACCAGGGAAAAATTTGCAAAATTCTAGCAACCGTTTTTCAGAAATCGTGTACGGAATGATAAAAATCACTGTTTTGAGAAAATTGACTTTAAAGATTCAATCACTCATTGATCATATAGATAAAACAGAACAGAAGACACTCACATATTTATATTTACTTATACTACTATATTTTACACTGAACCTCAATTTAAAAGTATATTCAAATTCATTTGCATAATTCATAGCTTTAGAAATTATATTTATTAAATTTAGTAAAAAAAATTACGTCTTTTTAATCAATAAAAATTTTTTATGGCAAAACTGAGACTAAACTGAGGTTCAGTGTAAAATAAATAAAGTAACATAAGTAAACATAAATGCAATATTAAATATATACCTGCAGTAGAATTTTTAAAACGTCAATTTTCTATTTAAAATTTAACTAATTAATATTGCTAAATAGATGTATATGAATGGTTTTTTAGCCTTTAGTATTTTATGAAAGTATGGAAAAAGAATTGTTGTATTCCTTTAATTGGTTTTGAAACTACGGAGCTTTTAGTAATGGTCAAATTATTGTCATTTTCAAGCTGCCCAACCTGATTTCACTACTTAAAAAAAAGTAGGCCTTTTTCATTACCTTATGAATCTCATTTAAGGGTATTCTTAAATCAAAAAAGGGCAACTTTGTGACCCATGCTTTAATTTATTTTGGTTCGATAATGCATGAAAATAGTAGGTGTTGTTATTCAGAAATTGTCTAATTTCACTCAATTTTCTGTTTTTTAAAAAACACAATAGATCTTTCATAACAAACCTTCAAAGTTGACGTTTTTGAGCGCATTTCTCGATGAAAGCAGAAAAAATGGTCGAAAAGCAGGAGAAAAACGGGTAATCACGTGATCGAAAAACATTAGAACTGGATAAGTAATTTAATTATCACAAAATGGAAAACTAAGTTCGATTTGAAATCGCTTTCCTAGTCAGGCATTCCAATTTTATAACTTTTTGTTAAAAAATAAATTTGTAAGTGTGTCAAAACGTTTTGCGCTTGTTGAGCGGAGCAGTTGAGAACCCTTAAGAGCACACACTAGTCACGCGGTAAAAGCCGAACGCTAATGATAAGTCTATGGGAGCGTTCTTTTCAAATATCTCGCTCAAATTTTAATATTTTTACATGATTTTTTTTTCATAGGATAGCTGAGGACGCTCCACAAACCGGTTCTGAAATTGAAATTATTACAATATAAAAAATATATAAGCAAAATCGAAAAAGTAAAAACTAGGCCGGTTGTGGAGCGTCCTCAGCTATCCTATGAAAAAAAAATCATGTAAAAATATTAAAATTTGAGCGAGATATTTGAAAAGAACGCTCCCATAGACTTATCATTAGCGTTCGGCTTTTACCGCGTGACTAAGTAATTTTTTAAAAAAAATCTGAAACCAAAATTGAAAAAGTAAAAACTAGGCCGGTTGTGAATCGTCCTTAGCTATCCTATACAAAAAAAAATCATGTAAAAATATTAAAATTTGAGCGAGATATTTGAAAAGAACGCTCCCATAGACTTATCATTAGCGTTCGACTTTTACCGTGTGACTAGTGTATGCTCTTAAGGTGTTTTTACACAAATGACTCAGTATGTGACTCTAGAAACTTTAAAAGCTACGTCTTTTCCTTACCTTACGAACCTAAGATTTAAAATAGTATGCGGGTTATATTCCAATCTCAACGTATCATCTTTCTTTCTAAAATCCGAAGTCACAGCGTTTGCGGAGAGGCAAATTAATAACGCATGTTTTCTTGCGTGGGTAGTAAGGTGATTTTTTTAATAAATATACATCGCTCGAGGCGTGATGCAGAATTGAAAATATCCTTAAAGTCACCCTTTGATATTTATGGGAGAATGAATAAGATCGGTTAAATGGGAAAAACTGCTAATTTTATTATATGAGAGGAGAAACAGTTTATATTAATTAAAACGTATTTAAGAGGCTTAGTTTTATTGGTGTGGGTTTTTTATAATTGACGGCTCAATTATATAGTCATGGAAGAAAGATACACATCCCCAACTAACGCTGTATAAAAAATTATCTTAAAAGAAATTTACTGGTATCAAACTGTTAGAAATAAAGTCGATTTTCAAATGATGCTGCACATAAAATTTACTTAGAAGGTCATCTACATATCACAGCGAAACCAATCTTTTTTTTTCGATAACAATACTCAAGTTTGACATTATATAAACAAATTCAGATTTTGATCCGGTTTTGTTTCGTAGATGCAACCCCCCCCCCCCCCTACTTCCTAAGCAAATTTTACGTGCATCATTTAAAAGCAGACATTATTTCCAATCCTTTGATACTAGTAACTTTCTTTTATTATAATTAATAGCTGCAAAGTTAGTAAGGGGGTGTTTCCCCTTTTTTTCAACGACTGTGTGTGTAATTAACAAATAGGTTTTACTAATGCATGCATGGAAGTTTCTGACCATTTCGCTTTAAATACCAAATAACTAATCCAAGATGTGTTTCTTTATTTCTATTGTTTAATATCTTTTTTTTTTTGTCATTTATTTATTTATTTATTACAAAGCAGCGTTTAAAAATTTTTCAATAATCTGTAGTTTATTGTTACCTGATTTCACCTTTAAAACCACTTTTATTGTTCTAAAACTTTATATCACTATTGCTAAATTTTATGATTTATACTCAGATCCCGATTAAGCTTGTACTGTGCCCAAGGCCTAGTGCATTTTCAGGGACTCTTCTCCTACATAAATATTAGCCCCCCCCCCCCCGGAGTGTTCGAAGGGTTATCATTAAATTATCATGCGGCTGCCAAGTTAACCAAAAACATTTTTGTTTTTTGAGTAAATAATTGCAAAGAATTTGCAATTTTAAGAAATATTTTCAGAATCTTTTTATTAAATTTGGGCTCTTCTCAGTAGTGTGCCCAAGGCCACGATCTAGTTGGCCTGTGCGGTAATAAGGCCCTGTTTATATTAATCTATAAAGATATTTAAAAAAGAAAAGGTATATAGTTTCATGATTTTATATATTTATTTGTGTTTTAATGGTTTACATAGTACATTATTTTAGCGGGATTAAATGTTAAAATAATAATAATAATAATAATTTTCTTCTGTCTTTCTTCTTCTCGTAGTCTTTTTTAAATATTTTAAAAAGCGAAACTACACAAGTATTCATTTTAAGTACGTTAAAATCGTGATAATTTAAAAATGTTAATTTTATTTTCATTTTTTGAAACAAATTATATCCTTAGTGCAATTTAATTTAAAAAAATAAAAATAATAATAAAAAAATTGTAATTTTTTTTAATTAAAAGGCATGCAAAAAAACCCCATAAATTTGACCCTTTTTTTTTTGGCATAATATTTTCACAAATCTTTCTCTACTATTTTAAAAATTTAACTTTTTTCTGCCACTCTTTTTCCCTTTCCAGTCTTTTTTAATAAATAGTTCACGCTTAAAAAGTGGAGCTATGCGAGCATTTTAAATACTTTAAAATCGTGGTAGTTTGAAAAAGTTAATTTTATTACTATTTCTAATAAATTATGCGCTTAAAGTAATTTAATTTAAAAAAAAAGTTTTTTGTAGTTTTTCAAATCAAAAAGGCATTAAAAAAAGAAAATTAAGCACAATTACTTTAAAATCGTGATAATTTAAGAACATTAATTTTATTATTTTTATTAACAAATTATATCTTTAAAGTAATTTAATTTGAAAAACTGTGATTTAAATAGATAAATAAATAAATAAAAAGAAAGAACATGAAAACAAATCAGGTATAATTTAACTTTTATTTATTTTATTTTATTTGCATAATTTCCTAAATCTTTCTGTACTTTTAAAAATAACTAACTGTTTTTCTGGCATCCTTCTTCCCCTCAAAATCTTTTTTAATAAATACGTCCCGCTATCTTAAAAAGCGGAACTCTACACATGTTCATACATTTATTTAAGTACCGTAAAATGGGGTGAATCGGAACACTTTTCAACTTTAACATTTAAAAAAAGCAACAACTGATTATTTTATTTTTTTATTTATCTACTAAAAACTTCGGTCTTGTTTCGTTCTTTACTTTTTAAGCAAAACCGAAACATTTTTACTGTAAGTAGAATTTAATACAGAATATCGTTTACAGGTCTATCACTTATTAAAAATCTCTTCTCTTAGGTTTAGAATAGGGAAAATACTGTAGTTACATACAAAGTTTTGAAGACGTTGAAAAAATGAGATTTTTGAAGATTCTCTTGAAGTTCTTTTATATACCCCAATATTAGTGCAAACATGTCAAAACTAAATTTCCCAACTCTTAATATTATTACCTTCTTATAAAAATATTGGCAACTAAAAATATCATCACATATATTTATAATGAATTTATTTGTATGACTGGAAAGTTTCGTTGCTATTCACTGTTTGCCATTCTGTTTGCCATTCTTCTGTTTGCCATATGGGTATTCTGTTTGCCATTATTCTTCTCCTCCCAGTCTTTTTTAATACATACTTCACGCTATCTCAAAAAAGGGAACGATCAAGTGTCCATACATTTATTTTAAGTACTTTAAAATCGTGGTAAATTAGAAAAGTTAATTTATATATATTTTTTTAACAAATTATACATTTAGAGTAATTTAATTTAAAAAAATTAAAATTAAAAAAAAGTGTTTTTGTAGCTTGTTAAATTGAACGGATATGCAAAAAAGAGAAATTAAGAATAAATTTGACAATTTTGCAAAATATTTTCCGAAATCTTTCTGTACTTTTTAAAAATTTTAACTTTTTTCCTGTGGTATTCTTCCCTTCCCATCCTTCTTTAATAAATACTTCAAGCTATCTTATAAAGCGGAACTATTCAAGTATTCATACATTTGTTTTAAGTACTTTAAAAATAGTGATAATTTTAAAAAGTTTCAAATTATACCGTTAACGTAATTTAATTTAAAGAACTAAAATTTGAAAAATATTGTTTGTAATTTTTTTAATTAAAAGAGCATGCAAAAAAGCAAAATTAAGAATAAATTTAACTCCTTTTTTGCATAATACGTTTTGAAATCTTTCTTTACCTTTTAAAAAAATAGGTTTTTTTATTTATCTTCTTATCTATCTGAAAAGTAGATTTTCGCATAGTTTGCTATATTTCTTTTCTATTTCTCATATCTTCTATTTTTTTCCCAATTGAAATAATATGAACAAAAAATCTTTTATAATTTGAAGAGTTCACAGGGCTTGAAATGTACAGGAGCAAACTAGAACGATGTTCCGGTTCATTAAATTATGGTAAATATCGTTCCAGTTCGTGCAGATTTTAAACCATATTATTACAGCCTTATATATGTAATTTATTTTGATCTTTGTTTATTTACAGTATAATAAAGAAAAATTATTGATTTTAGTAAATATCAAGGTCATTAAACCGAGATCACGATCGAGAATAACTAGTTTTACTCCGATTATTTGCTTGAAACAGAAATGTTAGATCAAAAATTCAAAGTTTGTCTATCATTGAACTAATGATATTGAATTATTAATAATGTAACATTAACATTTGTTATTGCTTTTTAAAACATTGAGATGTATGAGATAGGAGAATGCTTTAGAACTGACGCATCTAGCTAGTTTGAATTGTTTTAGTATGGTTAGATATAAATTTTCTATAATTCAAAAAATGTTTTGAGTCAATTTAAAAATACGTTTTCTGTAATTCAAAGAACGTTTTGAGTCAACAATAATTTAAAAATAAATTTTCTGTAATTAAAAAAAAAGTTTTGAGTCAACAATAATTCAGAAATAAATTTTCTGTAATTAAAAAAAGTTTTGAGTCAACAATAATTTAGAAATAAATTTTCTGTAATTAAAAAAAAAAGTTTTGAGTCAACAGTAATTTAGAAATAAATTTTCTGTAATTAAAAAAGTTTTGAGTCAACAGTAATTTAGAAATAAATTTTCTGTAATTAAAAAAAAAAGTTTTGAGTCAACAGTAATTTAGGAATAAATTTTCTGTAATTAAAAAAGTTTTGAGTCAACAGTAGTTTAGAAATACATTTTCTGTAATTAAAAAAAAGTTTTAAGTCAACAATAATTTAGAAATAAAAATTCAAAAATGTTTTGAGTCAGCAGTAATTTAGAAATAAATTTTCTATAATTGAAAAATGTTTTGAATCAACAATAATTTTAAAATAACGTTCAGGTTCTAACGTCAGGTTGATTCAAACGTTTTTAAAATAACGTTCCGTGGATTTTTTTCTTTTCGAGCCCTGAGCTTTCATCGTTTTAAAAGCCTTTTTAAATATATTTACCCTGATTTTAAAACATGATTCCCTAATTTCTGTTTCTTTATTTCCAGATTCATCAAAATTTGAGCCTTTTCAAGATGTTCGAGTCTTTCCCAGACAAGATAAGCAGCCCTGGAGCCACCTCAACAATGACGTTGCGTAGCTACTGTTAGCTTCCAGAAAAGAACCCAACCATGTCCTGGTGCCTGGTCATCTCCTCCCTAGCTTTCATTAATTTATACCCCTTCGTGCTGTCATCTCCGACGACGGTTGGCAGTGAGTAGAAATTTATGGTACAATTAAATTTTATGAGTTCTGAAACATCTGTCGATAATGGGGGATCAGAAGATAGAACCTCTTTAAAGACCAAAACAGACCTGACCACTTCTTGGGGTTACTCGTAGGCTCTTTTGTTGTGGCGACAAGTGTTTTTTATTTTTAATGAGTTTTGCAGGAAAGGGACGGTTGTCCGGCAAAGGAAAAATCTTTCCATCAAGTAGGGTGGATCTACTTACCTCCCGATTTTTTGTTCATTCCCTCCGTTCTATTATGTAGAAACCGCAAATGGGTCCTATACAAAAGGCATACAGCGTCTCTTAGAGGTCTGCACGGGTCGGAATTTCCAAGCCCGGGCCCGGCCCGTACAAAAATCAGTAAAAACAGGCCCGGCCCATTTTGGCCCGTTACAATTTCTAAAAAATTCATGTTTTTATCATATAATTAAGATTCCTTTAAAGAATACTGCATAAATATCTATGGAATGATTTTACAGTATATTTTTCAGGAAATACACATTAGCAACATTAATGATTACTTAGATTCTTAGGCTTTCAACATTCAAATAGAAATTCATTAAAACTTAGGCGGGCCGGGCCGGGTACGGGCCACGGGCCAAGCCCGGGCCCGTGCAGACGTCTAACGTCTCTTCTAAGGCTGCGAGCGAACAGCACTAGTTTTTATTACACTAAAAGAGCAATCAATCAATCTTTGTTTCCGAAAGGAACAAGGATGAAACCTCTTTAAAGGATTTTTGAGGGACTGACCCTACCAATTTGACAAAGGAAGGGGAACTTTTATCTACCCCATCTTCAGTCGTAAAGCTGTCGATTTCGCGTTAGATTCCTCTTCTGAAGTTCAGATTCAGTGCACTGAAAAAGCAGTTTTAGGTCAAATCGCCGACACAAAGGATCAAAGATAGCGCAAGAAGTTAGTGCTATGTGCATGGACCTTAAGAATTCAGTTGACGGGGAGAATATTTCAATATTTCAATGTGCACGCTGCCTAAGTCACCGTTCAGATTGCAATAGTCTCCCCTTCAACTGAATTCTCAGAAAAGTGGAGAGATCTATTGTATAGGATCCATTTGCGGTTTCTACTTAATAGAACGGAGGAGAATGAACAAAAGAATCGAGAGATAAGCAATCCACCCTACTTGACGGAAAGTTTCCTCTTTTGCCGGACAACCGTCCCTTTCCTGCAAACTCATTAAGATCAAAAACACCGCGTCGCCACAACAAAGGAGCCGACACCGAACTTCAAGAAGTGGTCAAATGTGTTTGGGCCATTTGAAAAATTCCTTCTAATAGAAGAAACCCTGCAACAAAATTTATTTTATCTATTTTTGATATTATTATTCCATTTCTTGTAAAAAACAAAGTATTCTCAACGCGAAACATTCTAATTAATTTTTAAACATAAATACATAAAACCTTGCTGTTTGAAATTAAAACGAATTTTCCATTTTTATTTATTTATTTTTTTATTTTTATTTTTATTTTATTTTATTTTTATTTTTTTGGGGGGGGGAGGGGGTTAAATAATTGTATGTTGTATATTATTTTAATTTCATCAATTATTCAAATTACAAAGTTTTAAAAAATAAATAAAATAGAAACGTATTTTTTTTTTTTTTTTTTTTTTTTTTTTTTTTTTTTTTTTTCGTTTACAAAACCTTTTTAATGCTGTCAGACATTTCTAATAATTAAATGGGGTGGGGAAAAGATGAATTCCCTTCTTTTTTTTTAATCTATTTTTATTAATTCACTGACTGGGCAATTTATCTGTTTATCTGATTTAAATTCTGTCGGCAGCTTTCTTTTCAACAAAAAGAGACATCTTCGAAATTATTTGCATTTAATACGGTAATTTAAGATTTTATAAAATCTTTTATAATTAATTGTGGCCACATGATGATCAATTTTTCTCCTTTCTCTTAGTGCTACGTATAAAAATTCGGCTCAAAATACCAACTTTGACATTATTTTCTGAAAGATCCTTCGTCTTTATATATTGTCGACATAGGAGTGTCGAAAAAATGGAAAATGTCTTTTGGTTACCCAGTTTTTGAATTAAACGCACCTAACAGTTTCGTTCTTTTCCGAAGAAAAATAAGTTTTTTAAAAATGTGTCTGAAAATAGCCCTTTTTGATTTAGAGAACAGTCTTAAAGAATGTACAAAGGCGGTTCTTAAAAAAAAATATTTTTTCTCTCTCAACGACGCGAAAAAACTTCTGTGATATTTTCTCACTCATTTTTAAGCGAAAAAACATGACACATGCAGGCATGATTATTACAGCGTTCGATTGCAAAGTTCCTGAATATGAGCATCTGCCAGTTTCATTGGTTTGCGAACAAAAATGAAAAAAAAAAAAAAAAATGTGTTAACAGTACACTGTTAAAAATTTGCAGCTTTCTGTCCAATCATTTGACCGTTTTTTTTCTTTTTTTTAACGGTTTAATTTAATTAAACCAAAATTTAACGCTATTCTGACCATATTATTAGTCACAATATTGTTGTTATACTATGGTCGTGTAACGATTAAAAAGAAAAAAAAAAAAAACGGTCAAATGTTTGGACAGAATTTTGCAATTTTTTAACAGTGTAGGTAGCATGAATTTTTTAACACCCTGAATAAAAGAGCTCACCCCGGCCCTCCTTTAACAAAATTAAATTCGGTAAATGCAAACTTTTTATTATTTATTTTTATTTTATTAATATTCCAAATAAAAACTCTCTCAGAAAGAAAAAAAATATACATAGCAGGTTCGCTTTAAAACAATATGTTATATAAAAATGAAGGTTTGGTTTGAATTCGAACACTAGCATTTGATGCTTCTTTTTAAAATTTAATATGACCATAGGGGGGGAAACTTACATAAACCCCTGTTTATTAATGTATGTATTTTGTTTTATTTTTGGAAAATAATCATTTACATTATTTATTTTGCTCTTTATTTGATACACAAACTATGTGACAGATGGCAGCACTATTGAAGTATATCTTGTACCTTGGTTCATATAATTAACATACTAACAAATAAGATTTGATATGTAGAGTACCAGATATATAATTTTTTTTTATTATGTTAGGAGTATTTTTTTTTTTTTCTTTATGCAACTTTCTTAGTTTTATTTTCTTTGGGGAGATAGCTGGCAGGTTTATAAACCTGCCAGCTATTTATTTGTTTTACTTTCTAAAAAAAAAAAAAAAAAAAAAAAAAAAGTATGTTTATGTAATACATTTATTTTATAATTCTTTATTTCTGTTTTTAATGAAGATAATTTACAATAACTGTATGTAAAAAGTGCTTTACTATGTATGTCATTGAAAAGTGATATCTTATAAAAGTTATTATAGTCAATAGATGGTAGCACTACATTTTGAAAACATTTCTGACATACTTAATCTTGGAATGAATTTTTAAATTATAGAATTAGTTATTCTTTTAAATTGATGTTTCATATAAATTTTCCAGGAAATAAAAAAGAAAAGCCCTCATTAATTATATTTTTTTAAATGTAACCGGGGAAAGTATGAGAGACATGCAATTTAAAGTAACAAAGTTTCAATAAATAAACAAAAAATAATGCAATATCTTATAGAAATAAATTTTTCCTCAAAAAAGGCCTTTTACATAAACTCACATTTTAGCTCACTGGCTATCAAGCCTGGAAGCTTATGTGCCCGTCCGTTCTGTATGTGCGTAACGCGATAGCTCATGATAAAATTATCCGATTCACTTAAAATTTTGGTTATATGTATATTCTGATAAGGCGCTTCCCTGATTAGTTTTTGGAGTTCATTCGAAATGTATAACAGGGGGAACGGGGGGCTCATGCCCCTCCCTTTAATTTATATAAACGGGTTTTCCATGCAGAATTAAGTGTTCGTTCAAAATTTAGATGTAGGATAATTCTGATGAGGCACTTCCATGATTAATATTAGGTGCTCATTGGATAAGTATAAAGAGGGGGAACGGGGGCTCATGCCCCTCCCCTTAATTGATATAAATGGGTTTTTCATGCAGAATTATCAGTTTTTGTTCAAAATTTTTATATGATAAATCATATCCCTGATTAGCTTAAGGGGTTCAATGATTAAGTACAAAACAGGGAAATGAAGAGAGCTGCCCCCCCCCCCTTAATTTGTTTTCGAACGGAATTAACTCTTGAAAATATAAGGCTAAAATATACAATTAGTATGGGTAGCCTGTGAGCTCAATGCCATCAGTTTAACTGGACAATATTCTTTTTATTTATAATCAGATGAAAAAAATTATAAATTTCTATCTTTTAATCTATCTGTATCAGGGGGCTGCTTCAGTCAGCAGAAAAGACCTGTTCGCTAATGCTAATCCTATGGAAGAAATTTATAACGATATCTGGTACATTTCAATATTTTTAAATGATTTTTTTTTTCCCTTTCAAAACCAGTTTCGAAAATGAAAATGTCATTATTAAAAATATCTGTAAAAGAAATTAAAAAAAAAAAGTAAAAAGCAGCAGCCTTTGTACAAATTAATCGCAGAAATCTAGTAAAAAAGAAAAAAAAAATCATTAAAAATATTGAAATGCAACCGAGATATCGTTATAAATTTCTGCCACAAGATTAGAATTTGCGAACGAATCTTTTTGTTCGAGTAAACTAGCCTCTTAACTAACTGACTGGGTATTTATTTGGCTTAGCCAGTTCATATTATCTTATCAACTTTTTTTTTTTTTTTTTTTTTTTTTTTTCGAACAAAAAGAGTCATTTGCGGAATTGTGTGCATTTAATGCGGTAATTTGAAATTTTATAAAATCATTACGTCATTGGGAACATTTCACAGACATTAGATGTTTAATTGTTGTTATTAAGCAAGTAAAAATGCAATACTGACACATACGAGGGGGCGGGGGGATAAAGATTTTAGTAAACACGCACATCAAATCTATAAAATCACAAAAAAGAAGGAAAATGCATAAATTTGTACGTACCGATTTAAATTAAAATATTATTATTTACTAAGAAAATAAATAAAATACATAGTGATTCTTTTTGTTTGAGATCAAAACTTTTTATTACTATTGTATATTTTTTATCGGAAGATCTTCGCTTGAAATATACAAAATAATATTCAAGGGTTCCCTATAAAAGCAGCACTTAGTCAAAAACTACAATTTTCGGAAAGAAAGATGAAAATAAAATTCATGCATTAATTTTTAATGTTTTAAATAGAACGATTGCACTGAATATTTTGCATGTGATGTGCTACTAAAGTATTTTATAAAATAACATAAATTTATGTAAATTTCAAACATTATGACGATCAAACTTTCTACAAACATTTTTTTTTTTTTTAATTAAGAAAAGAAAACCAATTTCAAGAATATTTTGATGTAATATGTTTTTCACTGACATATTTCCGCTTAGTGCAAAAGATAATTTGATTAATCTGGTTGTATGGTTAATTTTTCGAAGCCAAATCCAAAGCCAAATGACACGTGATTTGGCTCATGAGTGTTTTTTAAAAATAATTTATGGTATTCGGAATTCAAATTCTCAATAGTGACGCTGCGTTCAGATAGGCTTATTTCAAAAATCCACAAATTATTTTCCTGCGCTCTCTGTTCCAAGACTTCTGCATCTGCTGTTACCGTGTCGCTAATTTTCTTCGTTATAACCTGCCACCGATCAGCAGCTGAAACTTACCCCTTAAAAAAAAGTGATTGGCCACATAAAAAGGGCCATAGTAGCTAGAGGTCTGCATGTGCCGAAATTTCCAGGCCCGAGTCCGACCCGATCCACAGAAAAAAAAATTCGGCCCGGCACGGCACTAACAAAAAAATATTGGCGCGGCCTGGCTCTTTTTAAATTTAAAATTTCGGCCCGGTCCGGCCCATAGAGAAAATTTAGCGGCCCAATCGGCCCGGAAAAAAGTTAAATTTCGGCCCGAACCCGGCCCAACCCGAGTGAATATCTACATTACATTGATCTTTACTCTTACGGAAGAGTTCAGACCAAAAAAAACTTATCTTAGTCTTTTTTTTTTTTTTTTTTTTTTTTTTTTTTCATGTTTATAGTCTCCATTTATGCAAAAGTTCCGTAGGTTGCGATATTTATGCTTTTAATAAACCTTTGTTTGTTGTATGTAAACGTTTCAGTTATCATTTGTATTATTAATGCATATTCCATGTAATGGAGGCATAAAAATCTAAAAAATGATATATGGAAAAATAAAATAATCTAAGACGGAATCGCATTGGAAAGAAAACAATATGTTCCCTTCTTAGCAGATGTAAATGTTTAATATAATTTTTCTCGCGTATTATTGTATTCATTCTGCATGGATGAAAAGTTTAAAAGAAGTATAAAGAAATTTCCAGTTTTCAGTTTAAAAGAAACTTCCGTCATAGGCAGTTTTTTTTTCATGTGTTTAACTCTATTTAAATATGCCTAAAATCTATGATTCTTCAAAAAGAATAAATTCTAATGCTTAGTTGTAGAATAATAGCGATTTAAAAGTATATGTCCTTTTTGCATGGGTGCAAGATGTCCATCCAAGTCAATACTTAAATTTTTTCAGTATATTATCAATAACAAAATGAAAATGGGCTAGACGATTTTAATTCCTTGAATTATGGCTAAAATTTGATCTCTTATAATAAAATAAAGTGGTTTATTTTTCTTTATAGTGAAATTGGTATTATTTAAGTACTATCAGTCAAAGATATCTTCCAGACTGAAATCAGTCCTGAGACTGAAGATCTTGTACCCATCCTTTATTGCAAGAAACTTAGGACAAAGCCAAATTTTACTGATTTTTAACAGACTTGGCTACATCGAGAAATGGATTTTCATACGGAATGATTCAACCGGAACTGTTTATTTTGGTCCGTGAGGATTAGGAAGAATGAAATCAGACCTGACTTCGTACGGAAAAAATACGTTAGGCCTGGCCTGATACTCCAGAAGAATAAGCTCGGCCTGAAAAGATAAGTGACAAGGCCCGGCCCGGCTCGAGTCTTCAGAAAAAGGGCTGAATGCCGTTAATGGGAATCGGCCCGTGCAGGTCTCTAATAGTAGCAGGGTTCACCTAGATGTTAATTATGGAAGATTAACCATATGTAAGATATATTAAAAATAAATAATTAAAAATAATGCTTGAAAATTATATTCATAAAAATCAATAAATTTGAGTAGTGTTTTAAAACAAAATTCAGTCGAAAGTATTTTCTATTTTTTATTAGGTGATGTAAAAATTAAAAATATAGACGGTATTTACAAATAAATGTATGAGCGATAAATGCGAAAGTGAAAGTTCGGGTCATTACCACCGTCGTCATGACATTTTCATAGCGTATTAACTTTTCTAATACATTTACTGTGCATTATTTTTTTTCTCAATCAGATAGTTATTAAAATAAATAAAGTATTTTTAGTATTTTTATTTCATTCTTTCAACTCGAACGTGAGTTGTTTTGTATGTTCTCTCAGAGTTTGTAAATATTATAAAGGGCATAACAAAAGAATAATATTGTGCTTTTTATTCAGGTTTCTGATTTCTGGACAGATGCTGTTAGGAATCCTTCAAATAGTTTCACGCCAAAAAAAATAATTAATATTGATAAAAAATAAATAAATCCATCTTGTATTAATTTAGCTTCGTTTGATGCATAATTTTATAATTAAATTCTGCACCTTGGATATCTTTTTTGAAAATAGAGTTAAGATAACAAGGTAATCACTATTGGTGACGCTCGGACCTAACATTGAAAGCTGGTGCATTTTATAGCTCTATAGGCTAAAGTTAGTGAACCAATAAAATAAAGTAATGGATTTTTAATGGTTAGTTTCACGTCAAAAACGAATTAATGTGCCAAATAAGGCGCTATAAGTTCAGTCCACCGCTCACACCAGCAGACGACTATGGTATTTTGCCAGAATTGCTGGGGAAAATTCTACGCTAACGAATAAACCGATTTCGGACCACCAAAAATGTACTTATATTGTGTTTTTTCGCAATGAAGTTTGTAGGTTCTTGAAGGATTTTTTTTCCTTCAATATTTTATTCTTGTAATTAACTGATTTATATTTTAAAGTGCATTTTTTCTAAATAAATAAATAAAATAAATGTGCTAAGATTCTATCTTAAAAATTATTCCTTATGAAAGATATGCTGCTGTAAAATCAATAAACATGATTTTCCACAAATGTTATCAGCTCTCTAGTTTTGACTATAAGATGCACCACCAACCATATCTCAATGCTTCAAAAGCGACGAGCTTCACTCAAAGTGGTACCCTTGTAAGATAAATATGATTTTGCATAACCAATAAATACTGCGGTAAGAAATCTATTTAATCAAAATTGTGTATTTTCAGCCCCTCCACGGCTGCGAGAAAATACTCCTAATTATCTAGAAGTTCCTATGGGTCAGAGAGTAAAATTAAGATGTCCTATTGCTGGTGTACCCAAACCTTTTGTCGAGTGGTTAAAAGGCAACGAATCCATCTCCAGCGCTTCTGAACATATCAAGATTGCCAAAAATAGCTTGACTATCGATAATGTCACCGAGAATGATTCGGATATCTATTTCTGCAAAGCTTACAATGACCACGGGATAGTGTGGAAGAACTTTACTGTCGTTGTGATAGGTACTGTTATTGCTACTTCATGCATCTAAATCCCTACCTTCAAAGTGTTGCATGTTCTGTAGTAAAATTAGATACTTCTGTTTGTTTTGTTTGATTAGCATGCAATAGTTTATATTAGAATCATACGTTACCAAAAATCTCTAAGGGGGTTGCTCACTCAGCTCCCAAGTTCCCTTCACTAATGTAAAATCTATGGGCGTTTGATGTTTTTGTACAGTTATGGATGTATTCGAAAAAATATTTTCCCACCCTCAACAGCTTGAAATTTTCTGAGACATTTTCAGACTTTTTTTTAAGAGTGAAAACATGAAAATTGCTGAGGGAATTTTTAAAGAGATGTATAAGAGGCCGTATGATTTCATTTAACACACAGTTAATTAGAATTTGATTTATAAACAATTATTTTGTCAGTATGGCCATTGTTTTCGTTTTCGTGATCCAATTTTTCATTAACTAAATCCCATTTTGAGTTATATAATTAATGTTCCATATCAGTTTTTCTTCTTTTAAAACTTTTACTTTGACAGCGTTTCTGAAGAATCTCCACCCTTTACTAATAAATGAAGAAAAAACAGCTTGTTATTAAAGTTTCTGAATAATAAATTTGCCAATTTCATATGTATTTAAAAATTGGCAAATTAAATAAATTACTATAAAAATAGAATCCTTCTAGAATATCTACAATCTTTAGAACATTGCCAAAATATTTCATAGTCAAAACAATTTTAAACCTTGTCAATTTGGATTAGTTTATTTTCCATTTATAATAATGATTAGCATTATTTCTACCAGCGTCATATGACGCCTTTTAAGATTTTACTTTATGGCATAATCAAAATCTCAGTAGAAAAGAGATGCTACTTGGCATTGGTAACACACTCTTAAATATAGCCTTATTTAGCAGAAGAAATCATCATTAAATGGTACTAATTAAATCGTTATGTGATAGTATTGTGTATGACAGATAATATGTTTGTTAAAAGGTTTGTAGGTATATTTAGTTTTTTATTCAAGTAAGCTTGGTAACATTCAACCTTCATTTTTTGGCATTATATCTTTGTTTACTTTAAATTGCATAATCTTCCTCCCCATTTTAAACTCTGCAATAAAAAGACATTCGCTTATTAAAAAAGTCATTAATTTATACTTAAGTATTATCGATATCTAAAAAAGTTTCAACAGTTATGTTTTCATTTAATTTTCTGGTATAAATCATTCAGGAAAAAGAAATCAGGGGAAAAAAACCTTGTTTATTTGTTAAATTAATGGCGGTTTATGATTAAAAAAAAAACTAATTATATTTATTTATCAAAAACGAAAAAGAAATGTATTCTAAAAGTACCAGATAGCAAAACCAAATTATTTTATTACTTTTATTTATTTTATTCTTTCTAATAAAAATATTTTAATATGATATTTTATTATCATCTGGCCAATGTTACATAAAATACGAATATGAAAAAAAAATGTTGAATAGTTACTTTGGCACAGTTTTACCCTAATTATGTTTAGCATTCATGTTACTTAATATTGTTTGTGCATGATTAACTGTTTTCTAATTGCTGTTTTATTATATATACCTAAAATTTTACTAATAAATGTGATCCTGACACTAGTTTGTTTTCTGCATGCCTGATTTTCTTCTTTTTTATGCGTATATTAATACTGATTTAATAATTAACTTTAAAATGAATACTTAATCTTGTTTTAATTTTTAATAGATTCTTTGCCTTTGGATGAAGCACAAGCAGATGACAGTGGACTTCGAACTAGAGCACTTATAAAACCCGGTGAAAAATGTAAGTTTAAAAAACTAATTAAGTAGCTTAAAAATTCATTAGTTTATTTTTGCGAAACTTTCTAAGACATTTTTTTAAAATAACAGCATGAAAATGTACTATGAAATAAATTTGAGAACATTTTCTGAAAGATCCTTTGAATTTGTTGAAAAGTAGAAAACGCCATTTTCGTAACATAATAATCTAGATAAAAGCAACTGTCAATTTCATGCGTCTAAAATTAAAACAATGCCGTAATCATAAAATACGAGTTGTATTTGAAAATACCAGATATGAAAGAGTTCCTCCTAAAAAAGGAATTTTACTTTTTTTGGAGCAATTTTGAACATTCTCTGGATTGATGCAAAAATGCCAAAAAAAAAAAAAAAAAAAAGTATTTAAAGTATATGGGGGTTAGGTAGGGGGGGGGGTGTCTAGAAAATTTAATAATCATGTATTTTGCTTACTCAAATCTTTAGGGTTTGTTTATGAATTTCTGTACCATCAAATCAAAGGCAAATTTTTATTATAAGCATCTAAAAGTCATGTAAATTAAGTTCTTTAACTATGGAAATTAAGTTTTTATAAGATTCTTTTAGAAATAGAACATTTTGTTCTATTTATACAACACTTTTAGGTAATTTCATGCATTTTTGAAAATGTTTGAATGTGATGCAATTTTGTAAATGTATTTCAAGAATAAAGGCTTTGACATACATATATTTGGGATACAGTAGGATATGTTGATCATATCCACCAGAATGAATGTAATACAGTGCTCAGCAAAAGTTTAGACAATGATCGATTACACTTCTATTTTCAGAAGTATGTACCGAATGTTTGTAATTCCTCTGTCATATATTACTTGTGATTTATCCTTTATTCACACACAATAAATTTTGAATTTTATCTTTTACATAAAATACAATGATAAAAAAATAAAATTAACATTGTGGCAAAAGTATAGACAATTTGTGTATTTACAGAAAAAAAAACTACAAATTAAAATCGAGTTGCACACGCATTGTTTGCAGTTAGTGCAAGAATGTGACTTTTCATCGAAAAAACTAAATGCTGCGTCACTTGGGGGTCTATTTCGTACCAAACATATTCAACAGCAGCTCGAACCTCATTAAAAGAAATTTATAGCAAAAATTTGCATAAACATTACGACATATGATGTTACAAAAGTTTTTGATTGGGTCCGGATAAGAACTACACGCCGGCCAGTTGAGATCAATAGTATTTTCAGAGTTAAACGAACTTCTTCTTTTGTATGCAACATGAATAGATGCCAAAATCCATAATTTAAATCAGTAAAAGTTCCCCAAATGACTAAAAATTAATCTCCAATGTATGTACGTAGTCTTGTGTTGCTTGGCAACCAATGTATAACTCCACAGATACACGAACATTAATGTTGTTAAGTGAGAACCAAATTATTTAAAAATCACCTTCTTTTTGTCGACTTAATAAAGTCCCAGGATCTTTACTTAAGTCATTCCAATAGTATGCCCACTTGTTTGGGCCATTCAAATTTCATTTTTTTTTTTCATTATTGAATATCATAGCGTACCATTTGGGTCCATATGACGTATCTTTGCAAGTTAATTGAGTTCTCACCAATTTACAGCGGTATTTTAAAGCTAATTGTTTTATAATTTTCATGTAAATTGATTTACCTGTTTCTTTAATTCATCTACGAATCATTTTCATCGACACATAAAGTTTTGACCTACTTTTAATGTGATTAGCAATCATTACTTGTGTAAATGTCAGTTTCTGGATCCTTTTGTCATCTCATTTTCTCGTCACACAAGGTCTTCCAGATTATATTTTGTTTTGAAGTAGTCATCCTTAGACTATACTTCATAGACAGACCACTTTGGACAATTCAATGCTGCTGAAATTTCTGCAACAGTCTTCCCTTTCCATTTCAGCTTTCCTACTTCAATTACCTCATCTAATTGAATATTTTTAGCTCGCAGCATCTTCACTAACTGATGCTATATCGAGGTATAATTAAATACTTCAGATATGTCACATCATAACTTGGAAATTTGCATTTTTCCATGAACAGTTGGCTAAAAATCAAAAAAATGTCTAAATTTTTGCAATATGCAAATTTTACTTTTTTCAGTTAAATTAAATATTATCTTATATTATAACCATTATTTTTATTCTACACTGTATAAAATATATTTGAAAATAAGTATAGCCATTTGTAAAACTCACGTGTTCGTATTTTTTATTTAAAGGTTAAAAAACACCAGTGTCTAAACTTTTGCTGAGCACTGTATAAATATATTGCATCATTGTATATTCTTTCATTATTCATTTTATTATTCATTGTATATCTTGGTATTTATAAATGAATATCAGGGTTTTAACGCTTAGTAGTATTTATTACATGAAACTTAAAATTATAGTTAATATATAAAATGAAAGAGCGACTCAAATAGTTTTAGCTACAAGCTTACAAGTGTTCACTACTTGAGTAACTTTCGTCACACGGCACACATCAAGTCCACAGCTCAGTTCTGCCAAATGTTGATTAGTGCTTGTGGAGTCACTGTTGCAACTGCTGCAATGGTCATCCGGTAGTAGAAGGTGGAGGCTCATACACACGATCCTTTATGAACTCTCACAGGTTAAAATCACATGGCGTCAGATCAGATGAGTGTCTGGACAAAACTTCTTTGCTAATCAACGTTTGGGAAGAACTAAGCTATCAACTTGATGCGTACCGCGTGACGGAAAATGCTCACATTGAACACTTGTAAGCTTATAGGCATAACTGTTTGAATTGCTCTTTCATTTTATGTATTAATCGTAATTTTAAGTTTTATGTAATTAATAATTTTGATGCCATTGGTTTCTGTAAGTAATAATGTTGGCGTCATTGTTAGCGTAGTGAATATGGCCTGGCTCGGATAAAACGTAATTTTGCTTTTAAAAAAAAAGCTACCTAAATGAATTTATAAATGTAAATTACAAAATCTATCTTCAATTCATTTTCAGTTGCTCCTTATTTCACCCAGCTGTCAAAAATGGAAATACAGCTCATAGCTCGACCAGCTAGTAGTTCGGTGACTCTAAAATGCCCTGCAAATGGTAACCCTGTTCCTGAAATTAAATGGCTAAAGAATGGCAAAACTCCGGAGCGTGAATTGCAAAAAGAGGTAAGAAAAATTGGATCTTTTATTTGAGAAAACCCGAAATAGCACCATGCATAATTTCTAAGTTCTGAGTTATTTATTATATGCATAAAACATGTCTAAGAAAATTATATTGCATATGAGCCATCAAATATATTAAAGAGATGAAATGAAGACATGCATGCTTACTTGTTTTTGCACCAATCGATAAACATAATGTCATCATTAATTCATTATGTCATTATCAACTTCATCGAATGCCTTAGTTGGTCAGATGTAAGAATCCTAGTAATAAGTCAAAAAATGACAAAATAAAATTAAACTGCATACTGTAAATAATAGCAATAATTTGTATCTACGTTGAAAACTATTCCCATGTTTTGCCACATGTTCTGGCTTTCATTTAAGAGGCTACTCCTTCAAGGCGAAAAGACTCGTTCGCTAGTACTAATCCCATGGAAATTTTTTTATAAATAATATTTTGCTTTTTTACATTGGGTAGCTGAGATCGATCTGTAGTGTACGATCTTAACTACCTAATCTAAAAAAAAAAATTAAAAATTAAAAAAAAAAAAAATCAGCATTTAAAAGTATTGAAATGCAACCGAGATATTTTTATGCATTTCTTCCATAGGATTAGCGCTAGCGAACGGGTCTTTTTGCTTGGTTGAAGATGCCTCTTAAGGTTCTTGTCCTTGGCTGACGAAGCGCTCGCGAGTTAATGCTATTCCTATGGAAAGGTTATTTTATAATATCTGGTTTGCATTTTAACATTTTTAAAAACCATTAATTGTATTACAATATAAACCATTTGAATTTAATAGAAAAAGAAATACTGAACACGAGGAAAAAATTAAATAAATAAAAGGAATACAAATGGAATTTGTGGAACCAAAGCAGAATTATCAAGCCCCAAATACATATATATATGTATGTATATATTGCATTGGATAGCTGAGGTGCATATAGACATCGCTCCTTTCGTATTTTTTCGATTTTGTTACCGGATCTTTCTTAAAAAGGCATTTTCACTTTCGAAATCGGTTTTGAAAGTGAAACTAACTTTATAAAAAATATCTGTATTGAAAATCGAAAAAATAAAAATGGAGCAATGTAGAGATGCACCTATTCTATGCAATGCACAAAAAATTATTTAAAAAAATGAGCAAAAAGGAATTTAAAAGTATATCAGAAAAAAGATAATTTAAATTGGAATACACCTTAAGCACTTTCTTTTATTTTAAAAATCACTTTTTAACTATGATCCAGGGCAAACTGAAAAATTCTAAACCTATCTGCTTTAACACGTTTAGTGCCACAGTGACTGACAATGAGCTTTCCGTATAAGCCAATGAGGCCGTTAATTTATTTAATAATATAATCCTGGAATAAATAAAAGTTAACTAAATAATATTTTTAGCTCTATATCATATTTTACACTATCAGTCACCGGAGTCTGCCGTGGCCTAAACGGAAATTTCGGTGTCAGTCACCGGTGACTGACGTGACACTGAACATGCAAACTATACCCAATATTCAGAAACATTTTCAGTCTTGGCTTCAATGGACTTCTTGCATCAAGAAATCCTTGCAGTTACGTTACATAATTTTTTCAGAAACCTTTTCTGCTTTTTCTCTTTTAGATACTATACAGGAAATATTCCTTAACAATGGATCATCTACTAAGTTCTGATTCAGGAAAATACGAGTGCATCGTCTTTAATTCCGAAGGTTCTGTTAACTGGACATATAAACTGGAAGTGTACGAGAGAATTCCTCACAAACCAATCTTCAAAGATGGCTACCTTATGAACCAAACTGTATACGTCGGAGGCCGAGCGAGGTTCGAATGCAGGTTTCTCAGCGATTTACAGCCGAGGATGCGATGGTTGCGCCATTATTCCATCAATGGTTCCTACACTGATGATTCAGAAACACCATATGTCACGCCGCTTGAGAGTACAGATCCAAATATTACAGATCCTCACATTTTAGTTATAGACAACGTTACAGAAGCAGATGAAGCGTGGTATTCCTGCATTGTTGGAAATTCTCTGGGCGTGTCCTACAGAAGTGCCTACCTCACTGTTTTACCATGTAAGTTATACACAGTTTATTTATTTATTTTTATGTTTGTTTTGTATACTCAAATTTGCTTATGCCGAGAAAAATGCTGGCATCATTTCCTCGTTATAAACAAAATTATTGTAATAATCCATACACCACAATTTAAAAATCCCACACTAGTGAGAATTGGAATTCCAACTTGAACTGCTTTTTGGCAATATAGTGTTAAAGAAATATAACAAAAGATTCGTGAAGGAAATTTAAGAAGAAAAAATCCCTGTCGGCTTGGCCTATAGGCGGAGGTAGATTTCGAAGAGTGCTCATTTCAACAACAACAAAAAAAATTTGATTACAGATAAACCCAGTTTAACAACTTTATTTGTCCGTTTTGGAAAAAATTTTAATTTCATTTTTCTGTAAAGAATGCAGGGATGCCACTTTTCCGCCGAAAGGCGGATTTCCGCTTTTTTAAATTTTTAAGAATTCTCGATTTTCGTTAAACGATCACTAAGTAAAATAGCGATTTTCCTCCAACGATCGCGAAAAAAATAGCGATTTTCGTCGAACGATCCCAAAATAAAACGGGAATTTTCGTCAAACGATTGCGAAATTACACAGCAATTTTCGTCAAGCGATCGAGAAATACAACAGCTTTTTTCGTCAAGTGATCGCGAAATATAGCAGCGATTTTCGTTGAAAGATCGCGAAATATAACGGTGGTTTTTGTCAAAAGATCGCAAAATAAAACTGTTATTTCATCAAACGATCGCGAAATACAACAGCTGTTTTTCGTCAAGTGATCGCGAAATATAGCAGCAATTTTCGTTAAAAGATCGTGAAATATAACAGCGATTTTCGTTAAACGATCGCGAAATATAACGGTGATTTTTGTCAAAAGATCGCAAAATAAAACGGTCATATTTTCATCAAACGGTCGCGATATAAAACAGCAATTTTCATCAAACGATCTCGAAACGAAACGGTAATTTTCGTGAAACGATCGCAATGTGAAACGGTGATTTTCGTCAAACGATCGCGATGTAAAACGACGATTTTCGACAAACGATCGCGATGTAAAACGACGATTTTCGTCGAACGATCGCGATGTAAAACGGCGATTTTCGTCGAACGATCGTGATGTAAAACGGCGATTTTCGTCAAACGATCGCGTCGTAAAACGACGATTTTCGTCAAACGATCGCGAAATAAAACGGCGAGTTTCGTCAAACGATCCTGAAATAAAACAGCTATTTTCATCAAATGAAAAGAAAATCGCGGAAAAAACAAACAAAGAAAATTAAAAAAAAAAAAACTTGCAAATTTTTGCTATTTACTCCTGGAATAATTATCGAATCTATTGCTAGGTTACTTAAATTGATTTAAAATGATGTGATACATAAAATTCCTCACTGAATTTGTTGCTGGATTAAATTCATGTAAAATACTGTAAACTAAAGACAAATAATTTTTATTTACTCTTATAAATTAAGTTTTCAAAAAAAAAAAAAAAAAAAAAAAAAAGAGCTGCAATTTTTTTTAATGTATTATAAACAATATAGTTTACAAAATTCATGCATAAATGTTGTGAAAAATGTCGTAATTTTACTTTAAGCATAATTTCCTCTCTTTGGCTATTTTCTGAGTGGCATCCCTGAGAATGGTTTTATCAGAATCATCTTAAGCTAAATTCGGCTCAAATGCCCATTTTGACAACATATTTTGAAATGATTCTGACTTTATTAAAAAAATAGACTAATACGGCACATTATATTAGTTCCTAAATAACAAAAGACTGTCAATTGAATGCGTTTGAGAGCAAAATTAAATTTAAAAATGAGTTATAAAATAACCAATTTTGAATACAACCTGAATTCTTAACCATGATAGCTTCGGGAAATTTTGCGCGAAGTACCCACTTTGACAGAATTTTTAAAAATATATTCAGCTTTTATCAAAAACTGAACAATATGGGACATTATGCAGCTCCTATATAAGAGAATCTGTCAACTGGATGCGTTTGAGAGCAAAACTGAATTTAAAAATGAGTCAGAAAAAACGCACTTTGTTATTTCAATGCTTCCTCAAATTTTCAATCACAACTTCTCGAAATTCTGTTCAAAATACCATTTTTGGCTGCCTTTTTTGAAATATATTCTGTCTTCATCAAAAAATTGACCAATGCGTCATATTATACAGTTCCTAAATAAGAGGACTTGTAAACTGAATGCGTTTGAGAGTAAAAATGGATTTAAAAATGAGTCAGGAAAAACGCAATTTGTCATTTGAATACTTCCTCAAATTTCCTATCACTGTCACTTCGGGAAATTCTGTTCAAAATACCCTTTTTGGCAGCCTTTTTTTGAAATATATAATGTCTTTATCAAAAATCTGGCCAATGTTTCACATTATGTAGTTCCTAAATAAGAGGATCTGTCAATTGAATGCGTTTAAAATAAAAAATGATTTTAAAAAACGATTCAGAATGTAAGCAGTTTGGATTAGAGGTTTTTTCTCCAACTCCAATTTTTGTTTAATTTATTTTTGTTATACGAATCGATCCTATGAAAAACTTGTCAATATAAAAGTTGTAGATATTATTGAGAAGATGTAAAATAAATTTAATTGGATTTGATAGTTTAAGAATTGACAAAGTTATGGATTTTTTTCTTTTTCGAAACTCCTTTTTATTTTCGTTTTTAATTTTTTTTACCGGTAAGAGTTACTCCTATCAAAAACTTGCAAATAGAAAAATTTTAGATAATTTTGAGAATATTTATAAAAAATTTAGATGGATTTGATATCTTGAGAATTGACAAAGTTATGATTTTTTTTCTACCAAAAACCCTATTCTTTTTCGTCCCTTGAGCCCATTTTTAACTTTATAAAAAATCTGTCATGCATAAACTTTTGGCCCATTATTTAGAAGTAATATAAAAATTTTAAACTGATTCGATATCTATTTTCATTAAGTAGTTATGGGCTTTTTTCTGTTTTCACAAAAATGCCCCTTATTTCGACCCCCTTGGTCCGATTTTGCCCATTAACGAACTTAGCCGAGATTTTATCCCCTTTGATTTTATGTACGAGTTTGGTGAAGAATTATAGAAGTTATCGTGTCCATAAAAAAGTGAGATGTATATATATATAAATAGATAGATAGATATACACTATATGGCCTTTGATTATTGGACACTTGCGATTTTAGACATTTTGTTGAATATCTAGAAAAATACATGAGGAATCATCTCGAAACTCTTAGTGTATAAATATAATAGTATAAGTCATACATCTCCGTGAAGATTTTTTCCCGAAACTCCATAGGGGACCGTCAACAAATTAAAAAAGATTGAATATCTTCTGAATAACCCTGTCAAAACTAATGTAGCAAAAGCTCTCAAACTCTAGATTATGATTGAATGCCTTAATGTAATACACTGTGTTCATTTTTATGCAAATAGCATGCATACTCGCAGAGTAATTAAGGTTTTTATAAAAATGGTCCCAAATTTTTCCAAGTTTTTTCCTTATAATTTTCAGAATTCTTAATATAAAATAATTTTTTTTTTTTCAGAAAATATGACAAACAACATTGCACACAATATCCTGTAATCAGAATTAAAAAATAATGAAAATTGTGTACAAAATGAGTTGGTTTACTAAATAATTTTTTACTGCGCATGCGTCAACGATATCAAAATTTCATCTGCATATTATGTTAGCTAAATGTATAGAGCAACTTCTGTGAAAGTCACAAAATCATAACTTGAAAATTCTGAAAATAATCGTCAATTGAATAAGTTGAAAATCCGTTATTCTCAAAAGGAAGCCAAAACAAGAGGGGTTGTATCCATATATTCATTGATTAGTGTCACTATAGAATACACAATACGGGATGTACTACTACATTTGGATAAAATCCCTCATTTTTTTGCTTCATTTTGGAAACAACGGATTTTGTCCTTTTTCTATAGACGATTACTTTCAGAATGTTCAAGCTATGATTTTGAGACTTTTACAAAAGTTGATCTATACATTTAGCTAACATAATATGCAAATGAAAATTTGATATCTTTGACGCATGCGCAGTAGAAAATTATTTAGTAAACCTACTCATTTTTTATACAAATTTTATTATTTTTTAATTCTGATTACAGGGTACTGTGTGCAATGTTGTTTGTCATATTTTCTGAAAAAAGTATTATTTTATATTAAGAACTCTGAAAATTATAAGGGAGAAACTTGGAATAAATTGGGACCATTTTTATAAAAACCTTAATTAGTCTGCGAGTATGCATGCTATTTGCATAAAAATGAACACAGTGTATTACAATAAAGCATTCAGTCATAATCTAGAGTTTGAGCGCTTTTGCTACATTAGTTTTGACAGGGTTATTCAAAAGATATTCATTCTTTTTTAATTTGTTGACGGTCCCCTATGAAGTTTCGGGTAAAAATCTTCACGGATATGTATGACTTATACTATTTTATTTATACACTAAGAGTTTCGAGGTGATTCCTCATGTATTTTTCTAGATATTTAGTAAAATGTCTAAAATCGCAAGTGTCCAATAATCAATGGCCATATAGTGTATATATATATAAACTGGTGCGAATGCAATAGGTAGTATTTCATACGAAATCTACCTAAAAAAAAACTTCTACATTTATTTTTATCAAAATTTTCGTTTTGTTGATGAAAAACACAAGTTATTGAAAGCATATTTTGAAAAATTTCGACAGTTGGAAAAAGAAGAATAAAAAAACAAAATGTTCAGCATAACATTGTCAATATTTTATGTAATTATAAAATGTTAATTAGACTTAATGATCTAGGTCAAACTCCACATTTTGCCGCCGTTATTTTTCATGAAGGAGATGAGTCTCAAGCTTATACATGGATAGTAATTGATTATTAGAGAGACATCATTTGTTACTATTTATAACCACCCAGAATGCAAACAAAATAATGGTAAATGAATCTTAAAAAATATAAATCCAAAAATTTTGACTTTGGACTATTGAGATTTTTTGAAAATTGAAGATTATATGTATATAATACATACATATATATATATATATATATATATATTATCAAAACTAGTATTCTTCAAAATATAAAGAAGGTTTAATAAACATAAAATATATGCGTAACATTCAAATATAACAATAGAACCGAATAATAGATAGCATAATCAAGCTTCCCTGAGCTTTGTGTTAAAAATGGATGGAACTCGCCATGGTTGAAATCTGTAGAACACCTCGTTCTTTCCACGCATCATCACACGAGTCTTGCTTGGGATATCACGCTCATTAAAGCCTTGAGTTTATTATCTTTTATTGTTGAACACTTCATCCTTTCTTCCCATATATATATATATATATATATCGGTGATTCTCAAAATAGGGGACGATTTCAAAAATGAAATCTTAAAAAAATTATTGTTAGCAAAATTTCTGAAAAAAAATAGGTGTTGTTAATATAGTATTACATATACTTTCCATGTAGTCAGCAGAGCTAAATATTTAAAAATTAACTTAAAAAATAATTAGTATTTTTTGAGCCATGCTAATGACAAAACGAATTGTATGGAATAAATATATTATGAAATTTTTATTTTCTTCCTGTTTAAATATTTTTTTTCTATATTTATTAGCCTTCTTTTTCAGCAAATGGTTTCCATTTTTACATACATACATATAAGGAGAATAAAAACATTACCAAAGAGCAAACTTTGTTACATGAGCAACATTCTGACACTAACAATGTAAGAAGCTATCTTAGTGATTTTCCTACAGATTTAATGCATATTTTAGGGATAATAAATGTAATACCTAAATTTATACGTAAAATTAAATTTTATAAAGGATACAATATAAGCACTGGTTACATTTATGTACATAGGTGTCTTTAGCATGGACAGAAAAACCATGCTAATGACACTGATATCTGCCCATGCTAATGACAAATTTTAATTTAAATAAGATTATGAGCCATGATATAATGACAAATTTTAATTTAAATAAGATTATGAGCCATGATATAATCACAATGCAATATTCCTTTCTGGGGCTTTTTAAAACACAAAAGTTCTATGCAAATAAATAAAATAAAAATTTTATTTATAAAATAAACATGAAAATTATTATCCATTCTAATGACATACAATTGATGTAACCCCCTAAAATTCAACTTCTATTCTTAAAATACAATACATGCTTCTATTTTCTGGCTGGTTTAAAATGACTACTTGTTGCCATGGAGAAACTTTATATTTTCAAACTATTGTCATATGTGAAAATGAAATTTTGATTAATAACCAGCTGTTTTAGTATGACCTTGTTTTGAAAATCGAATATGGAGGATAAACTTTAATTCTTTTTTTTATGTACTATAATTTTATTTTTAAAAAGAAATTTATTGGATAAATCCTCTCCTTGTTTAATATAAAGAAAGAATAACATTTGTTTATTTTATAAACATCATATTAACTCTTGAAAAATGCTAATATACACAAGGCACAGCTGCTGTGGACATCCATGCTAATGACATTTTGAATCTCTATTCTGTTTTTTTAAGGTGTTTTTAACTAAAAAGTGAGTAATTCTTGAGTGCAAATAATGAATAATATTAAGAAAAACATATCTAAATATAAAAACATGACAGAAAACCTCTCAATTTTTTTTGTATGCCGAAAGACATAAATTGTCCCCTATTTTGAGAATCACCCATATATATATCATCATCATCATCAATCGTTTTCGATCCACTGCTGTATGTATATATATATTTATTATTTATTTAGTTATTGATAAAGCATTAGTTCAAAAAATTAACGGAAACAGACCCATAATGTCAGTGTCTTTTTCTTTCTTTCTTTCTTTGTATGTCTCTCTTTTTTATGGAGATTGTAACAACTTGCTTAAGTACCGATTTTAGCAACCATAATTTTTATCAAAACTGTGCTAAATTTTTATTTTAATTATTATTATTTATTTATTTATTTATTTATTTATTTATTTATTTATTTATTTATTCATTCATTATTATTGTAAGAAAATTTAATCAACAGTCGAAAATGAAATCATAAGAGTCTACATTTTATGTAATTTATTAATCTGTGATATTTTTTCTGACTAACAAAAACTAATTTGAAAAATTTCTTTCGTAAAAGCAATCACGGAAATTTTTTTTACAGTAAGTGCTGATTTTATTGAGTCGTACTATCATTAAATATTTTCATGTAAATTTCCTAAAATTTTGCAATATGTTAAAAAACTGTAAGTTATTTTCTAAATATCGTTTGTATTATGTGACTTGACCTAAGATATTGCCCTCCACCTAGTCCTATATCTTCATATTTATAGTAAGCATAAATATTTTTACCATTGCATTTTACCTTATATCTTACCGTATACCTTATGTATGTTTTCATGATATCTTTTCAACCATATCAAAGGAATATATTCACGTTTTCCCTTGTTAATAAATTACATAAGTTTTAAAAAAAAACCTTTTATTTATCATTTTTTTATCTAACAGTATAATATGTCTAGAATATTTTTCCAGCGTTAAGCAAAAAAACTTATTTTTTTTTTTTATTAATGGTTTTTAGAAATTAAGTCCTATTGGCTGAATTTTCCAAATTTTTTAATAAATACTTTTAAAAATATTATCTAAATATTGCTAATTTTTATTCTTAAACGATGGAATAAAATAATTTATTTATTTCTTATTAAAATAATAGTAATAATAAAATAACAATTATGATTATTTAAAAACCTTCGAATTTCAAGTGACCCCTCAAGAATGTTTTTAAATTAAAACTGTCAAGTTTGTGACACATTTTTGAGTTTATTTCTGTTCCCAAACGTATGAAATTGGAGGATTCTTCAAACAGAAAGTAAAGGCAGGAGATCATTCTGGAAATTTTGTAAGAGCTAGTATTTTGGACCAAATTCAAAAAGTTAATAGCATAGAAAAAAAATCGCATTATAATAGAACAACCCTTAATTAAAAATGTGAATTTTTTAAGCCAAAAAATGAAAAAAAAAACTTTCTTTACAAATCAAGTCACGTTTTCTGCATTTAAAATGAGTTAGAGTGTATGTCAAAAAGTCTCATACACTTATCATAAATGATAGTAGGTTTTTTGGCGCACGGGGCCAGAAAGAAATTTTGCGCCCCCACCCCAATATAGATATATAACAATTTCTCTCAATTTGACGCCCCTAGGCCTCGGCGCCCGGGGCGGACGCCCCCCTTAGCTAAGTCACTGATAAAGGATAAAAAGTTACATTCCTTATTTCGTCATAACAAACTTTAGTAATACTTATATCCCCGAAATAACAATAAAATAATAATTTTGACACCATTTTTCAGAAGGAAGCTTTGTTTTTTATAGAGGAATAAAAGGATATTTTGTATTATTGCGAATATGAAAAAGAATACTTAATATTTTCGTGCTTATAAGACAATTCTTTTACACCTTTATACCAGGACGTGAGTTTCAAAACTTCCCTTACCCTCCCTCCTCCCAAGAAAAAAAGAAAAAAAAAATGCGATTTTTATTTTATTGGTAAATCTTCCCTGAAATGGGGAAGAAAAAACTGATTTTAAACGAGTATTTCTGGCTTTGTAAAATCTTCATTTATAATGAAAACCAATAAATGCAGATAGATGATTTTCGCGATTTTCCAAAATTTGAATTACTCAAAATCATAAAAAATTAAATAAAAAAAGGGAAACAAAATCGAGAAATTCGAAAAACGATAACAGAAAAAATTGCTCGTTTGTCTCAGAATGCTTAAAATTTGGTCAGGGAATTTTTTGTAATTTAGTCAGAGAAGTTTTTAAAATTTGTCCAGAGAAAGTCAAAGAATTTGCCAGTCATGTTTTGAAAAGTCTGCAAACAGATGACAGACATGAGAAAGCATGTGAAAACAGACTTGGTTCGCTGTGGGACCAGACAAAACAGATTTAAGCGCCCTCTGAAGGACTGTCTCATTTATTATTATTATTATTTTAAATGGACTTGCTTTACTGTGGCTGTGAATCCCCCAATATACAATATAATGCATTGTTTCCTGATTATCATTGTGCACCTTTTTAAATTTTTCCACAATATTATTATTATTTTTTTAAAGCAGATTTTAATAGTTAATCGTATTTATTTACTTCTAGTGCCCGACGAAACGACTGAAACGGAACCTAGCGAGCTGCTATCAAAATTGGAGAACTCGCCGTTCCTCATCTACCTGATAGCTCTGTTCACCTTCATTCCGCTGTGCATGATCTTAGGACTGATCATCTGTAAATACAAATACAGCGAGAAGAAGATTTATCTCAAGAACAGCCACATGATAGTGAGCAAGAAAGTTATCCTGGAAACCAGAGAAGTAAGTGATACTAAAGTATACAAGGGGAAAATGACTTAGCAGAAAGGTTTACGTAAATATAATATAAATAATTCCCCACGATTCCAAAGAAAATGTTTCTTTATCTTCACAAACCAGTCTTTTTATATTTAAAAAAGCATTTCTGAATCATAAGTATCTTTTGCTGTCAACAAACATTTCCGAGTAATTTTTATAGAACATTATTATTCGGTTTTCTCAACTGACTGAAATATCAGTTTATCGGAAGTTACCAATTCTAGAGCAAACGTTTACAAATCCAATTGACAAAATGCTGAATTAACAATGTTAAATTAATTATTATTATTTTGTTACTATTCCATGTATGAAATATATTGCGCAGATGAATATGTTTTCTTAAAAATTGTTACTTCTAAAAGCTGTTTTTTTTTTTTTTTTTTATTGGTAGCTAGTTGAGAATACTGAATGATATACTGCAGAAACTATTTCAAAACGTTCTTGAAAATTACGGGCAACAAAAACGACTTTTGTTTCGAAAATTCTTCTATAAATCTCGAAAATCTGATGATTTTTGAGTGTTCTGAAAATGAAAAGCAGTTTTCGGAATCAAGGAGAACTCGGATGATATATTTTTACAAGCCTTGCAAGATCTTTTTTTTTTTTTTGGTGTGCGTTACAGTATACATCTTAAGAATACTCCATTTTATAACAAGGTTTTTTCAGCAATGGCAATTACTGTGGAGAAAAAATATATTATAGCAAAAAGCTTCAATGATATTTATAAAGCTTCAATAATATATAAGAGGCTACTGCATTTATGCGAAAGCTCTCGTTTGCTAATGTTAATCCTGTGAGTGAAAAATTTGAGGTATGTCATTTGTATTTCAAGATTTCTTTCTTTTCTTTCCTTTTCTTTCTTTCTTTTTTTTTTTTGTATTATTGAAGTTGCATTGTACAAAGGCCACTTTTTACTTTTTCGATTATGTTTGCAGCTTTTTTTTTTTTTTTTTTTTTTTTTTTTTTTTTTTGTATTATTGAAGTTGCATTGTACAAAGGCCACTTTTTACTTTTTCGATTATGTTTGCAGCTTTTTTTTTTTTTTTTTTTTTTTAATGAGAATATATTTATCTTTGAACTGGTTCCGAAAGTTAATGTGTCCTAATAAAAACTGACAAAATGCAAATAAAATCGAAAAAGGATAAATGGTTTTTGTACCGATCGATTTCAGCTAGCCAATGCAGCAAAAATCGTTTAAAAATATTGAAATGTAATTGAGATAGATACTTTAAAATTTCTTTGCATAGGATTAACATTAGCTAATGTATGTTTTCACATAAGTGAAGTACTGCTCCCTTAAATATTTTTATGATTTTATGTATTTTAAATTGAAAAAATTTCTTCTTTTTTACTAGTTGATAAATATTGATCTTATTTACTTTTTAGTTTATATGAAACAGCTAATGCATTTTGGAATTTGTGGAAGTGTACAGTTCTCATATAAGTATTCTGAAACATGAAATATATCATAAGAGTTATGAAAAGTTACGAGACATGAATATTTTATTAATCTCTTGAAACAGTCTAATAGCGGCCGTTCATATATTACGTAAAATATTTTTAGTCATTTTGTACTCCTCCCTCTACCTTGTAAAGAAAAATAAGCAAATGCTAGGCTCCTCCCCTTTTGCTTACTAAAGATTTTGTGATATTCTAACAGCAACACTGTTAGCCATAGAAAACTACAGTTAGCGATAAATTACGTTATTAATCCAGCAAGCTTAGATTTACATAAATAGCCACAAAGATGTTGTGGTATCGAAGAAAGTTCAAAATCAGTTTAATGAATTGCTACTGACTGCATTAAGCAAATCATATAATACAAAATAGTTTTTAATATATTTATTATCTATCGCATTGAGGAAAAAATAAATAAGTAAATAAAAATGCTTAAGAAATACATCAGGCCTTAACTTATTTAGACATATAATTAAACATTTTAACAAGAATTATAGGAATATTATATGTTTGGCGTTCACATTTCTAAGTCTGGTGTCCAGGATCTTTGAATACATGTTTGTATATTGTCATATGTTTGTATATTGTCATATGTTTGTATATTGTCATATATTGTGTTTTTAATTCAGTGGTGAGCTGGAATATTCCTCGTTTATAGTTCTTGTTTACTATCTTAAGTTGTCCGACATCCGCAGAATGCTCATCCAAATCATGTTCTTTTTTTTGGTTAAATTATACTTACTCCGTTGTCAAATGCATTCTCGTGATCTTATTTCTACCCCTGACTACTTATGTAATGCTTAACGACCACATAGCGGAATTCTTCTCATATCTAATTCTAATAAAAATAATGTCCAAAAATAGAAGTCAACTCGCAATCAGTTATAAGATTTGAGGAAGCGTGGGCATAATTTTTCTAAAGATTTATTTTAAAGAATTTTTTATTTTATTTCTAATGCCGTATGTTGAAAAGAAAAAGAAAAGCTTATATGTTTTAATTCTTATAAGAAAAATATTTATTGCTTTAATGTTTTTTGCAGGAGGACGGAACTACATCTGTTGTGCCATTTGTTAAAATTGATTACAACATGGTATTTTCAAATGACCGGAGCTCTGTTCCCGAATACGACTTGCCTTTGGATCCTAAATGGGAATTTCCTAGAGAGAAGTAATTTTTTACATTCATTCAGATATGATAGAGTTCCCCAAAAATGAGGAATTCCACCTTTTTTTTAAAGTAATTCTGGCCATTCTCGCAAATAAAATATAGAAAAAAAATAATAATCAGATGTTTTGTCTAAGCAAAACTTTGAAGTTTGTTTCTAAATTGTTAAAAGAGGCTTCTTTAGATAAAAGAAAAGATCTTTTTGCTAATACTAATTCTATGGAAGAAATTTATAAAGATATCTCGGTTTCATTTAAAAATTTTTAATTTCTTTCTTTTTTTTTTTTTTTTTTTTTTTTTTTCTTTTTCTTTTTGCATTGGATAGCTGAGATTGATCTGTATGCAAGTCGGTTTTTTATTTTTTCGACTTTTATCGCCGACACTTTCATTTAGAAACTGGTTTTAAAAGTGTTTAAAAGTGAAAGCATCCTTAAAAAAATATCTGCAATCAAAATAGGAAAACTAAAAAAAGGCCTGCATACAGATCAATATCAGCTATCCAATGCAAAAAGAATCATTTAAAAATATCGAAATGCATTTATGATACCTTTATAAATTTCTTCCATAGAATTAGCATTAGCGAATGTGTCTTTTCAATTGACTGAAGTAGCCTCTTGGGGCTTCTTCAATCAGGTGAAAAGAACTGCTCGATAATGCTAATCCTATGGGATAAAATTATAAAGATATCTCGGTTTTATTTCGAAAGATATCTTTTAACATTGAATAGCTGAGATTGATCTGTATGTAGGCCTCTTTTTTACTTTTTCGATTTTTAATGCGGACACTTTCATTTAGGAATTGGTTTGAAAAGTGAAAGCATCATCAAAAAAATATCTACTATCAAAATCGTAAAATTAAAAAATGGTCTGCATACAGATCGATAAAATTATAAAGCTATCTCGTTTGCATTTCGATATTTTTAAATGATACTTTTCGCAATGGATAGCTGAAATTGATCTGTATGCAGGTCTTTTTTTACTTTTTCGATTTTGATAGCATTTTTTTTTTTTTTTTTTTTTTGAC
Organism: Maratus speculifer; assembly: GCA_964019185.1. Classification (NCBI taxonomy): domain Eukaryota; kingdom Metazoa; phylum Arthropoda; class Arachnida; order Araneae; family Salticidae; genus Maratus; species Maratus speculifer. The sequence continues at coordinate 52,126,846 of OZ025295.1, read as the reverse complement.
CTTTTAATTTTCGAATCGGTTTCGAAATTACACTTTATGCAAATCAATAATATGATGCTTTGTAAACTCCATTATGCCGGAAAAGCAACCCATGTTTCACACAAAATGGAAAATAAATAAATAAATAAATAAATAATAATGAAAAGCGTTTTTATGAGAAAGAGAAATGCCGCATATTTTAATTTTATGAATTATTTATGAAATTTTCTGAACGAATCAGAATAATAATAGAATAATTCATAGGTGTTCTAATTTTTTGAACCATTTATTTTAGTAATCTAATACTTTGAATAAGATTTTACAAAAATACAATATTCGCTAATTTAATCTTTTATAGATTTAATTTTCTTTAATAACATGCAAATTTATTAAGATATCATATGTATTAGGTAAGCTGTTAAAATGTTACTCAGCAATTTCGAACGGTTAAATTTTGAAAAGATTCTGTTCTGATTGCAAATAATGCTGGATTTGACATTTTTCTTGTTTCAGATTGCTTGCAGAGACCAAGTTTTTCGGCATACAGTGCCATATTTTAATGATTTTTGGAGTAAAATTCCTGAAATTTCGAAGTTCTCAATATTTAATTCGAAAAATCGATAAAATATGGCCATGTGCGCCAGAAAACTCGTTCTCTGGAAACAATCTAAAATAAGAAAAATGTTAAATACAGCACTATTTGCAATCAGAACACAGTCTAAAAAATATTCACAGATCGAAACTTCTGTGCAAAAGTTTTACAGCTTACCTAATAAACAAACCGTTTATCGCATAATTCTACCGATCTTTGTTTTTGAGAAATTTAATTTTGAAATCATGGTCTTATTTGCTGGACATTCTGTATATTAATAATATGCTAATATTAAAATTTTGATACTGATTATTTTAATTTTATCACTCTATATTTAAAGGCTTATCCTCGCTCAAATACTTGGTGAAGGTGCTTTTGGTAAAGTTGTGAAAGCAGAGGCATTCGGCCTGAATGGTAATGAAGGTCCAACGACCGTTGCCGTCAAAATGCTGAAGGATGCCCACTCCGATTCAGAAATGGCAGTTTTAGTGTCAGAAATGGAGATGATGAAAATCATTGGAAGGCATATGAATATTGTTAGTCTTTTGGGGTGCTGTACAACTGATGGTAAGCAAATAACTTAAATATCTATTAGCATTTATTTATTGAATTTATAAGAATACCCCCGCCCCCCATAAAGAGGGAATTCTACCTTGGTTAAAGATAGAGGGAATTTTTTTTTTTTTTTAATCACTTAAATAGTTATGACGACAAGCATACGTAATTTCGTGAAAGCCATCTTTTACTTATTTTTTCTTTTAACTCTTTCCAACATAGTTGAAAAATGTTAGAGAATTCGGTTTGTCTATCTGCCGTCAGTTTCTGTTCTTACTCGCATAAATATACTCAGATTGTCATGAAACTGATATATGTTTTAGGGGTTTATTACGGCATGTTTGGTATTGAAAATAAACTATGTAGTATTTATGTTTTCAGTTACAGGAATACTAAAAAAATTCTGTTGATTAAGATCAATGATAAAAGTTGTTTTTGGTGTATTTTAATGATTTTACACTAATTGAAACATAGCAAAATGTTATACAGTCAAGTCTCTCTATAACGAAACTCCATACATCGAATTTCTCTATATAACGAATTTTTAGTAGGAACGGTCCCCTTTTCGCATGATTACATTAAAAACAGTCTCTATATAGCGAAATATCTATCTCCATATAACTAATTTTTTCATAATTGGTCTTAATTTATTCAGTTTTAAAAAGCTTCAAAATAATATGGAATTAATTTTCTATCACTTATTTTTGATTTATCGTCAGTGCTGAGTTTTTTTTTTTTATATTACTTCTCTCCTTGTTCTTTAAATCCAATGAATTCGTCCCACCTCTCACACACCTTTCCACATCCTTCTCAAAACAGAGACAATTGGATTGATACACATGTAAGAGAGGAATCAATGAGAGGCACATAAGAGAGGCCTTCAAATGGAGGAAAATGTTAACTACAATTTTTCATTCCTTGCTAAAATTTGAGCATTTTTTTGAGAGCGTAACCATTTTTAAATAAAAAAAAAAAAAAAAAAAAAAAAAAAAATTACAGATTTCTTCCTCTGAAATTAATGCAAATCTTCTTTATTTGATTTTCATCAAGCTTTCAAATAAATGTCTGTTCTCTTTATTGAAACAGCTTAAATAATTAAGAAATAAAATGTTAGGTTAATATTTACTTTTAAACATTTCAAATTTTTAATTCAAAAGATGAAAAATAATATTTGTTCAAATTTCACACATTAAATACGATTTTTAACATCATTCTCTATACATCGAATTTCTCTATATAACGATTTTTTTACTGGAACGGTGGATTTCGTTCTATAGAGACTCGACTGTAAATCACAGAAGGACGGAGGATCACTACCAACACTTTTGGTGTATGATATCAAGCGTGACATCTATCAATTATATCTACAGATCATACACAGGGCTACACAAAAGGGTTCGGATATTTTTTCGACTATTGATGGTAATTGCAGAAATTGGATTTTAAAATATGTTATGCATCTTCCAAATGCTTTTTTAGACACTACTCCAAAAAATTGTACATTGTGACAGACTAATTGATCATAATCAATCTATATTTGAAAATGTATTACTGCCAAATGACTAAATGTTCCACTACTTTCATTAATCGATAAATTTTTCATTATAACTTCCATATTCTCCTATGAAGAAAAGAATTGTAAATAATCTGTACAATAACCTTTGCAAAACTTTGCCTATTTGTAAGGTGGGAGATGTCTAATATGCGTCACTGGGTAGGGTAGGGCTAGTAGAGCTTTAGCTCTTGGGTAGGCCTCCTCACCAGGGATGTAGGGCAAGGTATACGGAGGTGTACGCCGTATACTTTTTGGATTTTTTAAAGAAACTCCGTATACCCTCTTTTTCAAATAAAGCATTAGCGTATACCTTATCTGTGAATGTGCATGACGTCAGCGTATACTTTCTATCTAAATCGTATACTCTCTGATTATTTTACGACTACAACACTGCTCCTCACCTAGCTAAACCTTGTTTAGTAACACATCATCTTTGAACTTTAGTAAACTGTGGTAATGTTAGTAAATGTTTTGATTAGAATAATTTAAGGCTATTCTCAACTGCTCTGTTCAACAAGTGCAAAACGTTTTGACACATTTACAAACACATTTTTTAACAGAAAGAAACCAAATTGGAAGGCCTGATTATGGAAGCGATTTCGAATCGAACTTAGTTTTTCATTTTATGATAATTAAATTTCCTATCGAGTTATATGCGATTTCGATCGTGTGATCACGAGTTTTTTCTTTCTCGTTGACTCTTTTTTATACTTTCGTCGGGAAATGCAATTCAAAACGCCAATTTTGCCGACTTGTTCTGAAAAATTGCATTTAAAGAAAAAAAAAAAAACAAAAAAAAAAAAAACCCAGTAAACTTTGTGCGATGAGATAGTATTTGAACAACAACGCCTGCTAATTTCATGCACCTCTGAAGAAAAATAAATTAAAACTTACGTCACAAAGCTGCCCTTTTTAATTTAAGAACACCCTTAAAGCATTCTGAATGTATTGAAAATGGTTTCATAACATAACCAGTGCTGAAAGTATGATTTTTCTTACTTGTTTAAATATGTGAATTTATGTTTAAATATGTTATTTTTCAGGCCAACTGTATGTGGTTGTTGAATATGCCGCTAAGGGCAATCTCAGGGATTACCTCCGTGCACACAGGCATTCCTCTGGATACGAGCAACCCATCGGAGCTAATAACAACTCAACTGCACTGAGCCTTAAGAATCTTGTTTCTTTTGCCTATCAAGCAGCCAGAGGCATGGAATATTTAGCTTCTAAAAAAGTAAGTTCAACTTTGACTGTTAATGAAGTTATGAGGGGTCATTCATTATTTACGTCGCATTTCAAGAGTCAAAGAGGGGAAGGGGGGTTAACATGATGTAACATCACATTTTAAATTTCAAAACACTTATGCAGGTATTATTTTCAAGTAGTATAATAAAGATCATTAAAAAAAAAAAAAAGGAGTATATTTATTTTTTAGCTAAAGTTTTCCACTTTTTTTTTTCTGACTTTGATTGCAGTTTTTTTTTAATGATGTTTTGGTATCTGTTCCGAAAGTGAAAGTAACTTTATAAAAATGCTTGCAACTAAAATCAAAGAAGTAAAAAAAAGACAACCGTCTTAGATCTGAGCTATTCAATGAAAATGAAATAATAATAATAATAATAATAATAATAATAATAATAATAATAATAATAATAATAATAATAATAATAAATATTGAAATGCAAACTAGATATTGGCAAAGAATCTCCCTATAGATTTACTATTAGCTCGCGAGTGTTTTCACCTGATGGGACAAGAGCCTTAACATTATTTACTTGATTTTTCTTTATTGATTTATTTGTTCTTTTTTCTTTATTAACGCTATTGTTAAATTTCTTTTCAGTGCATCCATAGGGATTTAGCTGCTCGTAATGTGTTACTTACAGAAGATGATGTAATCAAAATTGCCGACTTCGGTCTTGCACGTGATATTCACGGGAATGATTATTACAAAAAAACTACTGGGGTAAGTATTTATGTTACATTTTTGTAACAAATTTAATTACGGATACAAAAAATCAAAATAATTATTGAAATAAACAATATAATTTTACATTTTTTTTCTTATCACCATCAATAATAACGGTTTTCAATCCACCGCTGGACATAAATCTGACTCACATTTTTATTTATTTATTTTGTTTATTTATTAAAAAACCCTTAAAAAACTGTAAGGCACTTTCTAAGTTAAAAAAAAAACTTTACTTTTGATGATCGTTTTAGAGATTAAACCGAAACATTTAATTTTTTTTATTATTATTCATGCATTTTTATTTTACATCATGTTTTAATTTATGAATAAAGTTTACATTGGATAGCAACAAATATTTTGTTTTATATTTACTTAACTTTTATAAATTTAATTTCTTTTGACAGGGTGTTCTTCCTATAAAATGGATGGCTCCAGAAGCATTGTACGATAGAATATTTACATGTGAAAGTGATGTCTGGTCCTTTGGAGTTCTCTTGTGGGAGATCATGACTCTCGGAGGATCTCCTTATCCTACTATTCCTTACGAAAAGCTCTACACAAAATTAAAAGAAGGCCATCGAATGGGGAAACCAGATCACTGTCCTATTGAGCTGTATGTGTAATTTATTTTATTTTTCTTTTTTTAGCTATCATGTAGTATTTGCCTGGAATTGATGGTCATTTCTTTTTTAAATTTTAGTATTTGGATTTATTCATTTATTTTTGTTGATTTCTTTTAATGCATATCATTTCTGAAACATTTTTGGCTGTAATTTTGGTTTATATATATATATATATATATATTAATATCAATGTTATTGATATAATTTTTGGTATTATTAATAATAATATTATTACTATTATTATTATTATTATTTAAATATTTATTTATTTATTTTTATTATTATTTTTATTATTTTTATTTTTTTTAAATTTTTTATTTTTTATTTTTTTTTTAATTTTTATTATCCTATATTAAGATAACGAGTTTTTACCATGTAAAGTCAATAAATGTTACTGATTAAAGTAACAAAATGGTATTTTAAGTTGCATGTTAATATGAATGTTATCACTTAATTCTAATTTTAAATTTTTTATTAATTTAATTTTATGTTATTATCGATTATTAATTATTTTCTCCGGTTCAATTATATTTCCATTCAGCTTTATCTTTTTTGTTTGTTATGGATACTACTTAGTCTACATGTGGATTTAACGATTATTTTTACTTACTTTCAACTCCTTTTTGTAAAATAACAATATATATACTGCTACTATTATTAAGTTTCTTTATTGTCTTCAACATCTTGTATCACTTTAAATCATAGCAAGTTTTTTTTTTCAAATCATTTATCTAGCCGTTTGGCGCGCTTGGCATTCTTTATTTAAAAAGAGCAACCCTACTGATTTTGCGAAGATCCGATGCGTGCATTACTAGCGAACTGGTTTTTCTACAGTGTTACTATGTCAGCTTGTATAATTAACTATTGCTTCCTGCATTAATAATTTATTAATAATTTTATTGCGCAGTCCTCTTCATTAATGGTGATAAACAGATAAGTTTTTTTTTGTTCTCAATATTTTGTTTTCTTACTTTTTATCCAAATTATATATGAATGTAAAGTTTATCATTTCCACGTGCAAAAATAGGGTTAGTTTGTGCTCATGAATATTTGTTTTATTTAACTGGTTTAAAAATTTAAGTATTTACTGTTTGCTGATTATGAATTCTTCCTCTACCTTCCCCATTTCTTTTTCTTTCTTACAAATTATGTTTGGAGTGCTGATTTTTGTTTCAAAATTTGTTGTTGTTTATGTTTAATTTTTGAATTGTTCAAAAATTAAGTATAAAGTGGTCATAGGTGACCAACAAAGAAACAAGGTGGTGAACTCTGGGCGAATACTACATCTGTTCCCATTTTATTTATTTATTTATTTATTTATTTATTTTTATTTATTGACAATGAGGAACATTATAAAATTAAACTTAATTTTTTTTTCTTTTTTTAATTTCAGGTACTTCTTGATGAGAGAATGTTGGATGGATGATCCTGATGAACGTCCCTCTTTTGCTGAAATCAGTAAAAAATTAGACAAGATACTTCTGGAGTCTCTTGAAAGAGTAATTATTGCTATCTCATTGGCTAATTTCAGTTATAGTTAAATTATTTAAAGGGCTATTTCAGTCATATGCGAAAACATATACTTGCTAATATTAATCCAATGGGCGAATTTTTTTAAGATATCTTGTTTGCAATTCAATACTTTAATGAATTTTTTTCCTTTATATTGCTTAGCTGAGGTCTATCTCTACAAATGGCTTTTTAGCTCACAGGCTATCAAGGCCTATGAGCTTATGTGCCCGTCCGTTCTGCATGTGCATATGTGAGTAATGCGATAACTCATGATAAAAATATCCGATTCACTTGAATTTTTGGATATACGTATGTTCTGATAATGCACTTCCCTTATTAGTTTTTGGAAGTCATTCAATATGTATAACAGAAGGAACGGGGGCTAATGCCCTCCCCTTAATTTATATAATGGGTTTTTCATGCAGAATTATCAGTTTTCGTTCACAATTCAGATGAAGGATTATTCTGATGAGGCACTTCTGTGATTGGTATTAGGTGTTCATTGGATAAGTATAAAGGAGGGGGGAAAAACGGGGGGCTCATGCCCCTTCCCTTAATTGATATAAATGGTTTTTTTATGCAGATTTTTTATATGATAAATCATATCCCTGATTAGTTTAAGGAGTTTAATGATTAAGTATAAAACGGAGAAATCGAAGTAGCTGATTCCACCCCCTTAATTTGTTTTCCGAACAGAATTATCCTTTGAAAATATAAAGCTGTAATATACAATTAATATGCGTAGCCTTTGAGCTCAATGCCATCAGTTTAACTGGGCATTATTCTTTTTATTTTCTTACTTTTTCGATTTTATTTGCAGATTTTTTTTCTTTATGAGGATGCTTTTACTTACGAAACTTTCTCTGAAAATAAAAGTAAAGAAAATAAATGGCCCTTTTTAGAGATTGACTTTGCCCATCCCATGCAAAAGAAAAATTATTGAAATGCAGAGGATAGCTGTAAAATTTTTACCCATTAGTTGAACATTGATGAGCGGATGTTTTTACGTGTTTGCCTCTTAAGCGAAAGCTCTTTGGTAGGATTTTATTTTTATGTAATTTTCAGGGTTTTTTTAAAATAAAGTACATAGAAAATTATTTTTAGCTCTTTTTTGTAATTTTTTTAAGTGGTTGAATATTTTTATACAAAGTTTTTGATCAGTCTGCTTTGCATGTTGCGACACCAGTGCATTAAACTTGTTGTTACAATTAGGGGAGACAAAAATGATTTTATAGGCATATTCTGGACACGTTAATAATTTAAAAAATATATATAATTAAAACATAATCAATAAAAAAATAAAATAAATTATTATTATTATTTATTTTATTTATTTATTTATTATTTATATATTTTTTAAAGAAGAATCTTTCCTTAAATTTGAAAAAAATATAAATAAATATTTTCTTAAATGTGACTTAATTTACTACTGTCATTATAGTTAAATTTCTTTTATTTCCAGACTTACTTGGAACTAGATTTTCCTATTATTTCAACACCTGAAAACAGCAGTTCTAGTGAAGAAAACTAACATGTGTGTTTACGAAATGTGAAGAACACTATAGATTATTAGCTGACTCTTTTATTTATTTGATTTAAAAACAAAAAAATCTTCTGTGTGAAGACATGCCACATTTGTAGACTATTTTTTGAGCAATCTCTAATCATTTGTGAAAAACTGTTGAACTGGAGACGGAAACGTTTGTAGACTGTGATCTGTGATTTTCAGAGCTTTACTGATGGATTACAAACCAAAGAAATTTTTTGAAACTTTAAAAGAAAATTCTTTTTCGGTAGCCTTTTACAGATTTGATTACAGGTTTTTAAAGACATTTTAAATACTATCCAAGATTGTGTGTACAGAGAAAAAGAACTGAAATTTTTACAATTTGTATATTATTGTAATGCAGATGAATGAAATTCTGTGGATGGTGCTAGTAGCCAAAGATAAATTTGTCATGCCAAAGAGTTTTGTTTTGTTTCTTTAATGTTTATTTGTTTGTGCTATATGTCCAGTATAGATTATTTGAAAAATACTCATGTAAATATGCATTTTGTAGAATGTACAAAAAAATTATATTGAATTAGTGTTTATAAGAATGATTTTTCTATCAAAACTAGAGTTCCTGTTTGTTCTTATCTGGCATGTGAATATTTCTGAAAAAATGAAATTTGTTGTGTGTCGAGTTATTGAAAAAAATTGATGAATTTAAAATGAGTTATGTTGAAAAAATCATGTACATTGAATAATCATTCATAACTATGTATGTTCATCATAGCTTTTATCATATAAACATATATTTTTTTAACATAGTTGAAAATTATCATGAAATCAAGCAAAAATTAGAGAATTTTGTTTAAAATCTGGAGATTTTTTATGACATATCAAACATGATTTTTAATGAAGTGTAATCACGAAATAAAAATACGCTTTTTCCCTTTAGATCAAGTTGATTTCTTGAGCAAAATTTTATTTGTTTTTCAATGTTAAAATTTTAATAATGAATTAAGTCTAGTCTAATACTTGTCAAATGTTTTTTATATTTTTATTATTTTAGTAATGATATGTATTAATCCATACATATAAAGTTCTTTTTTAATTATAATACATATCTAATTGTTTGTTGTCAAATCTACAATAATCCTTTATAAATTTCCTAATAATTAAAGGAAATAGTCAAATATGTCTTTTGCTTCTTATTTTTTAAAGTTCAAAACTAATCAACTAATATCACTAAATATAAAAAAATACGTTATACTTAGGGATTGGCTTTCATCTTTGCTTACAAATTTACAGTAACATTTAATTTTGACATCATGTTTGAATTCAATGTATTTTACATAAGGGTATCAAACAACAAGTCATTCAATAAAATATTTTAAGAAATATCCAAATTTAAAAATTGGGACTTTGAATTTTAAATTCATTTTTACATTCATTTGCGACAAAGCAGATTGTAAAATGGATAAATATAACTCAAAACTAATTGGTAGAATGAACTGAAATTTTAGATTTGCATTAGAAATCGATTCCTGTTAAAAAATTCATGATACAATTTATATATATTTAATTAAAATGAATTTTTAATATATACAATTCAAATATTAAATTAAAAAAAAAAACTAATTCTAACATTTTTTTTTAAACAAAATTTAATTTTAAGAATCTTCAAATATGTGATTCAAAAGTTGCAGCTCATTCTGCTGGGGGTAATGTTTGAGTTGTGTTTTAAAAAACATGCAGTTTGAAATCTGTTTTGAAATTATGAATAATGATTTAAACATTATTAGTTCCACACCTGAATTTTGAAACCTAAACTAACTAGACAGAATGATTTCCAAGATCATTTTAATGCTAAGATCAAATTTACTGAAACATTTAAACATGATGTCACAATTAGTAGTTAATATTGAAAATAATAATACTAATAAATCAGGTAATATTTCTATGTGTAGACAGTTACCTAAGTTTATAACATTAAATTAACTATAACTGGACATTGACATAACAAACTTCATTATTAATTAATTGGCACAAATCACGTGTTTATAAGATGTTATTCAACATAGTTGGAGAAGATCACTTTCTTTTCAGGTCTGTACATTTGAATCTGAGTGTTGAAGGATGATTTTATCTTTTTTTTTTTTTTTTTTTTTTTTTTTTTTTTTTTTTTTTTTTTCTTTTGGCCCATCCTGTAAAATCCTGCCAACATTATGTACAGATATTTTTTTTGTATGTGTATTCATTTATTATTTTGTTATATTCTGTTTATAATGCCTGTTAATAAAAGGCTATTGCAATAGTCATTTTGTAAGATAGAAAGTAGATATATTAGTTTAGTCAGAATATTTTCTAGTAATTTTTGTCCAAAATCACATTTTGCCTGTATCATTATTCACTCTCATGAAACTATTTTTTTTCTCCTAAATTGAAGGAGTTTTATCTAATCTGCTTCATTAATGCACCCATTTTTTCCGCATAAAATTCTGCTATTGCAAAACATTTTTCACCTATCTACCAAAAATTACATCTCATTTAGTTCATCTTATGCATTTATTATGTATCTTTATAAAACAATCATACAAACCAATTTTTAAACTCATGTAATTTGAGTATACTATGAGTCTACTATTTGAAATACTTTCTGTTATTTCAATAAAATCAAAAATGACAAATATTCCTTATTAAAAGATTATCATACTTGACATATTTACTCGTAAATGTACACCTTTTTCCCACAAATTTTTTGCAATCGTTAACAGGGTGCATATTGTACATAAACAAATATGGTAAATGGATTATCTTTAATTTTGCAAATTGGTTTAATGCATCCTTAAATGTTCATATTTGCAAGCAATACTTGATGAAACATATTAATTTATTACATACAATATTTTACACTAATTTCATATTTTTTTATTTATAGGCAGTGCTAAAATTCTTTGATTTTCAAGCATTTAATCTGAATTTAAAATTCATTTGAAGTAGAAGCATTTAAGAAATTCATGTTGCATTTGAACAGCTTGAGCATTTCATTTTCTTTATGGGTTTACCAGTTGGTAGCAGCTAGGCATAGATGTATATCTAAAACTGTTTCTCTTTTTTAAAATTCATCTTAGCTCTTAAATTTGTATAAATTTAATAACATCATCTCTATATGTAAATTTTGCTTATGGAAGAAGTTAGTGTTTAATAAAGTATCAATCCATATCATTTGAATATTCTTATAACTATTAATGGGGAATGTGCAATATCTATCATTAAATACTCATTACTAGTTAAAATTTTTGTATTTTCCATGTTAAAAATCAGTATGATATGTCTTTTAATTATTACTTTTTAGTTATTTTATTAAATATTTTGTGAAAGATGCAGTATTCTGATGAAATGTACATAACTAAATGTGCATTTCTTTTCCTTTATTCTATTAAACATTTCAACAAAAAGGTAACAATATATCTTAAATGACTGTTGCTTTGTTATATAAAACAGTGCTTTTATGTCAAGTGAATTATTAATAAAAAGAATATTGCCAGTTAAACTGATGGCATTGAGCTCACAGGCTACGCATACTAATTGTACCTTACAGCCTTATATTTTCAAGGGTTAATTCCGTTCGAAAAAAAATTAAGAAGGGGAAACAGCTCTCCCCGTTCCCCCTTTTTTATACTTAATCATTGAACCTCCTAAACTATCAAAGACATACTTTATCATATAAAAAAATCTATGTCCAAAATTCAGAGCAAATCGGATAATTCTTAATAAAAACCCATTTATCATTTATATAATTTAAGAAGAGTTATCCCCCTCTTTTATACTTAACCATTAAACTTCCAAAACTATTCAGAGATTTGAACGAAATCTGACAATTCTGCTTGAAGAACTCATTTATATGAATTAAGGGGAGGGGCATTAACCCCCGTTCCCCCTATTTATACTTATTCAATGGACACCTAATAACAGTCACGGAATCGCCTCATCAGAATGATCCTATATCTAAATTTTGAACAAAAACTGTTAATTCTGCATGAAAAACCCATCTATATCAATTAAGGGGAGGGGCATGAGACCCCGTTCCCCCTCTTATACATATCGAATGAACTTCAAAAACTAATCAGGGAAGCACCTTATCAGAATATACCTATATACAAAATTTTAAGTAGATTGGATATTTTTTTCATGAGTTATCGCTTTACGCACGCACGGACGAACATACATACAGAACGGGCGGGCACATAAGCTCTCAGGCTATGATAGCCTGTGAACTAAAAACTATTAACAATGTAATGGATTACCAAATTTTATCAGCATTCTTCATTTTACTAAAACAATCAACAAGTTTAAAAGGTTTTAACAGAACTATAGCATTAGTTTATATCTGATGAATAAAACTACATATTAAATATTTTTTATTGATTATTATTATTATTAACACCAAACTCCTCTATGTTTCTAATGCCTGTTTGTAAATACCTTGTTTATATTATTAAAATAACATTTGAAAAAAAAAGTGGTAACTAATAGAATTCATTTAATTCATTATTCTTAGAGGAACTTGCATAAAAATTTTAATTATTTTTTCTAATATAAAGAGATATTTGTTATTCATATCACTGTAATAAGTCTATTGAGCTTATTTTCATACAATTACTTTTAACACATTCGCTGCCGATCACGCGCCAGTGCGTGATGTGGGGTGATGTCCAATAGCCAGTCACGCTCTTGCGCGGAAAAATCTTTCACTGTTTCTTTGTTATAAAATTAAATCGGCTTCTGGGAAAAACCTACTTCTACAGTGCGGCATTAACTATCATCATATCTTTACGTAAACGGCAGCGAACGTATTAAGAAATATGCACTAGTCTGTAAAAAAAATATCTTTTAAATACTCAAAAATTCATTGTTCAGCATTTTTGAGTAAAAAATAAAATTTCTTTTTCATTTATATTTTTTGTAGCATAGATGTTCATCGCATATGTTTATTTATTATTCTGAAAATAATATTCATCCAGTGTTGTGTGTATAAAGTCGTATGTAAATAGCTTCAAACATTTTTGTTTTCATGGGATCTCAGATGAATTACAATCTATGCATGCTAAATTTTATTTATTTCATTGTAAATAAATAAAAATCATTTTTCTTTTTTTTAAATTAGGATGTAATATTTCATTGTATGTTTAGTACTGAAAATGATTTTTGTGCCATATTTTTGTCCTTTGCTGCAATAAAAACATATCTCTTTTACTTAACTTTAGTTCTGTTGCTATTAAACCACTAATTAGTGGCGTCATATGCACAATTTTTTTATTCTATTTTGTGATCAATGAATACATGACCTCACATCATTTTTGTAATTAATGTTATTAAGGGTCTGAAAAAATTCTAAAATAAGAGTTTAAATCATTCAGAACCCAATTTTTTTGTTTTCATATTAATTCCATGAAACTAATGAAAAGCCAAGCTCAATTTCTCCTCCTCCCCCCTCGTAAGAAAAAATAGGAAAATAACACATACCTTTTAATTATTAAATTGCCACACAGAAATAATTAAGAAAAAAGTCATTTCATTGAAAATTATGCCTTCTTTAAATTTTTATTTAACAAATAAAATAAGATTGGGGATATTCTGTATTTAAATTGAATTAAATTTTGAAAATTTTAATGAACACCTAATTTTGATAACATATTTCGGTTTTTAAATACATTTTACTTTAGAATAGCAAGTAGTTTAGGAATCAGTAATTTAGACTTCTTACTGAATTCGTATTTAAAAAATCTTCAAATTGAAATTTTTATTTATTTTTATCAATTTATTTTTATTTTATACATTATTATTATTATTGCGGAAATATTTGTACAGTCTCGAAAATCCAGCATTGCCAGGACCAAAGCTAAGCTGACTTTTGTAAAAAATATCGAAAGTGCTTTCGATATTTTTAATGAGGCCTTTTTTTATAATTTAATTCAAAGCCCAAGTGATATTTATGCAATAAAACAAAAGCAATTAAATATTGGGCAAAAAAAAACTTGATATTTTCTATGTAACAAAACAAATTCCAACAAAAAGGAAAGACATGTCTTCTTATGTAATTTCCAAGATATTAATGTCATTTTTTTTTGGGGGGGGGGTCAATTTTTTACAAGTGTTACTTGAATTTTAAAGCAAATGAAGAATATTAATTTCAAAAATAGTCTTGTTTCCCTGAAGCAGATGTTTATTTTCCAGTCAATTTTTTGCATTTTACAAGTGACACTATTTCTTGTGCCAGCTCCTTATCCTCTGAGCTGCTACTAGTGTCATCATAGTTCTATTTAGCACAACGTCGGTGATCTTGCTGTTTAATAATTCATCACTTTCGATCTCAGAAATATTTATTAATTCATAAACAATTTCTATTGTTCTTTCTCCCGTAAGTTGAAAGTGTTAAAAAAATAATAATAAAGTTGTGGGAAATGACTTTCATGCCAAACTTTTTAAGTCACACTGTATTTGAAATAAATCTTTTAAGATTTTATATATTAATATAAAATATATAATTTCAAAAGAGAAAGGAAAATGCGTTCTATTTCTTCTATAAATTATTTACCTTTATTGATATGTATATATCATTTTTCACATAGTAAATGGATGGTTACATTTGTTTCTGAATGGATTGAATTATTCTTTATAAATTATATATTTACATAATAAATTTAAATATTTGTATGACAATATTTATCACAGTAGCCTGTATAATTATCTTCCAGACATTAAAACAATTTTCTCTTTTTTTATTTCCTGTAACCTCATTCTTGTAATAAATATATAAAGACAAAAGTTTCGGAATGTTTAAAAAATAATAAATCTTCTTTAAACTATAGTTGTGTAATAAGTCTATATTACACAAACGGCTCTGAACAATAACAGAGATTTAATCATATTTTCCATCTTCAGTGGCTAGCAAATCATAATGATACTATGTTTCATATTCTAAATTAATGATTAAATTCAATCAAAATAAATGGTACAAATGTAGTTTGATTAAAATGCACTTAAGTAAAATAAAAGAATATAGGTGACATGGCTGCCACAAGCGACTAGTTTTAAATTCAGACTGGCACCAGTTTCTCTAAACAGAAATCGTTAACATACACTTTGACAACATTTGCAAGAAATATGTGCTTCAAAGTTTTTATTGGAAAAATATTAGTGCAAACAGAATGTAAAAATAGTCACCTGGGCAGCCCAGAGGTAACTATTTAATTGTTTAATTTGATGTTTAGAAAATAAAATAGGAAGAAATGTATTTATTGCAGCTCTGGTGCAGTATGTGTGTAGAAGGTGTTGTGATAAAGTGTGTTTGTAGCATACTGTCTTTTTACAAAGATGGAACAAAGTGTAATCTTTATGAAACTGCAACTATGGACATATGTAAGAAGGTAGCAACAGAAAAGGACCCCTCTCCCCTGGATATTCAAATTTAGTTAAGAGCCCTTATTTTGAAAATCAGTCAAAGTGTGATAGTTGAATTTTTCGATTTGTTTGATTTTTTTATATGTTGAAGTAGATCTTATTTAATGAATAGTATGCAATTTTGAAGCCCTGAAAAATTTCCTCTTTCCTATAGAAAATATCAAAGTTCACGTTTGCTAATGCCATTTTTATGAAAAATGGAATCTCAATGTGTTTGGAATAGTATATCTCTGGCAAGTAACAACATCCCAAAATTCTTTTGGCATAAACTTATAGTATAACACTACCAGCTTATTAAAATTTACTTGTTTCCATGGGCATTGTTATTTTACATTGTTGTGTTGCCACAAAGTACAGTCAAAATGACGTTTTTGTTCATAGTCCGCTCTTAATATCTTATTTAAGCTATAATACCCCAAAGTTTTTTTTATAGAATATGAAAGTGCACTACTAGGACAAGCTGAATAATATGGTACTGCAGGGAGATATTGTTGCTGTTAGTAGCTATAACCTGTTAGATATTTAAAATTTCCTAAATCTGCAATATTTAAAGTAGTTTATTTAAAAAAAAAGTCACAGTTGGATGAAAAAAAATATGTCACGCAATAGCTGAACATATGTACAAAAACATAGAAACGAAAAAGAAGTGGGGCCTCGTGATATTTTTTAGTAAAAAAATGACAAAATTTATAAGAAAAGCAATGTTCATCATCATATTTTTTCCTTAAGAGAAAATGAAACATCCCGTTTCTTTTCCGAAGAGGCGACAGAAAAGGGATATTTCATTTACTCATAGGGAAAAATCATAGAAAGACGAAAGAGAAACGGGATGTTTCATTTTCTCTTAAGGAAAAAATGTGATAATGGACATTGCTTTTCTTATAAATTTTGTCACTTTTTTCACTTTTGTCACTTTCAGCCAAAAGTATTTTGGGATGCTGTTGCTTGCCAGAGATATACCACTGGAAACATATTGGGATTTCACTTTTCATAAAAATGGCATTCACAGCCTCGAACTTTGATATTTACTATAGGAAAGAGGAAATTTCTTCAGGGCTTCAAAATTGCATACTATTCATTAAATATGATCTACTTCAACATAAAAAAATATCAAAGCAATTAAAAAATACAACTATCAAAACATCACTTTTTTGTCCGAATTTCAAAATAAGGGCTCTTAATTAAATTTTCTTTAAA
Organism: Maratus speculifer; assembly: GCA_964019185.1. Taxonomy (NCBI): domain Eukaryota; kingdom Metazoa; phylum Arthropoda; class Arachnida; order Araneae; family Salticidae; genus Maratus; species Maratus speculifer. Next base: position 52,109,908 of record OZ025295.1, on the reverse strand, counting down.
ATCACATGATTTTGAAAAGTAATAAAATTTAGTCTTTTCAAACCATTTTATGTAATTAAACACTAAGGAAAAAAAAAAAAAAAAAAAAAAAAGGCAAAAGGTTTCTTTTTCCCCCCTTTTTGTGGAAGACAAGTTTTAAGTGTTAAAATAATATCTAAGGATCGACCGAAATAGATTTTAAAGGCCGAAAACGATAACAAAACTGAATTTTGGTAATCTTCTTATTTTCGATTGAAAACAAAAATGCGCAAAAAACATTTTAACGTAATTAATACATGCATAAATGTACAAAACTATTAATTAATTGTATGTGTGGCTCAAGTTGGTATATTTCCATATAAAATAAAATGCAATTAATTCATTAACGATACAAAATCGTTTTCTAATTATATGAATATCATCTAATTAAAAGATGTTTTAGATATACACACCTCTGTTTATTTTCTACAATGGTTTTTGTGTAAAGGATCACTTGTTATACTAGAAATTTCTAAAAGAGTATTCAAAACACTTCTCTGCCTCAAATTAAAAATTTTCTATTACTGTTAAATTTTCAGCTATTAATGAGCTCGTGAAAAATGTTTTCAAAGTTTAATAATATAGGCATTTCTTTTTTTATAATTTGCACTCACATCTTGAGTCAGTCATGTCTGATAATTATAAAACAGTGCAGTTCATAAGCAATAAATATAGAGTGTCTCATTTGAGCTGATACAACTCAAAAGAATGAATAATGTTGAAAATTCCAGAAGCAAGAAAAGAGATTTTTTTAATACAGATAATTTCGATCCGGCCAAATTTTACATAGGTTCTTCACCAAAAATGCGTTTTCGACAAATCTTAAATTTTTTTTGCCAAAAACGAAACCGATTTTTTGCTTGATCTTTAATAATATCTTTAATTAAAGTTTCAAAGGACATATAATAAACCATTTCAATTCTACATTTTGAAAAAAGTGTATTTTCTGATATTTTTATTTATTACATTTCTCTATTTTTTTTTTTTTTTTTTTTTTTTTTTATGTTGATATTAATGTATATGTTAATAGACACAAAATTATATGTTTAAAAATTGTCTTCCACATGACGCTCTGTGAAAAATTCTTATTTTAGTTTATTTGATATGTATATTGAAATAAATAAGTGAGTCTTAGCAGTGGACTACAAGCACATCTGTGTACCGAAATCTTGCTCCTCCCTGGATTTTGTTTTGCAGATAACAGCTTGATTGCAAACCATTTATTAAAAAAATTCTTCCTTAATTTGCTATGGAAAATTTATGTTTTAGTTGCATCATATATTAATAAAGTTACTATATGCATATGTGTTTAGTTTTTCCCCTGTTTCAGTTTTACTTGAACATTTAAAGCAGTGTAGAATTCAGACACTTTTCTCCGGGTGGGACTTCTGTGGCTCTTGGAGTTACAATATAGAATTCCGGGGGGGGGGGGGGGAATTGTAATTTTTGACCATTGAAAATACAAAATCTCAAATTTTCCGGGTGGGAAATTTCATCGCTTCGGGGGGATGTCCCCCCCCCCCCTCCAACATTGTTTTAAAGGAATTATCATCAAATTTCACTTTCCATCTCCACCTTCCACAAGTTATTAAATTAAATTACTCTCGAGATAAAATAATTTGTTTTAATTTAATACTTTAATTTGTCAATAATAATAATAATAATAATAATAATAATAATAATAATAATAATAATAATAATAATAATAATAATAATAATAATAATAATAATAATAATAATAATAATAATAATAATAATAATAATAAAAGCAAGAGAGGGTTTTTATATTTAATAGTTTCACAAAATATTTAATGTTTAAAAAATTGATTTTTTTAGTGTAGTCAAATTTGCCTAAAGGAATAATAATGGGAATGGATGTTATTTTAACAGTCTAGTAATAATCTCAAGTAAGCAAAAAGTATGTAACAAATTTGACATTATCTCAAAATAACATGTTTTTTGCAATGTTGGTTTTTCTCATAAGTTTGAAAAAGAATATTTATAATTATTAGGTAAAAAATTTCCAAGTCATTTCTAAAATTTCTCTACACATATAAATTTTAATATTAAGAATAGCTTTGCACTTATTGTGTATAACTTTTTTTTTTTTTTTTTTTTTTTTTTTTTTGCTAATGAATACAAATAAATAAAGCTTTTTTACACATACATACATTACGGTAACAGTCTTCTTTATTAATGAAAATACTTGTACTTCTTAATATATTTTTTTCGGTCACATACATTTATTAAAAATAAAAAATCACAAAATATGCTTAAATTCAAGGAATTTACACTATGGATATCGAGTTAACAAAAATTTTAGAATTATTTTTTACATCTTATAAACCATTATATCAATTATTATCATTTTCACCTTTAATAAATGAAAAAAGTAATTGTTATCAACTAAAACAATTGAAACAGGGAATGTACTAAATTCATATTGTCAAAAAAATTGAAAAGAGATAGAAATACTAAAATTTTAATCGCTACTATGTTATTGTCATTATTACTGATTGTTTTTATTTACTGGCGTGACACTATATTTTTAAAATATACTTAAAAGTATAGAAAAATCATCCGTATTCTAAAGGAGAAAAACCTTCGCCTTATTTAACTAATTAAAAAGAGAAAAGCAAGACAAAAGGAGATAACATCCAACGAGAAAAAAGAAAAAGTTAATCAGAAGATAATTGATTATACGTACAATATAAATTTAATTTTTTTCCCTTTCTAATGCTGTCACGTCTGGAAATTCGGTTCAAAATACCAACTTTGACGAGATTTTCTGATAGATCTGAATTTACAAACAAAATAAAATGGGAAAAGCTGTTCGATAACTAAATTTCTGAATAAGAAAGAATGTTATTTTATAAACAATTAATTGCAATCAATTGAAATAAGTTATAAAGATGTACTGGACAACTGCACCATAAAATTTAACTACTAAGAATGTATTTATTAAAAATACAAAACATTGTTCAATGGTGCACAAAACAAGAACTTTAATTTGAACTTGTACAGTTAAAATAAAATAAAATATCAACGTTTCGCGCCGTTTTACTTGTTTTGTGCACCATTGAGCAGTGCTTTGTATTTTTAATAAATACATTCTTAGTAGTGAAATAAGTTAATTATCTAGATTAAACATAATTTTCTAAGTTGGTGCAAGCACGATGAAAAAAAAATCTTTCTTTTCTATACTTTTATAGCGCATTATTTTGGTATTATATTCAGTTTCTTTTATGTATGCTTATTTTTCTTTTAATTGGATCAAAATAAATAAATAAATAAAGTAAAAAAAGCTCTCATAAAGTTTAGTACAAATATTAGGGTGAATATGATTGTTTTAATAATGGTAAAATGAGTATGTATACTTAACTAAATTATCAATGTCTGAACATTCAAGAATGAAAATTACATTTTGTATAACAGGATATGTAGTATTGCATAAACTTGATGATTTATTTTGCTGCTATATTGTTTATAACAAAAGATTGTGTGAAGAAAAGATTGCATGTACAGACTTCGAGAAACCAAAGATTGAACAAATAAAGTTCTTCCATTCATCACCTTGCTTTTCTCTTACTTTTAAGATATCATGCTTATAAAATGTTTCACTAATTTTTCTGGTCAATAGACGTAATGCAAAATTCATAAGAATTCATGATGGGCTATATTACATAAGCATATTTTGAGCCATTTTGTAACCCCCCCCCCCTCTTTGCTTGCATTAAGATTTTATGACAGTCTAACATCAACACTGTTTGCCATAAAAATTACAGTTGATGATAAATTACATTATTAATCTAGCAAATTCCATATATACATTTTATATACAGATATATATACAGCAGAACCCCGTTAATTTGGATCAATCTAAAGAGTTTTTTTTTTTTTTTTTTTGAAAGTTTGAGAAACGATCAGCAAAAGTTCGATAACAATAATTCATTTCACTTTCGTATTCTGAATTAAAAAAGTCTTTTCTGAAATATTTTCGGAAGAATACCTTAATCTTTTTCATTTAAACTCTTTCATGTTACCTTTCAAAGAAACAACAATGCATCACTTAAAGTCTGCAAGTTGCTTGGTTGTTGTCACTTAAAGCAGCTTGCTGAAAGTACTCTCCAAAATTTGTGGGAGAATTTATGATCTACAAATTGTGATTTCTTGAGTAATAAGCAAGCTTGAAACTTGAAAGCGAAAGCTTGAATTTTTTCGCAGAAGAAAGAATAAGCGAATCTAGGAAAAAAAGTGACCCGGAAAAAAAGTGACATAAACTATAAAAGCGGAAAAAAAGTGACACGGAAAAAAAGTTACAAGGAAAAAAAGTGGCAAGGAATTGATTTTGGGGATTCATTTGTTAAATATGAAAGGGGGATCGGGGGGAGGTTCATAATTTAGGTAAATGGGTTTTTCATTCTGAACTAACTGTTTTGATTCAATTTTTGAATATACATTCATACTGAAAAGACATTTGCCTGATTAGTTTTGAGATGGGAAGATTACCCCCCCCCACCCCGCCCATCCACCCTAAATTAGATATATGGGTTTTTATGCAGAATCATCCAGCGTGTGTCAGATTTTGGATATAGGTTCTTTTTGATAAGATTTATATATTGTATATAATGCCTGAAGAGATTTGGAAGTTTCATTGTTAAGCATAGAGGGGGAACGGGGGAATAACCTCTCTTAAATTAAATTTATAGCTTTTAACGCAGAATTAGCCGATTTGCTTGGAATTTTGGATATAGGTTCATTATGATAAGATATATCTCTGATTAGTTATGAGGTTCTTTTGCTTATTAATAAAGGCGGGGATGGGGAATTATTTCGCCTCAAATTAGATAACTCGTTTTTCTCTTCAGAATTATCCAATGTATTTCAAATTTAAATGAAGGTTCTTTCTGATAAGGAATAGTTTTAAGGGTTAAATGGCTAAGTACAGAAGCGGAATAGAATAATACCCCTTAAATTAAATAAATTGCTTTTAACGCAGAATTATCGAATTTGCTTCAAATTTTGGATTATAGGTTCATTATGATAAGGCGTATCCCTGATTAAATATGGGGTTCTTTTGCTAATTAAAAAGGGGGGCGGTTGATTATTACCCCCCCCCTAAATTAGATAAATTATTTTTATGTACACATATCCGATGCATTTCATATTTTGAATATAAGTTCTTTCTCAAAAAGTGAATCCCTGAATAGTTTTAAGGGTTTAATGGCTAAGTATAGAAAGGAGGAACGGAGGATAACTCCCCTATAAGTTAAATAAATGGCTTTTTTACGCAGAATTATCCGATTTGCTACAATTTAGGATGTAGGTTCATTATGATAAGGCGAATCCCTGATTAGTTGTGGGTTCTTCCCCGTTCACCTCTCTATACTTAGCCATTAAACCCTTAAAACTATTCAGGACGATTCATTTTATCAGAAAGAACCTATATACAAAATTTGAAATACGTCGGATAGTTGTGCAAAAAATAAATAGATAATATATATATATATATATATATATATATATATATATATATATATATATATATATATTAAGGAGGGGGATAATTGCCCGCTCCCCCTTTTCAATTAGCAAAAGAACCCCATAACTAATCAGGGATACGCCTCATTATAATGAATCTACATCCAGAATTTGAAGCAAATCGGATAATTCTGCGTAAAAAGCCATTTATTTAATTTAAGGGACGGGTATCCCACACTCCCCCTCTATGCTTAGCCATGAAACTCTTAAAACTATTCAGGGATTCCCTTTATGAGAAAGAGCCTATATCCATAATTTGAAATACATCAGATATGTGTGCATAAGAAAACAATTTATCTAATTTAAGGGGGGGGGGAATAATCATCCCCCTTTTTAATTAACAAAAGAACCCCATAAGTAATCAGAGATACGCCTTATCATAATGAACCCATATCCAAAATTTGAAGCAAATCGGATAATTCTGCGTAAAAAGCTATAAATTTAATTTAAGAGAGGTTATTCCCCGTTCCCTCTCTATGCTTAACCATCAAACTCCCAAATCTCTTCAGGCATTATATACTATATATAAGTCTTATCAAAAAGAACCTATATGTAAATTTGACACACGTTGGATAATTCTGCATAAAAACCCATTTATCTAATTTAGGGCGGATTGGGGGGGAGGGGATAATCGTCCCTTCCCAAAACTAATCGGGCAAGCTTCTTTTTAGTATGAACGGATATCCAAAAATTGAACCAAAATAGTTAATTCAGCATGAAAAACCCATTTACCTAAATTATGAGCCTGCCCCCCCCCCCCGATCTCCCTTTCATACTTAACCAATGAATCCCCAAAATCAATAATAAATTCCCAAAATCAATCCCTTGTCACTTTTTTTCCTTGTCACTTTTTTTCCGATAACTTTATTCCCGTGTCACCTTTTTACCGCTTTTGTAGTTTATGTCACTTTTTTTTCGATAACTTCTTAACTTTTTTGATATCACCAACATTATGAATTGGATGAAGCAAAAAATATTAGTTTATGCCTCACTTACACATGAGGAAATAATCATTTTATGTACAACTCAAGAAGTTGAAAACGAAGATGATTCAGACGAAAACATTATTACCAATGATGATCAACCAAAAGTTATTAGTCACAATGAAGTAACAAATTATATACAATAATTAATGGTTTATTTTAAACATCAGGTAGAGACTACACCCAACAAACTAACTATGCTCAAGCGGATGCGTGACTGTGCGGCCCGCAAAAGTTATACAAAACTGGCACAGCAAAAGATTTTATAATTGCAAAATAAACATTTCACTGTCTGTAAATATTCAGTATGTTTAATATAAAGGTGATTTTCTGTATGTTTTAATTCATTTTTTTTCTCATTCTCCGCATAATTCGGATTGGGTCTAGTCCCAATTAATCCAAATTATCGGGGATTTACTGTATATATATAAATAAATTTATATATATATATATATATATATATACTTGCCGCCCTTGGCGACCAGTTTGGTCTCCCTTGAATGTATACTAAGTATTAAATCATATTGCTTTTATTCATAATTTATTTTAATAGCTCAATTTTTTGCCAAATTAGAAGATTCCGTCAGAGAAATAGACACAGATGTCATATATGCACCACATTGGCACGATTGCTACGAAATAGCAATTATATGTGCCTCACACGGTAACCCGGCTATTGTTATTTGTTTATTAATAAACTGTTTTTTTACTTTTTATTTTCTTTTTTCAAATGATATAAATTGTTTTATTCTATAATTATTAACTAAACTTTTTTTCATTTATTATTATTTTCATTTTAAAATAATAGAAAATTGTTAAAAAATATGTATGTAATTGGTATTTGAAAACGAAGTTTTCGCCGAATTGGCATCAGAAAAATAACGCACCATTGTGGCGCATATGTGACATCTGTGCTGATAAATCAAGAACTCAGTATTTTTATTCTAGCCTTGCGCAGATAAGAAATCGCCAAATATTGTACTCGTAGCATTTTTTCGTATTTCATTGATTATTTAAAATATAATAATATAATCCTTTCACTCATTTCATTTGTAATGCATAACTTTTATTTGAAACTGAAAAGTTTAAAATTCATGACTTTTATTTGTTTATTTATTTTATTTTACTTTATTTATTTTATTTATTTATTTATTTTTTATTTATTTATTTATTTATTTTTTTTTTTGAGTAAAAAGAACAGAAAAAATAAAAATAAAAATAATGATATTTTGAAGCTTCATAACTGCAGCGATGGAACAAAACATAAATAAATCCAGTTTACCGCAGCCTAAATCTTACCAAAGGACTTTTGCACAGTAACCAATAAGATACGTTGTATTTGGACGTTGCCATTAAACAATTAACAAAAAATCGTGATTTTTATGCCACATGATAGTGGAATATATATGTATATAGGTATATATATATATTCTATATATAGATTTTAATATAGATTATATATAAGGTGGTCTGGGGTAATAACGCCAGGCGGGGTAATAACGCCAAGTGCTAATATTATGCATAATTATGAAATAATCTGGTAAATGACACCCATGTGCTCTGCGCAGAAGGGTTTTGAGTTATATAAATCGCAAAAAACAGCTTCAAGTTAATTTGTTTCATTTTTAGGTCTTATTGTTTTTACAAGCAACTAAAATTAACGCTTGATCTAAAATTTGCGAGATACGTTTTGTGATGTGAAAACTATTTTTTAAATCCGGAAATACTTTGTTAATTATATAAATTTGTAGTACATTTCATGGACTTTCAAAATGTTGTTGAAGATTTTGGATATCTTCTCGAGATAATTTGTAATTTAAAATGTACAGCGCAATAACTATAATGGGGTAATAACGCCAATCCTTGGCATTAATACCCCGGTTGATTCCCTACTGTGGCCGAGCTACATCCTAAATACTGATTCAAATAAACACAGTTAAAACTGTGCAATGTTTCTAATAATTCTATTTAAGCGGTCGTTTTTAAGCCAAAAGAAGCTCACGGTCTGATATTCTTTTGCCTCACCCCCCCCCCCCCCCACACACACACACACACCACACCTTAATTTTCCTTACACTTTCACAAAAAAATAAAGATTTTCAATAGCTTAGAATGCAATTTGTCAATTTCTAAGTTTGTAGAGTTTGTATTTTTAGAATTAGACAATCTACATGCAATTATTCCATCTTGTTTCATCGTTTTGTTTGCATGGCGTTATTACCCATATAGGTGGGTAATAACGCCAAATAGCATTGGTCAAGAAATTACGCCATTACATTTTATGAATACATATCTGTTAAATAATTTTTTTTATATAGATAGTCAATGAGTTGCTGTATCAAATCATATATTTGTTTGAAAAATACAATCTAAAACTGAGCCGTGAAAATTGATAGAACCTTAACGTGGCGTTATTACCCCAGGGTACCTTATATAAATTTTATTTACATATAAGGGTTTTGCGTCGAAGGAAAACAAAATTGGTTTAATTTATTGTTTCTTGTTACATTGAACAACAACAAAACTTTTAGCAATATAACAGACCCAAACTTATTTAGACACATAACTAAACATTTTAACAAGAGTCATAGGAATATTATGTATTTGGCATCCACATTTCTTGTCTGGTGGCTTGTCTTTAAATTTATGTTTCGGTATTGTCTACTATATTACATTTTCAATGGGCTGGAGTGTTCCTCATTGCCAGTCCTTGTTTACTTCATATATTTTTTCTCAAGTCGTCCAACATCATAATAACCAGTAGAACGGCCATGCTCTTTTGCATTTAGTTATTACACTATAATTGTTTCATTGTCTAATGCTTACATAAGAATTCTCGTAATCTCCCCTCCCCCTTGTCAGCAGAAACTAGACATGGACACTCCCCGCTTACTACTTATGTAATACTTGAACGACCCCAGACAGGTAAGGGTTGGAGATTCAAATTCTATTAATTATTATTATGATTTAATGTTTTTAAAAACTCAATGAAAGTGTATTCTTTTTAAGTGACTTAAAATAATTAAACACTACCAGTATCAGAAAAAGAAAATATGCCTGCGTTCAGAAAGAAAAAGCTGTCCTGTTAAAGCAATAAAACTTTTCTTTTCCAACTCCGTTTATGGTTTATAGCAAAAGAACAGGAGGATCAACAATGGGTCTAGAAATAAGAAAAGTTCCAAATTAAACTGCGAACAGACAAACCTTCTAACTGCTATCAGTACGGCAGCTTTTTCTGGTGGCGACTAGCAGCGCGGTTTTTAAAAATCTTTAATAACTTTTAGAGGAAGGAGAATGGTGTCCTGCAAAACAGGAACCTTTCCCTCAAATGGGGTCGGGCTCTTTATCTCCTGACCTGCTGCATATTTCCTCATTCTACTGTGAATAAACTGCAAAACAATCCTAATAATAATAAAAAAATCCTTTAATACCGGAGAAGGGTGACAAAATAAGAGTATGCGTGCAGCCTTAGAGGAAGCTCTTCCCTCTTGCATGGCATCCAGCACTTTCTTTTAAGGGTGTTCTTAACTGCTCCGCTCAACAAGCGCAAAACGTTTTGACACATTTACAAATTCATTTTTTTACAGAAATATATAAAAGTGGAATGCCTGACTATGGAAGCGATTTCGAATCGAACTTAGTTTTCCATTTTGTGTTAATTAAATTACCTCTCCAGTTCTAAGCTATTTCGATGACGTAATCACCTGTTTTTCTCCTGCTTTTCGACCTGTTTTTCTGCTTTCGTAGAGAAATGTGCTCAAAAGTATCTTTGAAGACTTGTTGTGAAAAATCTGTTGTGTTTTTAAAAAAACAAAAAATTGAGTGAAATTAGACAGTTTCTGAATAACAACACCTGCTATTTTCATGCATTTCCGAACAAAAATAAATTAAAGCATGTGTCAGAAAGTTACATTTTTCGATTTAAGAACACCCTTAAAGCCATAAAACATTAAAAACGCCACCTGCCAGAACAAATAACTGCGAATAGAATGATATGTCTATATGGAGCTGTAAGCTGCAGGTACACCCTTGTTTCGCAATCCTTCAACAATACTATTCTAGGAAATATTTTGTTTAGGATTAGTCTGAGATTTCTTTACAAAAGAATGAGGGAAAATCTATAGTGGATCAGGAAAAAAAAACTCAACTCTACTTGAAGGAAAAGTTTCTGTTTTGCAGGACATCAATCCCCTTTCCCTAGTAGTCATTAAGGGTGTTCTCTACTGCTTCGCTCAAATCCGCAAAACGTTTTGACACTTTAAGAAATTCATTTTTTATGGAAAGCTATAAAATTGGGCGGTCTGGCTATGTAAGCACTTTCAAATCGAACTCAGTTTTCCATTTTATGATAATTAAATTACCTACCGAGTTATGAGCTACTTTGATTTACGTGATCACGCGATTTTCTACCCTTCGTTGACTGATTTTTCTGCTTTCACCGAAAAATGCGATTCACAACATCCTTTTTGACGGCTTGTCCTGAGATTTATTGCATTTGCACAAAAACTGAAAAAGGAGTGCGATAGATAGTTTCTGAATAACAACACCTGATAGTTTCATGCATTTCCGAACAAAAATGAATTAAAACTGATGCCTTTTTTAATTTAAGAATGCCCTTAAGGGTGTATTCGAAAAAACGCTTTTCCACCTTCAACAGCTCGAAATTTTCCGATACAATTTCAGACACATTTTTAAAAGTAGAAACATGAAACTTGCTGAGGGGATTTTGAACCGACGTACAAGATGCCGTGTGATGTCATTTTACGCTCCATTCATTAGAATTTGATTTATGAACAGTTATTTTTTCAGTATGACACTTTGTTTCGTCCCTAAATCTTCCGCTTCGGAAATTTTTTTTCAAAATGCCGTTTTTGATTGCTTTTTTTTTGCAATATTTTCTGCATTTATGGAAAAATTGACATTCACGGCACCTTGTGTACTTTCTAAATAAGACGATTTGCCAGTTTGATGCATTTGAGAGCAAAAGTGAATTCAAAAATAAATCGGAAAATAAGCAGTTTGAATCGAAATACACCCTTAAGGATAAAAAACACCGCGTTGCAACAAGAAAAGAAGTCAATACTGATAACTGTTAGAAGGTTCGTCTCCGCGTAGCCTTAAACTTCAGTCAGAATATCATTCTACTAGCGTTTATTATTATTTATTTATTTTTTTTTGGAAAGGGGGGGGGGGTCTTGGACCGACCGACAGCTTTTGTTGTTTCGCGGCGTTTTTCATCTTTTATGACTTTCCATGTCAAAGAAGGAAAACTTCAGAACTCCAACTTCTCCCCCTTTTCTTTTGTAAGTAAACTGTAGAAGGGGCATTTCGAAAATAAAAGTGTCAAATGAGACTTTTATATGAAGAAAATATTTTGATGATTTTTTCTGCATCAAAACAGGGATGAGACTATTACGCGAGGGCACATAGGTATTGCATGGTAGTGTTTGAATAAGATTTACTTATTTAATGTTTTCAAACAAAACTGAATCCTGGCATATACCAGAAAATAGCTCCTTTTGGATATGAAAACAGCCTCGAATCTCATAAATTTTCTTACACATTATTTTTATTCATAAACGCATGATATTGGCATATGTGTCATTCAGTAATTATGTACAGGGACCGATTTACAAATTTGGGGCTTTGGGTACAGATGTTTACAGGGTGAGGATGCCCATATTACTGTAAGCGGCATTTATTAAGATAACCATTGCTGTCTTTAATAGCCCTTTTTAAAAAATATCCGTTGAGAAATCAAGCTTTATAGTAACTAATTTACTTTTAATTAATCATTTTATAATCATGAAATCTTAGTTGAATGGATGTTTTATAATAAATTGCGTGGTGCTGATTTTTTTTTTTCTATGCAAGTTCATATATCCGGAATGATAAAGTATACAGCAGTTAACGATTTTTCCGCAGTACTAAACTAAAATTATTTAAAATATTAACAAGTAACTTTCACTTTCAAGTACAAATATTTACGGAAAAATAGAACTATGTTCATTCTCTGAAATACATTCAAAACTACATACAATACACTACAACTGCAAGAAATGTCTATCATTTAATATAATTCTTGATGATCACATTGTCATACAGCTAAGTACATTAAAAATTTATTTTTAAATAAGAAAGATGCTAAACACATTTACCACATTAATTTTGTTTTTTAATAGTTAAAACTACACTTTTGCGCAATAATTGTAAAACCATGAGTAGCATTTGAGGGCCCATGAAAATCGAGGAAGGGGAGGGGAGGGGGTTTCTCAGCCGCCCCCCCCCCTCCAAATCGCCCGATTGATCGAAAAATGAAAATCACTTCATTCACTATGTGTACCGGAAAATGTCATTAATTTGCATTTATTTAAAAATGAAACCACTAAAATCCTCACATTCAAAATTTTCTTCTAAAACGAAAAATCTCAAATGATATGTATTGCCTGTGGAGTTTCCATGTTCTCTAAGTACCGTATTATAACGAATAAATTTATATCGCAATCCGAGTGTAATCGAAATTGCAGTTAGAAATAAAAAAAAACACAGTATTTCTCGATTCTCGCATCAGTTTCAATCCTTTCGCTCACAAAATGAAGACAATGGTGGTAATAATAGTGCTGCCATCTACTTTCATTTTCTTTAAATATAACACTTATAGTAACCGACATTTTCAAGTAGAAAATGATTTCGTCATAATCTTTTTTACTATTATTAAAAGTAAAAATAATAAATTTAAAACTATCCCGATGCATACACTTTCTTTTGTTTTCCTCATTTAATTGTTGAAATATGAAGTCGCTTATCTTATCATTCGATCGTGTATAAAAAGGATATTTGTCTTTTAGTGCTGCCATCTACTATTTACTAATGCAGTAAATTTCAAATGTGTTTTTAGGCGGTCCCAATAACTTGCTAAAATTAAGTTATGAAAAGGTCAGGTCAGTGAAGTTGTGGCGAACTTACTAAGATGCTTTTGCGGCTTAGCTTGCCCACTAGACTCTTAAAAGTTAAGTAATATTCCATTATAAATAATATTAAGTTATATTATTATATTACAAGGTTATATTATATTAACCATAACCATGCAGCTACAGTGCAGACATTTTGTCTCATACTGCACGTTGATATCATTCATTCTATTATTATATATATATATATATATATATATATATATATATTAAATTATACATATAAATTAAATAAAGGAAAAATCACGCATTAACATTATTCAAAAACCGACTTAGTAGGGGCCCCTGGGGGACTTCGGAAGGCCCCCTTCTATCTTGTGAAGATTTTCGTGAATTATGTTAAAGTGACTAAAACTGAACTTCACACCTATTGTATGTACACATAAATTTTATACCAAGTACTATTCACATTTATTACAGAATAGCAGAATAAAGACAACTTTAAGAAATTATAGAATACAGTTTTTTTTTTTTTTTTTTTTCGGTTATAGGGATATAAGGATAAATGTGAAGCGTTAACCACTTGAGGACGAGCGACCGGTGTACGATCCACTAAAGGTGCTCAGAATCCGTCATTATTCCCACCAGTTATTTTTTATTGTAAAGTTTACCTTATTTAATCAGAACATTTCTGTAATTCAATCACAGAAAAGTTTTAGTTTTGAAAAATCGGTGATAAAAGATTAAAAATTCAGCAAAAGGCTCTTGTCACGAAGGGGTTAAAATGTAAATACAGTTTTTTCTGGCATTATTGACCACTTTGAGTCGTTCAGAACTGAAGTGGATAAGTCCATTTTTCATATTTTCTAAATATATCGAGTTAAAGTTTCTCCTTGATTGTAATTTTTCCATTTGACAAAATTTTTTTTAAAATTTTTATTACCATATAAATTAATTACAAATTTAAGACATCATAACAAAATGGCTCTAGCGATCTTTTGCGATTTCTTCGACTGTTAAATCTTGACACGCGGCCAATACGAAAGTATCGTTTTTAATAAATTTCAAAATTCTATTTTAATACATAATTAACATTTTTCATATAATAATGGTTGTTGGGATTGTTAGTTATATATTTGTCAATTATAAATTAACTGTCATTAATTGAAGTAAGGTGAATGCTGGATGATATGAAATGCTTCTTACATTAAAATTTTATAAATACGAGCACTTGAGACTTAACCGGGAATTATGTAATTTATGTTTCCTGAAAAGACGTAAGCAAGTAGATACTATTCCAAGATTCATGGAATGTAAAAATAGATTTGCCAGTAGTGTTTTAAAGCGTTAATTTGAGATGGAATGTCTAAAACATTAGAAAATTCCAATACTTTTATTTAGCGTCTCACTGATGTACAAACTTTTAATTATAATTTTTTCTTCTGGACAATTTTCGAATAAGCGCAAAGAAAAATAACAACAACATTCAAACCCCCCCTGATGATGGCCAGATAAGGGCCAAAAACATTTTAGGTTTCTTAAGGGTATTCTTAAATGAAAAAGAGCAACTTTGTGACATATGCTTTAATTTATTTTTGTTCGGAAATGCATGAAAATAGTAGAATTGTTATTGAGAAACTCACTAATTGCACTCAATTTTCTGTTTATTTTAAAAACACAATATATCTTTCATAACAAGCCTTCAAAGTTGACATTTTTGAGCACATTTCCCGACGAAAGCAGAAAAGCAAGAGAAAAACAGGTGATCACGTTATCGAATTACTTTAGAACTGGATAGGTAATTTAATTATCGCAAAATAGAAAACTAAGTTCGATTTAAAACCGCTTCCATAGTCAAGCATTCCAATTTTATAACTTTTTGTTAAAAAATAAATTTGTAAATGTGTCAAAACGTTTTGCGCTTGTTGAGCGGAGCAGTCGAGAACACCCTTAATGTTTTTTTAATGTATTATAAGATATTTATCGTATATTTTAAATAATTTTATATTATAAGTGTGCATCTGAAAGTAATTTAGTACAATTATTTGTGCTTGATATGGATTTTGACAATTTAGCATTACACTGTTATTTCCATTTATTGTAAAATATCGATTAGAGTTTTTGATTAAAAAAAATATACAGTAGACTCCCTCAAATCAGCACTCCTAAAATCCGCAACTCTCTAAAATCCGCACATAATTTACAGATGTAAACAATGAAACATCCAGTTCAGATGTAGGTGCAAAATTTGACTTTTTTAGTTTTATATCTTTTCCATACAATTTTTATTTTTGTAATTTTTGTTAAGGTCAATTCATGTTAATTCATGTTTTTCCATGAAGAAGGAATAATTTATTTCTGAAAAAATCAAGATATTGCTGATATCATTGGTAATCACAATCTTACCAAATATATTTATGTATTAATCAAGCTTTTTTAGTTAATTAGTCTGGCTAAACCTTAAATAATGCTTCCTTATTTTATGATCCTCATGTGAATTAGTAATGTACCTTTATGAGGTAAGTTTCATTGATATGTTCGGAAAAACGCATTTCGTCTTTATAATGAATATTTAATGGTACATTATTGATTATTAACTTGACCTTTGCTTTTAATATTTTATTATTTTTAAAAATTATCTAAATTTTTATTATTTTGGTTTATTACTAAATTTATTAGTTTAGTATATTGTAACATTGTAAGCATTCATTATATTTTTGATTTCATTATTAATTACATTCAAATTACTTTAAAAAATGTAAACAAAGCAATGACCAAAAATCCGCAAAATTCTAAAATCCGCACAACATTTGGTCCCAAGCTGTGCGGATTTGAGGGAGTCTACTGTATCTATGTATATACAGGGTGAGTTATAAATATCGAAACAATAGGCTATCTTCTTAAATATTGCCCTTAGACCCATACTTCAAATTGCAAAAATTCATAAAAAAAGGTGAAATTTTTGATAAGATAAGTTGCAACTCCATGGGGGGTCTATTTGAAAAAATACGAAAATTAACTTTTTATACCGCGCCCGTAGGATAAAAATTCCAATTAGGAAAACTTTCCTTATCAAGTCCTAAATAAGACACAAAAAGTTGCATCTTCATATCTTCAAAACTCGCAGAGTTTTAGCCGATGAATTATCCATCAGGTTTTAAGGGATTAGACACAAATTGAAATACGCGCAATTCAAAAGACAATGTTACTCTAATAGTTCTAGGAAACATGTAAAAAATCTATCTTTTGAGTTAGAATTTTGATTTTTTTTTCTTTTTTGCAATGTTTAGCCATATAATTTGCTAAGAAAATCACATCCTAAAATTTGTCCTAAAATTTATAAAAATTTCATATGGTTAGTACTCGTTTAAATGGGATAATTAAAAATCGTTATAACTGGAAACATTATTTATCGGATATCAGTTTCTTTCCATTTAATTAAAGATGAAAATCTGATTTTAGTTTTGTTTCAGAGTTTTTGTTTTTCAATATTAATTTTGAACTATTAAAAATACTTATTGAAAAAGTAATGTAACTTTAAAAGAAATCGTATTTTCAAAAGTAATTTTTTTTTTCAATTTTGACCGAAACAATACTAATGCAAAATAATTAAAAAATGACATGTTTCAAGTTTGTACTTTTTTTACTGTAACAATTCTTAACTTTTAATAATTTAAAGACAAAAAATAGTCGGGAAAAAATTCATCATACAGAAAAACGAAATGTACTGTTTTACTGCCCGTCAGTTATTTAAAAGAATGCTAAGTTGCAGATTAAGTCTTTTACTAGAAATTTACCTCTCACAACTTCAAGCTTTTTATCGTCCTGGAGAGGCTGTTAAAAAATCTGTATTCTGGGCCCAGGCCAGGTCAGGACCGAAACGTTACTTTTTTTAAACACTCGCCTATCCGGACCTAATATATTTTTCATAGATTTAAAAATCGCTTTTATTTTACAAAAAAAGAAAAAGAAAACTTTGAAATTTATTTTTTTTAATAGTATATTCAAATGCTAAAAATTTAAACACAATAAAACTAGTGAAAAAAGTCTGCCTATGACGGAATTCTGTCTTAAACTGAAAATGTGTTGATCCATGAAAAAAAAAAAAAAAAAAAAAAGAATAATACTTGAGGGGGAAAAAATCCATTTAACCCTCGTAGGAAGAGCATTCGTCTATTACGTATTTTTATTTTTTCTTTCTTATGTGATTCCGTCTTAAAAGATTTTACTGAATAACATTTTTCAGTCTCCAACGCACGGGATATGGATTAGCGATATTAAAATATAAGTGAAACATTTAGATATAAACAGAGATTCATTGTTAAAATAAATATACCACTGCCTTTGGTGCTTCTTTAAAAATAAAAAGTATAAATATAAAAAACGAAAAGCTATAATAAGAGTTTTTGGTCAGAACTCCTCCATACGAAAGAATTTTTAACCACACCGAAGTAAAAAAACTATGTAGAAATTCACGGCTGAGCCGGGCTGATTTAAACTATTTTCTAGGCCGGTCTGGGTTATGGTTTTAACATTTTTCCATGCCGGGCAGAACTTTTCCCCCTATGGGTCTGTTTGGGACCGGACCTAAATATTTCAAATCATGCAGACCTCCAGTGCTGACGATCAACATAATTTGAAATTAAGTTTTGATTTAAATCAATACGCTGCTTTATTATCTCCAAATAAGAGGCACTGCCTTAAATCGACATTTAATAACGTATAATTTGTGGACGACCCCTCATTTGCTTTGAAAAAAAGTTAAAAACACTTCGTTTACAAACATGGTAAAGTGGTGTAAGTCACGAATTTTGTATTTTAATATCTCTGTCAGGTTTTTAGATGCGGAGATTTTTATTTTTTTTATTTTATTTATTTTTTTATTTTTTATTTATTTTTTTTTTTTTGTTCTATTTAAGAATGGATAAAGAATAATTTCCTAACTGGGAATTTTGCTATACGGGGGCCGTATAAAAATTTAATTTTCGTATTTTTTCAGATAGACCAACCATGGAGTTGCAACTTATCTTATCAGAAATTTCACCTTTTTTTATGAATTTTTGCAATTGGAAGTATGGGTCGAGGGGCAATATTTAAGGAGATAGCTTTTTAGTAGTAGATAAAGGAGAGTTCTGCGGCCACTGGCGTGATGCGTGTTGAGCAATGAGCAATTGAGAGCAATGCTTAATTGATCAGACTCGTCTTTCTCCTTATCGCAATACTCAATTATCTAACACTGCTGTTATCAGTTGACTAAAATACATATTATCTAGAATAATAGGATCAAAACAGTTTAATATCTAACAACTTGTTTACTCTAGCTCATTTTTGTTTTCTATGATATTTTTTAGAAAGATGTGAATACAAC